>JAGXJF010002450.1:0-162290 GCA_019208055.1 Stipa capillata
ATACCACTTGAAAGGGATCTCAGGAGTCGACTAGAGGGGGGTGAATAGGTCGGCTCTAGAAATTAAAATGCCTAATGGGTTTCTCTTCTGGAGATAGGTCAATCCTAGAGAAAATATGTGCAACTGATGCAGGTAACTGAGACTCAGCAAGATATATCAGATAAACACCAGACACTCAGATAGCAAACTCAGCTGATGTAGAACAAGTTATATTCAGAGCTAACTGAGTCTCAGGTGTGAGAGTCAGGTGAGTGCATCAGATGACGTGAACAGGAAAGGTACTAGCTTTAGCAGGAGCTAACTGAGTCTCAGGTGAGGAAACTCAGTTAGTGTGCAACAAATAAAGGTGCTCTAGTGATCTAAGCATACATAGATATCAGAATAAGTAAGAGCAGATCACAAGACAGAAAGTAAAGCACACAATGATTTGTTTTAACCGAAGTTCCTACTTCTTGCGAAGCAGTACGTCTCCGTTGAGGAAGCTGTTCTCACAGCCGGCACCAAAACGTGCTCTTTCCTCGAGTACCTTTCTTGTGTGGAATCCTTTTATCTTGCTGCTGCAAGACAGGCAGACCCGAATCGCCCTCACAGACTCTTGGTGGCAGCCACACAAGACTTGGCTTGCTCACCAACTCCAAGAGCACTCCCACTCTTGGAGGAACCAGTACCTCGAAGATTACACCTGAAGGACTAAGTAACTCACTCTCACGATAGATGCACGCAGGTAACACTCACTTGGAGACCTAGGGCTCTTTCTTTCTCAACAGGTTGCTTTCGGGTTAGAGGCAAAGGTTGGGTAAAGGTTCGAGGTTGAAAACCTCCCCAGGTTCCCTATTTATAGGGTCCCTGGCAGCTAGCCGTTACCCTCATGCCACGTCAGACAAAGAGCCACCAGACCTAACCTATCTGAGACTCAGCTAACGTGCACCTCTGGTAACCTACTAGCCACGGCTGAGCTACCCACCTGAGTCTCAGATGCCAAACTCAGGTGGACTCGGTTGCCTCAGGCAGCACCTGAGCACAACTCTGGCCGGCTCACTACAAGCCTACAACTGACCAGAGAGCAATGACCTCGCCAAAGTCCCTGACCAGCTCGCTTAGACCCTTGGCACTGGTTCCAAGCTTCTTCACCGAAGACGACTGCCCTTGTAGACGCACAGAGAACCCTTGGTCCTGATCCACCAGCTTCCTAGCTCCTCCAGGACTTATCAAGCTTGCATTAACGGCCCTTGAACTCCATCAAGCAACCATCACCTCGCTTGCCCTCGAGCACAGCCTCGGCTTCCTCGCAACTGTGCCTCAGGAACCTAGCTCAGCTGGTCCTTCTGACCTTCCTAGTTCCTTGCTCTTTTTAGGGCTCATCATCAACAGTTGTCTCACTTCAGCTTTCACCTGTCCATCTAATCCCTGTTCACACTCATTGCAAAACATTAGACACAGGTGAGGATTGCCAATAACCATCAAAACCAAACTCTGGGGCAAGATAGCCATCCTTCCAAGCTCCATGGGAGTGGATGCACTTTCAATCGGACTAATGCAATATGAAACCCTAATGGTGAGATGCGAGTGCCGGGGTACTGTCACCTACAGATGGATCGATCGGGTGGATTTAACCTGATTCGATGCCGGTGTCGTAGGGCTTTACCTGTCACCCACGGTGGAAGGCTTGCCGCAATGATCGGGTAGTCAGGTCGGCCAACCTCGAACTAACGGCATTCCGGAAGTACTTCCCTTGGTCAAACCTTGTTTGGTTTGCTCAGAACACTTGATATAGTCTTGTTTGACTATCTTTAAATCACCCCAAGCTTGTTTGTCTTGATGTGATTATTGGGTATGAAGTTCTTGGTTGAATTGATTCATATTCAGATTTGAAGATAAACTTGTTCATGTGATATTCGTTGATATTGTTTTATCAATATTGTCCATGTTGTTGTTTATCATGCCATGGTGTTATACATGTTAGTAATTGATTTCTAATTCATAGCCTTGCTGAAATTAGTATGGGATGAGTATATAAATGTGTCTTGCAAGTACGAAAGTACTTACGGAATTCAATTCCGAACTTGTTGCAGGAGATCCAAGTATCGGTGAGTTTTATGACGAGGGGAATGACGTTTCAGATGCTTAGTTCAGTGTTATCCTTTCCGGTCATGATAATGTGGGTTATGATGATGTTTTTGGAGGTGGCATGGCTGCCATCTCAGGGTTTATCTTTTGAGTTACTTGCTGTTTTTAACACTTCGAAGTACTGTACCCAGCCTTCGAGTTGGAAGATATGTGTTTTAGAACCCCTCTCGGGTAAGGGAATACTTAAGTATCTTGTAATCCCTGCTTAATAGAGTTTGAACTGTGATATGGAGTTGTTATCTGTGATCATTCCATATACCGTGCGTGTATGTTTGAAGTATATGGAATTGATCGTAAAGAAGTGTCGTCTACTCTATTTGCTCACTGTGCGAAGTGGTGTTCGGTTGAGTGACCCGCTGGCTGAGATGCAGTGCCGGCCAGGCAGGGTGTGGACTATCGTACCGGGCTCTCGAGCGACCCACTAGTCCCCGGACTAGGTTAGGGTGAGGGTACGCTGGTCGGGCTCCTCCGGAACTACTCTGCTTAGTGACTTGAGAGAAGCGTCAACTCTTTACCGGGTTTGGGGAATTATGTGATTCTGGGAAGTTTAGTCGTTTCTGACCGGCTTAACCCACGGTGATGAATACATACGACGTAATTGCGTATGGTATGTGGGTTCGGTGTCGGGTTGCCCAACGGTGATGGATACATACGACGTAGGTGCGTATGGTATGTTGGGTGACTTCTCGGCCTTTGGCGACTAGCCGTTCCCCTAATCATATGAAATTCCCGGGTCCGTGACACCGTGGCTGTTGGAAAAGCGGCTGTTGGCTGGCTGTTTGGAGAAGCGGTTGTGGCTGTTGGCACGTGAGTCTGTGGTTGTACATGTTTGGTTGGGCTGTGGCTGTTGGCTGTTGTATGAGGAAATGTCTGAAATGCTCCTAGAGTGTATATTATCGACGATCGGTAAACCGCCGATCTTACAGTATTCGTGGAAAGTGTATGTATGAGGGGTAGGGACCGCTGGGACACAAGGCCAGAGCTATAATGGCAAGGAAAACGCCTTTTTATACAGGTTCGGGCCTCCCTCAGGATAACAACCCTACGTCTTGTTCGTATATATTCAATGGAGAAACGTCTTACAAGGGAATATGAAGGTTAGTGGCTATCCTAGGCCTAATCGTAGACTAATCCGGCTACTCCCGCTATTCTCGACTCCTTCGAGGTGATGGGGCTTCTGGATCTATCCGGGCCTGTCAATCTAACTTGACCTGTTGGGACTTGAAAGACCTGTCCTCCCCTATGGGATTGCTGATCCTTTTATAGGGGGCTCATCTAGTCGTACCGCACATGGACTTACATCCAAGTAGAACTCTGGCTTCCTTAAATATCGGGATGGACTTCCCTGTTTAAGGAATATCTTCCCTCCTTCCGAGAAGTTACCTTATCGTCCTAGGATCCTTACCGGATACGGGGTATACTTCTGAAACCCAGGGGATCGTATATCAGATACTTCATAATATACGGGATACCGTACTATTCATCGTCATATATTTTATAATTTTGTGAATAAAAATCATAAAAACCCCAAGAAAATCAGAAAAATTCAGAAAAAATTTAAAAAAATCAGAAAAACTCAAAAAATCAGGAATTTTTCAAAAATTCAGAAAAATGTTGAAAAATTTAGAAAAATTCAGAAAATTCCAGAAAATTTTAAAAATTTAGAAAAATCCAGAAAATTCACATAATCTTTCTTCATAAAATTCCACCTATTCTTGAATTGCTTCCTCGTAAACTTTTTCCCCGTCCGCTCAAAGAATCTGGCCTCTAGATTGTTATACCCAGTCGTACTCAACCAACCGCTAGGCCTATTTCCAGCTAGCGTTTCGTCCTTGCAAATTTCAACAAATGCCCTAGTTGCAAAAGCATCCCAATTTGCCTTTGAGGTTGCCATCTAACGCAATCACAATTTTTAACATATAAGCAACTAGTAAAGAATCATGTCAATTGAATAATCATAGCAACTAATCAAGAATTCTATACAAGCATAACATATAATATCATGCTCAATAGTTGTACATGACAAAACATCACAATTTCAGGCACAACGACACCACTTGCATACGAAATGGTGACAGCGACAAACTCAACCAAAATCTTTCACCAGGGTGTGCATCAACAGCTCCTTTTCTCAAAACAAAAGCTAACCTAAATATTGAATTCTAAATCCTAAATACGAAAAAATAAAAACATATCCATTTCCAAAGCTACCAAACCCGTAAGCACAACACTCTCACAAACTAAACCAAAAATACTTAAAAATTGGTACACATGGATTAACATAATATTGGTACATATGGATTATACATCATTCTTCACGGTAACCAAACAAATCACCTTAACACATGACATGCAAATACTTAAAAAGATGGAATGAGATCTCCAATTCACTTCTATCAATAAATACAACTATAAAATAATGAAAGTGAATAATGCAACATATTTCGAAACCCGAATATATACATAAGTATTTGAATCATGACTAGCTGTAAACAAAATTTGTGGACAATCACAAGTTCATGACTAATCAGTAATCACCAATACGCTCCCAACTGTGGTGGAGGAGAGGCGCATACCTTGGAATGGAGGCGGAGAGGGAGGGCCGGAGTAGGACGACCGAACCGAGCTTGAGGGCGGAGGCGGAGTCGGACGAGCTCGAATGGTGGGCGGCGGAAGAGAGGCGCCGGTGGGGCCGCACGTCCATGGAGAGGCGCCGGTGGAGGGGCTCGTCGGTGGTCGAGAATGGCGGGGACGGCGCGGACGGCGTGGATCCGGTCGGTGGACGACGCAATGTCAGTTGAGGGCACGGCGAGGACGACGGGAACGGTGGGGACGGCAGAGATAGCGGGGAGGCCACGGCGGGGACGGCGGGGAGGGCGCGTCAGGGACGGTGGGGACAGTGGAGACAGTTCGGAGGGAGTGGCGGGGACAGCGGGGAGGGAGAGGCGGGGATGGCGCAACGGGGAGGGCGCGACGAGGTGGACAGGGAGGAGGGGGATGGCGGGGACGGTGCACACCCACGCCAGCGCACGGTGTGGATCTAGTCGGGGACGTCGTCGATCTGTGCGGCGGTCGCGCATTGCAGGCCCGAGACGGTGGGGACGGCGTGCTACGGGTGGTAAAGGGGATCGGGGAGAGCTTTGTGAGAAGATCAGATCGGCGAAGACGAATGGCAAATCGGTGTAATTTTTTTTCAATTCGAAGGGCAGGTATCAGGTGCGTTAAGTGGTAACTGCGGGAAGCTGCTCCCCGCAGTGCTCCGATTTGCACTCATAAGCCGGTTGGGCTGTTGCAAAAAGCTGAGACAAAATCAGGTGTTTGGCTAGACTAAGGCTTTTTCCAATGAACAGCCCCATAAAAGCCCAGTCAAACATCCCCTAACTACAAAAGCTCCCAAGGCTGCAGAGCTGCCAAACTGCCGCTACATGCCGACCTGGCCAACGCGCGCAACTTGATGGCCCTTTGCATGAAACCAGAAACCCGCGCAAGTGCGTCCACATGCACACCTACGAGGCTCCTCCTTTTAGATGCTCTTCAATTTTCATCAACTGAACTCTGCTCGAGTGCTCAGGCTCCGAGGACGTGCCAAAACTGGCCAGAGTTAGTTTTTGTTGTCGCTCTTGTGGTTCTATCCAGTGATTTTATACGCCATCCATCTTATAATTTAAATTATTTTAGAGTCTGAAATAGTTAAACATTTTTTGTTTAACTATCTACCATATACTAAAACCATAATATAATAGCAAAAATAGAAAGAAGCTAAAAATTCTCACAAAAAGTAAAACATCCGATCATTAATCTAATGGACCTTTTCATTATTAGTGAACCATAACCGACAGATCTTCATAATTATACCTAAATAGATCATAGCCGATAGATCTTCATAACTGCACCTAAACAGGTCATAGCCGATAGATCTTCATAACCATACCTAAACAGATCATAACCGATAGATCTTCATAATTGTACCTAAACAAATCACAATGATAGATCATCATAATTGTACCTAAACAGATCACATCCGATAGATCATCATAACGATAGCTAAATAGACGGCTCAGTACAACGACTAGTGGGCCGGCTCACGATTTGAACCTTTATTTCCCGTACTGATTTAATATCACGTGTATGGCTAAAAAGATAAAGATAATTAAAAATATTTCCTACGCAATTGCGTGGGGACACCGTGCTAGTTGATATAAAAAACGTATCAACATCTACAATATGATATTGATATTACTAGAACTATTACGAAATATACTTTCATAACGTATATTCAGATTTATTTGAAGCATTATATTTTTATAAAAAATGATGGTCAAACTGTTGTTTTAAAGACTGTCAATATCTAAAAATGACCTACATTGTTATATACAGAGGGGAGTATCTCATTTCCCTTGGCAAGTGATTATATCATGTGGTTAGGCTCAATTTACAGTTGCTAGATTGTACGTAAAAGTAGTCATATAAAATGAAATATGTTTCCGAGATTATAGACTAGAAGTAGACAAGTAAGCAACAAAGCATGCAAAATTGTTCAAAGCGAAAAAAAATCATATATCTATCTATCTACATCTATATCCATATCTATTTATCTATCTATATCTATATATCTCGGAAAGTGGAAGTGAATTTTATACATGTACATGTGGATACCCCACTTTAAGGTTTAGGTTAATTTTAATACTTGTGCATCTCAAAAAATTCTTAAAATATTCATAGATGTTCATCATGTTAGAAAATGCACACCTACAAACATTCATGCAAAAATATAATCAACATTTGTCTTTAGACCTAGGGCAAAGTATAATCAAGAAAATATAATCTTGATTGTCTTTTTTGTGTAGGGCACTCTTGATTATATTTTTGCATGAATTATTTAGATGTGCATACTATAACATGATGAACATCTATGAATTTTTTGAGAACTTCTTGAGATGCTCAAATATTAAAATTATATACTAATTATATATGCCCATAAATTTTTTCACATTAATTGGTAAAAAAATAAAATATTTAACCGTTCATCTAGGTGGGCCCAGTCATAAGAGTTAGAAATTCTCATGTTAATAGATAAAAAATAATTTCTAGCCGTTCATCTAAGTAGACACGAGTTATAAATATTTAGATTAAAATGAAGAGCAATCTCAAAACCAATTTTTTTTTGAAATAAAGACTACATAAATTGATGATTGCTGTACTCCACATGAACGTAATAGATTGGAACACTATTAATGGAATAACATGTCTATCTCTAGCTAAAGTAACAGCTATGTGTACGTTATCCTCTCCTCACGTGAAAAAATAATCGCAATTCGCTAACCCGGCATCAAAAGCATGTTGCATCGACGGGCTCCGTCGGCACAGCAGCCCGATGAAGCCCGGCAACGATACGCAGTGCAGTGCAAGCCGGATGCGGATTGTATCCAGGGAATGGAGAGCACCCAGCACGCCGGATACAATCCAGAGCATTACGATGAAACGTCGACATCACAGAGCGCTCACTCGACCTAGCTAAAGTGTGTATGGTTACATTCAGAGAGCGATTAACATAAAGAATGAAAGAACAAGAAGCGAAGCCGACCGCCGTGGATTTGATGTCGCCCACCACCGCACCAACAGCTGATCGGTCATTCGCCCTTTGAACGAGGCCTCTGTACTATAAACAAGCAGTCGGAGGCTAAGATGACATCCTCAAAACCTTCATTCCGAGCAACATCAAGAGCATGGTACGCCGCCAAAGCCTCAGCAAGTTTCGGTGCATCGACCTAACAATGTACCTGCTGCAGCCAAAAAGACATTCACTCATGTGATTTCGGATCACTGCACCAAGACTGATCCTCTTTGAAGCCTCAAAGATAGCTGCATCCACATTAATAAGAACATGGCCAACCGGTGGTGGAGTCCAGTGGGACATGACTGGCATTGACTCATACCTGGTAGCTTGACTAGGTTTAATTAACGCAGTGTAGTAGAACCATATATCAATGTAAGCTTTGATCTTCTCAACAGTGCGACAATAATCGATCATACTCTCACCATTATGAGCCTCATTTCATGCTTCCCAGATGTACATGAGGGTGATCACAATTGCAGTACATTGGGCATCCGAAGACCGATCTGAAAGGTTGAATACCCAGTGGTTGATCACCCTGAAAAGCTTTCCTGCCCAATTGCGCACCATAAGTCGCCTTAACCTCCTGCCAGATTTCTGATACATACTGGCAAAATAGGAAGGTGTGCTCAACTCGTTCTTCACGATTGCAGAAAAAGCAGAGATCAGAAGCCGGAGTGTGACGTCGTCTCAAGTAACCCGACGGCAAACAGTCATAGCCAATCCTCCATAAAACAACTTTCATCTTATTTGGTGCTGTGAGTGCGCATAGCTTTTTTCCAACTCCTTTCTCACTGATCTGAATCGATGTTGCACCCCTGCAACACTTGCTCCGGAACAGGTTATGTTCAGCAACACTCGCCAATTGGTACACAGACCGAACAGTGAAGCAACTAGTTTTTGTATGCGGCCATGTCGCGAAATCCTCACCTCCCTCCTTACTGATCGGGATGCTTAGGATTCTTGTCGTCACTTCATCCGAAAATAAGGCTCGGACTGTCAGGCTCTGAAGATCTCTGAAGACCTGTTAGATGTCCTGAAGACGTTCCCGACGTTGATCGCTCATCGGACGGTCCATCTCCCAGCGTACCGATTCGCGAAGTATATTGAAGTCTCAGCCGTTGATCTTCAATCCGACAGCGTTCCAGCTGTCCCGCGTCGCTGTTTACCTTCCGACAATAGCTCCAGTTCTTGTTTTGCTTTTCAACTACTTCTTGTCTTTGTAATGGCTATAAAAGCCTTTTTGCTCTTCTTTTCGGGATCATCTGGATGTAATGGGTTAAACCCTAGCCGCCGGAGGCGAGCTACAATACTGTCTTTTGCTTTCGTCGTTAATCCAAAGTCGATTCGAAGCATTTCCTTTCTGAATTCACCCCCAAATTCAGTGCACAACTCTGTCAGCTCATACCTGAGCCTGACACGGACACTGTCCTCCTCCTAGGCCCCCCGAAACTCATCAAATAGACGACTCACTGTGGCATGCATTAGGGATCGGAAGAAGAGGACACAGAAGACACGATGTGTATACGGGATCCAATTGTCCGTGGTAATTTTAATAGACCGGCCATCACCAACTCCCCATTGCACTCCCAACTCCAGAAGCTTTTTACCATGCAAAGAAAAGACTCGCCAAGTATAGGATGCGGCCCGCGGCCGAGATGCAGCCCAGAAATCAGAATTCGTATAATAGCGACCCTTCAGAACCTTGGCACAGAGGGAGTCTAGGACAGTCAACAGACGCCACCACTATCGCCCAAGCATCGCTTAATTAAACAAGTCCATATCACGCAAACCAATGCCACCAAGAGATTTCAGACACGAGAGCTAGTCCCAAGACTTCCAATGCATCTTCTTTTTGCTATTCTCCACACCCCACCAATAATTAGAAGCTGTTTGTCTCATTTTCTCACAGGTGGATGCCGACAATTGAAAGCAAGTCATACATAGACTGGAATGGTCTAAGCAACAGCCTTGAGCATAATCTCCTTTCTGGCTCGAGAGAGGCCTATCCGTCCATCCATTCACTCGTTTCTAGACCAAATCTGGCAGAAACTTGAAGGTATTGGTTGGGGACCGGCCAATACACCTGGGCATCCCTACATAAGTACCTTGAAGTGCTTCATTCTGAACACCCAGATGTTGCATGACCCGTTGTTTAATCCTCACATTACAATGGGAGCCAAATTTTTTTTTCCAAATTGATTTTCAGCCTAGAACCATCACAAAACAGTTGCAAATAGTGTCTAAAGCCTCAACACTTGTACCATCCCTTCTTGCAGAGAATAAACTATTGTCTGCAAACAATAAATGAAATGAGAAATTGGAGGACCAGTGCGGCCATTCCGGATGCCCTTGAGCACGCTACAACCTTGTTTCTGCTGCGGAAGACACAAAAATCCTTCTGTACACAGGAGGAAGAGATAAGGGCCGATCGGATCGCCCTGTGGAATACTCTAGAAGGGATGACATGCTCCGTCAATTCATCATTAACCCCAATAGCATATCGGACTAGAGTAAAACACCTAATTCCGTGCTGATCCATTTTGGATCAAACCCCAGCCTCAATAAACAGCCATGAAGATAAGCCCATTCCACACGGTCATAAGCCTTCATCATATCAATTTTAAATGCAAAGAACGATTGTTTGGACCTAGGACAAAAGAAGCCTTCATCATATCTGATCGTACGGAAGCATTCATACACCACTAGTGCATTAACCTGATGAGCCGACCTATGACAAAAGAACTCTGGCACTCCGAAATAATCTCAAGCAGAAACACTTTCAGCCTATTAGTGAGAACCTTGGAAGCACACTTACAAAGCAAATTGCAAAGATTTAGGAGGCAGAAATTAGTAAAATGTTTCGGATTGATACTTTTGGAATTAGCATAATAACTGAGTCGCATAAGCCCTCCAGTATTTCACCACCCTTTAAGAAGCTTCGCACAATCCTTGTTGTTGCCGGACGATAACTTTGCGGGTGCTGCTCATGTGATTTGGATTCTGATTGGTGATTCCTTGTTTTACTTTTGCCGGATGAATTATAGTGTAGTCTATAGTTGTTCAATTGATTCTGTTTATTCCTATTGCCGGATGTATAGCAGTGAAGCCTATAGTTCTCTGATTTTTTTTCTTGTTGTCGGATGATGCACAGGGCCATCTCTGATCAGTTAATTCTGTTTATTCGTATTGCCGGATGCATAGCGGTGAAGTCTATAGTTTTCAGAATTTTTTCTGTTGCTGACAATGAATAGTGTCATCATTGATCATGTGATTCCATTTTTTCCTATTGCCAGATCAGTAACAGTTTCATAGCTCCTTCTATGATGTTTTTTTTTGTTGGATGATGAATAGTACATTTGCAATCAATTAATATCCATAGCTTTCCTGTTGCCGGATGAATAAAAGTGGTGTAGCTATCTCTCTCTCTCTCTGTGTTATGAACAGTACACTTGCCTGATGATTTTGCCGCACAAAATTGGTTTTTGTAGATACGGTTGAAACACATGATGAAGATATGGATGGGAAGTGTTATGACAGCGGTAACACAAGATTGTGCACTGCACAATTAGATTTCAATTGAATTTCTCATTGTTGTATCCAATCGATATTTTTTACACAGAGATGGCAATGTTCATATAAGGAAGTACTTGCCTGATGATTAACGTAGGGCCATCTACTCCTTTGCTACTAGAGAAAACTGAAACTGGTACATTGAAGCATGGAGTGACAAAATCACTAGCTTTAGACCACTACCTCAGAAATTATCTCTACTGACGGGCGCTTAAACCCCTCCACTGACGGGTTTAGCGCCCATCACTACGAAACTGCCAGTGGAGGGGTCCGTCTCCACTGACGGGCGAGTGGTCATCAGCAGAGATTGAGAATCACTGACGGGCAAGATTTTCTGCCCGTCAGCGATTGTGTTTTGGGGATTAAAAAAATTAAATCATATATCAATTACAGCCCGTCATTACAGCATATCCCATGATTACAGTGGTACCATTGCTGATCTGGATTCACATTTGGAAGCATATCCCATGATTACAGTGGTCTCCTCATTGGAAGAGTAACGAGCTCATCCAGTGTCCTCTTGACATCCTCAAGCGCTCCAACATCATCAAATTTGACTCCAATTTCATCAGGAGGTACAACAGCGGAAATAAAATTACGTTCATACTCATCTTTCGCCAAATTCTGAAGATAGGGAACTCATGAGTTTGGATAGGAATATAGGGTCAGACGATCAGTAGATATGGTGGCAGCGGCAGATAATAGAAAGGTGGCAGGAAAGCTAACTTTATGGTAGATAAGCTAAATACCTTCAGTTTTGGGAGAGTTTCTTAGTTTTAATACCCTGTTCCTTCAGCCTCTCAATGGCTACATCAAGACTTCACAAAATTGCAAACGATAATAGTAAAATGCATAGAAAAAATGGATTAACAAAATACAACAATTGCCATTTGAATTGAAGTTAAGTACCTCTCGCGTGGAATGATTAACCTGTCACCCGAAAAGTGAATTATACGTACCATTCCACTCTGGAGAAGCATGAATGCATCTTATATGATGCTCCACAGGGGCATCTTATATGGGCTAGAAGTGACAAGAGCTTTGATATGTCACTGGATCTTGAAGTTGTACCATTGATCGGCTCACCTGCAGAAGCACTGGAAGGCTTCGACGTCGTGGTCATCGGAGGAATTGGTGGCGGCGTGGCCGGATCCAGGGCGGCGGCGTGGCCAGGGGAGGTCGGATCCGGAGCGGCGTGGCCGGGGGAGGCCGGATCCGGGGGCGCCGTGGCCGGGGGAGGATGTGCGGCGGACGGTGGCAAGGACCGTGTGGGAGGCGGAGGCGCGGGGCGATGAGGGAGGAGGGGTGCAGAGGCCACCGCTGAGCGCGGCGGAGGGCGCGGGGTGGCACGGAGTGGCGAGGGGAGGAGGTCGCGGATGGGGGCAGCGGCGGGCGCCATGGCCCTCGCGGGGTGGATGGTCGTCCCGGCGGCGGGAGGAGGAAGTGGAGGCAGAGGGATTGGGGACGAGGCGGAGGCGGCCGGAGGCGGAGGGAGAGGAGGCGGCGCGGGAGAGAGGAGGGAGGAGGCGGCGCAGGATAGAGTTAGGAGGAGGGGGACGGCGGCCAGTGGGGAGAAATAGAGAGAGAGAGAGGAGGGAGGAGTTAGGGTTAGAGGGGATGATTTATGTGCTTTTGGCCAAAACATCACTCACGGGCTGAATTTGGGGCCTGTCAGTGGTTTGGGCTGTAACATCACTGACGGGCCGTAATTTGGGCCCGTCAGTGATGTAATACACTCTACTGACAGGCCGTATTTACGGGCCCGTCAGTGGTGTTTGCTGTCAGTAGAAATACAAAACTACTGACGGGTTTTGTTTTGGACCCGTCAGTAATTGGTTTATCTTCTAGAAATACAAAACTACTGACGGGTTTTGTTTTGGACCCGTCAGTAATTGGTTTATCTTCTAAATTTGGACCGTGTACCTGAATAACCACTGACGGGTACCTGTTCGTCCGTCAGTGGTGAACGTTACCACTGATGGGGATTTTCTGCCTGTCAGTGGAGACTATGCAGGAGAGGTGTTTTCTGAGGTAGTGGACACTGGCGTGTCTTTGAGAGTTGTACAACATATATGGGAGAACGGCCAAAGTGGGGTGGAGTGCATGCGATTTGTAGTAAGAGGGTGAAAATTTGTGAACGTAAAAGAGTTGAGGTCGACCCACTAGCTATTTGTAGTGTGTCTTTGAGTAATCGCACAACTTTCTGAGATCTAAATAGCAACTGCTTTAAATGTTTCCAAAAGCATGCCTTTCAACCATTTGAAGGCAGGGAAATTCAAGCGGTATACAAATGGCATCAAGTTCTCCTTGACCGAAGAAAATAAAAACACCTCGTGTTCAATATTGCATCTCCATGTTAGAAACCCATAGCTTACCACATTAACCAACTTCAAAGCTTTGTATAACATCGTGTATATAGATGAAAAGTGGTTCTATAGGATGAGGAAGTGTCAGAAATATTACTTGTCTCTTGATGAAGACAAGCCGCAAAGAACCGTGAAGAGCAAAAATTTCATTGAGAAGGTGATGTCTATTGCGGCAATAGCTAGGCCAATGTTTGATGAGGAAGGTAACAAGATATTCTCTGAAAAAATTGGCACATTTCCTTTCACTTTCACAGAGTCCACGAAGAGGAGGAGTGCAAATAGGCCGAGTGGTACCATGATCATGAGAGCAGTGACATCAGTGACCAAGGACACTAGCTGAGATTATCTTGTTAACAAAGTCTTGCCTACCATGAAACAAAAATGGCCACTTGAGAAATTTGGAATGCCTATCTTCATACAACAAGATAAAGCTAAAACACACATTGGTATCGATGATGAAGAATTCTGTCAACTAGCACAAGAAGATGGATTTTCACGATGTTGCAGCCTCCTAATTCTCTGGATCTTCATGTGTTAGACCTTCAATCTTTGTTTCAGAAGTCAACAACGTAAAATGTTAAAGATTCATCAACAAAGTAATAAAGGCATATAAAGAATTGCCTACGGCGACGTCTAACCTTGTGTTCCTCACTCAAAAAGCTTGTATGAGAGAGATCATGCAAGAAAAATGCGGCCAAACATTATGAAATTCCACATATGAGGAAGCAAGCTTTAGAGAGAATTGGGGAACTTCAAAGAACTTTGCAATGTGAACCTCATATTGTTCTAGAAGCCATGGACTTTGTCAATTAGAAAGATCGCAACAATCAGTTTTTCCATGTGTACGTGCGTTATCCAATGTCTACTGTAGCAAATCCGACAATCTCTTTGTTGTATGGTAATGTAGCGAAAATATGTATTGTAGCAACTCCAACAAAGCTAGGAAAGATTTTTGGAAATATGATTTCATGCCGAGAGAAGTCCGGACACGGAAGTTTTAACATGATTGATGTATGCTTATGGAAACATGATTGCATCTAATAATCAATTGAAACATGAGCATTCAATAGAAGTCTGGTAACAGAAGTTTTAACATCACATTTCGCGTGTCCGCACAAGCCTTCTCGCAATCTGTAATCCAGGCAGCAATTTTTTCTGTTGCTAAGGCTTTCACTTCGTCGCCATCATCCTCTGCCATTGAATCCAGGACATATGTGTCGTCCGTGGTGAGCGAGTCCGGCACTTCGTTGACACTTTTGGTGTCCAGGGAGTCCAGGACCACGTCACCGTCAGGGAAATCAGGAATCTCGCCGTCGAGGAAGGATGTGAATTTGTCGCCGTTGAGCGAGTCAGGGACATAGGCGCCATATAAGGAGTCGATGTCGACGTTATTGGAGTCCGTGATCATCACTTCACCGTGGCCGCGCTCTGGATGGGCTCTGCCTCTGTCGTCAAGGCCACACTCGGCGATGTTGCCCGCGACCTCGCCGTGGCCGCGCTGGGGAACGGTGTGCGGGACCTTGCCGTGCCCGCACCCGACGAGGTTGCTTGTGACCTCACCATGGACGCACCTGGCGACGGTATCCGCAACCTCGCCATGGCCGCAACCTGTGCCGGCGTTCTATTCCATCTCGGGTATCTCTCCGTTTGATGTTGCAGCTGCATTTTCATTCATGTACATACGACAGGTACAGTTATGGCAATGTTGATCGAAGCGTCGGCGAACGAGGCAGGAAACAAGGCGAGGGGTAGAAAAGAGAGAAACGGGCGAAGTTACATTGGGAGAGCACATACGCCTTACAAAGCTGGATAAAACTCCATCCAAACGTGCCTAACATAGATGGATGGAGGGAATACTCCGTAATAATGCAACAAGAGTACTTCCATCGATGTTATATGCATCAAAAGAAGGACGCATACAACTGTGGCATTAGTCGAAGCACAAGAGCAAAAGATGCAAAAGAAAAATGTACATTCCTAATATGTTGCTACCCTATAGGCTATAGCAACAATAGCGTCAGTTTGAGTTTTACATATTTTTATCATCGTCTCTGTAGCACATCCTTATTTCGTTCACATGCATTTTATTAAATCCAATTCTATACTGTCACCTAGTCTAAAACATGGTCAATACGGTCTAAATTCAAATATGAAGTAATTGTTAATTTATTTTTAATATGTAACATGCATATAAATAGATTAGTACAACTTAAATATGGACTGATTCAATACGAAAAGTATCATTCTACATATTATAAAGACATAATATATACAAGTCTCAAAGTATGAAGTTAAAGTGGATAGTGAGCGTATAGCCCATGGGGTGCAGAAAATCGAGACTCATATTCCTTTTTCTCTGTTTTTAGTTTCTATGTTGTTCTATCTATTTATCATTTCTACAAAGAAGACAAATTGGGTGCACACAATCTATAGAATGCACTGGCAACCACTACACGTACATGCTCGTGCGCCATGCATACTAGGAAAATTATAATCAGAACCTCCACGTCCTAGTTAAGGCGGGCACCTGCTGTTCAAAAAAATACGCGCACATGTGTATACATTGTTTAAATATGGTACACGCTGTCAGATTCTAGAGATCCAATATTGGTGAATGCCTACACAGCTATCCCATGCACACACGCGTGCGCTTCCTAGCACACTAAGAAAATTAATATCAGAGCATCCACCGACCCAGTTAAAGTGGACACATGTTGTCCCACTAAACAGACATATGTGTATACTTCGTTTACAGATGATAGACTGTCGACGATGAAGATCCAATCCGAGTGTGAGTGTGTATATGCCGCTACTGCATGCAAAAGTAATCACAATAAAATCGGGTGCATGAAGTTCGTGGTATGTTTAATCTCCCCATTATTATCTAATTTTTTCTTTCTCAAAATAAAGTATTTGAGTCTAACAGATTTAAACAAAGCCTTATTAGATTCTAACAAAAAATATGTATTGAAAGTTTGAAGTTGTAGGTATCTAGGTAAATTACTAGGTACATGGCGGTACGGACCCACCAGAATTTGAGTCTCACTCCCTCTGATATAAATGACAAAGCCTCTCAGACATTTCCCTAAATGTGCCTAACATTCTTCCACCAATGAACATAATAAGTACTCCCTCCGTCCTAGAATATAAGGCGTATTTTGTTTGGTTAAGATAAGATTTTAATCAACAATTACCTTGTTAGTATATAATTTATGTGATAACAAAATTAATATCATTAGATTCATATTCGAAAGTACTTATGATTGTAACTTCGTATCACATAAACAATATATTAATAAAGTAATTGTTGATCAAAGCATTGTCTTAACCAAACAAAATACGCCTTACATTCTGGGACGGAGAGAGTATTTACCAACAACTTATCTCTTCGAACACAACTGACTTTCTTAACTTATATAAATAAAAATGATTTTATTTAATTACTAACTGTATTTGATTAAATGAAAATTCAACAAATTATTAATAGAGATAAGGAAAAATAGTAAAAGTAATAAATTAGCCGTGCAATTCACGGGTTCACAGCTAGTTATCATAATTCATTGCCACGCTAGCTTGGAAGGACATCCGCGTAAATATAGCCACAAGATCTGATCTCTCTCTCTCTCTCTCCCTCTCCCTCCCTCTCCACCTCTCTCTCCCCCCTCTCCCCCTCTCTTCGGCGCCGCCACAGCAGGAGGGATGGATCTTTGCATTTTAAATCACTGACATTTGTGGGCCCCCTATCGGGGGGAGGACGTGCCAACAATAATCCCAACCAGTGCTTTGCTAGTGAAATAAACCTATCGGCTGACAATAATGCATGGCATCATCTGAGCCTGATCGTTTGAGTTACAAATCATTTTCGTTTTTCGCACCGCTGAGACGCCACGAGAAAAACAAAAGGAATTCATGGAAAGAAGCATTCAGCATCCGTATTTTTATTTCTGCCTCACACTCTACGTGGCAGCACGAAAAACTTAAGAATACAATGTATGTTCACTTGCTGCTATTCACACTTATTGCAGTTGATTAAATTAGTGGGGCAGCCATCTATCTACGCATGGTGCACAACAGCAGTTACTACTTTCCCCCGTGCCATGTAACCAGGAAGTAGCTGGCTTAACTGCTCACAGCGATGGGCTCGGTGGCCTTCCTCAGCCATTCCTTCTCCTGCTCACTCAGGTAATGCTCCACGATTTTCCGGCAATCAGAGTGATACGTGTTTACCCACTCGATCTCCGCAGGGGTCAACAAGGCGGTGTTTATCAGTTTTGTCTGGTACGGAGCCTGCGCAGCATAAGGAATTCATCAGTAGAGGAGCGAACGAATGGTGCGTGACAAGAAAGCATGTTCATGACTTAGGTGAACGGGCGAATAGAACAGTTTGTATGGATAGATTATGACATGCCAGTGGACCTGCTAAGTTTGTTCTGTTAAATTTGCAATCAACGAGAAATAATGTAAGTTTCGCCTGAACCTCTCCCCCAGGATTTAGAGGGAAGCTGGGAACCCTTATTAACGGAGGCATGAATGGGATTCCTTGCTAGAACACATTTTATCCATTAGTTGAGCACAATGATTGTCATGCATCGGATCCTAGCTTACATGAAGACCAGATTATCAGAAAGCTGAACCTAGAAAAGCAGCCGTTGTCCCATTAATGTGTTATTAAGCTACTAAAAGCACTAGTCCAAAATGAGTGGAACAGAAGAGAAGACTATTTTTCAAAGTGAAATGGGAATCACGCTATTATGGTGGAGAATGAACAAACAATGCTTACCCATGTTATATGTTCAAATGATAAATAACCCTTCTCTCCAAAATTAAATTTAGTATTGGCCTCTTTGACAATAAGAACATTCTCCAACCTTATACCAAAGCTTCCATCTTCATAGTAACCAGGCTCTGCAACAAAAGATTATGCAATTTTGTGTTCCCTAAAATCTTTGAAGCAAGCGAAGTAACACTGAAGTACCAAAGTAATTCCATTTTGAACTGTACAGTCCTGATTAAAACATTAGCAGTTGGGCTTAGATCTTTACTTACCATCTGTTACAGTCATGGATGCCTGCAATGGCACATTTCGAGCAGAAGGTCTGAAGCTAATTAGATGAGGACCTGGTTTCAAAGCGAAAAAAATAGATTCATCATTCCAAGATGGCCATACATTCAGATGAATTAAGAGAGAGGAGGATGAGCCACAAATCTGACCTTCATGAACGTTCAAATAAGATCCAATTCCATGGCCTGTACCATGACGATAGTCAAGACCATTTTTCCACAGTGGGGTTCGTGCTAGAATGTCAAGAGCATGCCCTACAAATATCATTCAGGTTTACAACGAAATTAGTTAAGCAAAGCATTCCATCATAAATCAAAATGGAAGCTCATTGCTTTTCTTGAAATATAACATGCAGAAGGAACAGAATGCAAATGCATTGGTGTAGGGAGTATAAATTATTAACTTTGCAAAGGAAATACAGAAATTAGACTCAAGTGACCAGTTGTTCACTAATCACTACATAACTTTAGTGGCTAATGGAATTCTCATTGCAGTTCCGAAGGTTAAAGAAACAGTGAGGGAGACCATTCAGCATTCATGATGACACATCTTTATATATACATAGGAAAAAGAGAAAACCTGATATTATTTGTCTTTTTGAATGCAGACTAGAGGAGGGGGGATAGGTTTGCGAAAAGGGTCTTCCCGATGGAAGATTACACTCTGATCTTAACTTAAAAAAATAAAGAACTATCAAAGACTGGATAATATCGACCGAGGGGAGTGGCGGCGGGTAGAATCACAACAGTACAATCCATAGAGGCAGTAGGACTTGACTTGGGAGGGGAAGTCTTTGAACTTTATAACTTAAAACTGACGAATACTCCTTAGTTTAGCATTTCCCACTAGGCTATGAACTAACTCACCTAATTAGTCCTGAGTATAAAAGCCATTTATTTTGAATAACCAGGTGCTTTTTGATCCCCAGTTGCTATGGGGAACAAAGGCAGAAATACAATAGAATCCTCCACTTAAGTGGTTCTCGCTTCTCCTTGTTCCTGTTCCTAACTCCTCCCCGGGTAGTTCCCAATGTTTGGCACTTTCCATACTTTGTGGGTGAAACATCAACAAATTCGATCATGATAAAGTTACAACCTAAGATATATGACTATATTATGTTAACTGTTCGTATTTTGTTCATTCCATCGGTATGAATTCTGCAAAACTAAACTGGTACTCCTCCCTGAATAGGCGTGCTGACAAAGAAGCAGGCTAATAAGATAAAGCATCTATAGGGAACCCCAACTTCTGCTCCTAAAAGAACAAATCTTCACCCATTATCTTGTGCTTTTCACACCCCGTCTTTATCAACCCCGTTGTATAGCAATTATTATTCTATCATTAAAGCAGCATATGAAAATTTCAATATCAATATTAAATCTCTAAGATGAGGTTCACAGAAGATCAAAACATACACAACAAAAGCTGTTCAGTATCAAACATGTGTGCATAAATGAACTAAAAAAACAATTCTACCAAATTAGATCACAGCTTGTATCTAATAGTGAAGTTCTGGAACAAAACTAACTTTGGAGATGAGAAGTTTGAAATCCTTCAAGCCTCTTTTAAAGTGATTTTGTCTCTTATATGCAACTGATGTACCTCTGTACAAGTAACAGTACTAATGTATGTTTCCTCATGTTGACAAATCTTTCCTTGTAATAACTATGCCACGTAAATAGCAAGGCACTATTTGGAATTTTGGATAGCGTCCTCCAAATATGAGCTAACTTCAGACTTGGTTTTATACTTGTCCTGACTTGAGGAAATATTAGTATCCTCACATGACGCGTGTCTCCCGAGTTTAATCAAAGTAACAAAAATCAATATATTGGAGAGGGAAACGGATGAAATCGAAGGTAATCTTTTAAACCAAGGCAATGTTGGCACAGTGTGGGGCATGCTCCAAAATGGTGAAGGCATGGCCAAACACCCATAGATAAGCAACACCTTTGCTACACAGTTGTATGTATATGTATATATTTCACAAGAAGGAATAAAAGTTCACATTGTAAGAACACTAAAAAATTACTCACCTGTGGTCCCATTAGGAAATACAGCAGTATCTAGCGCGATGTGACCTTTCAAGACCTATTTTCAACGTTCAATATCACTTCAGGGTTAGCAAGGCATCAAACATAAGTAATCAAATAATCAAAACTAATATGGAAATTATATTATTCAATGTGAATTATGAAAAAGGCAAGTATTAAAGATCAGGTTTATTTCACTTACTAAATATCATGCCTATCTAAAAAATATCAACCTGCCACTTCTAAGTAGATTACTAGCACTACTGCTTCAAGAGCAGAATATATAGGACAGACAAGCAGGTCTAACAAGTAGCCAATAAGTCAAGCAATACAGAAAAACACAAACATTTCAGCGTGTTGGAAACTAAACTTTGAACATGTAGCATATCAGTTTCTAACTTGTAACTACAGAACCAAAATATTTGTACAGATAGTTTAGTAAAAATGTATTGCAATAGCTGAGCTAACAGGTGAGGTATCTGCTTATTGTGTGGCAATCAAGTTTAGTGTTTAGTAAAACACAACCGCCTCGTCGATTAAACTACTAATGTGGACAACAAGGTTAAGCTGCAAGCCCAAGGCCCAAAATTGATAATTGGATATTCAATGTTAGTCAGGTGTGGCATCCCGCAACTCCAAAAGTGGAGGGATCATAGTGTGAAATGTGCAAAGAAAACACATGAACACACAATGGTTGCTGTAATGCTTGAATAAATGATCTTCCAGGATGACAACACATCCATCATAATGAATTATAAATAAAGAACAAATTCTGTGATCAAAATAGAACATACAGCTGTGTAGCATGACTTCTCATGTTCTGAGGGTTTACCGAAATGTACAGTTCTTGTAATGTCTGTGGTACCATCCAGGTACTGCAAGTATGCCATTACTAAAGTCATTAGATCCTAAGAAATCTGCTAACAGAAAATTACAGTTCAAGACTGATATGTACTCAACCTGTGCCCCGGAGTCACACAGATATATTTTATCAGCATCAAGTTCAGCACATGTATTTGCTTCAGGTGAATAATGAATTATTGCTGCATTTGGCCCCACAGATGAAATCGTAGGAAAGCTCAAACCTTTAAAGTGCTGCAGAAATACATTAATGGCTGGTCAAAGTTGCTGTGTGTCAAGAGATTGAATGCAAAATGCTCTCAAGGAATGCTTTTTAAATAGATATTCATCTAAAAACATGCTAAGAAAAGATGTTATGTTCAAACACATCTTTCCAGAAATATAATACATGTTATCTCAACAGTGACTCTTGCTGGGCTGGCATGAGCTTCAGGAGAGTTAATTCAACAGTATCTACAAAGATACTGAACGTGAGTTTGAAAAGGCTGATGTGAATACTGCAGCACACCTCTTTCGTTGCGCGGAAACCTTCAAGTTTATCACTCACAGAAACCTCAGTAAGTTTTATTCCCCTAAAGGACAGAAAAAACGGATTAACACAATCAAATGTATATTGGAGTCTGATAAACAGAAACAAATGCAGATGGTTATTGTTGGGATGAAGAACTTAAATAAGGTATCACAAAAATGATTGTCCTGACATAACCAAGAACGTAGGCCCAGAGATGAAATTCAAATAAATCATTCAACAGGTCATCTTAAAACTAGCAAGATATATTATTTGACCAACCAAAAAAAATTACAGGGCAGTTAGCAGTTGCAGTGCTTCGACCTACCATGGAGACAAGATTCAAAAACGTATACTGATGCAAAAGGAAAATTCATTCTGATGGCTGGAACTACAAGAAATGCGCCATATAGAAAAACTAGCTATATGGTATTGTTGTAGCAACAAGCCAACAATACAAGCGCACACTAGTACAATACAATACATATGCTACAACATTTTAACAAATAGGCGCAATGGACTAGACAAGTATAATTGCAAAACAGATCACATGGTCAGTCAAAACAATCAGACAAGTAGATAAAACAAGCACCTCCAAAATGGAAATAATGGGCAGCTTGAATCGAAAAACGGAACAAATGATAAGTGCACATCCCGCATTTATAGAACATATAATGGGGATACAAATATGTAAAAGTGTGAGACTAAATCAGGCAGTCAACAAGGTAAGAAGAAATCATGGCAGCCTTGGCTGAATGATCTAAAAATACAGAGAAAATAGCCTTTCCTGAAAGTGTGTTTAATGTAAGCACACGTAGTAGTAGGCAAAACACAGAAGCAAGCGTATAATATTTGAAGGAACCACATTTTGTTTATAACCCAAAAAAGATCAGTTGTCTGTACCACTACTGAAAAAATGACACTACCACTCCCCATAATCATCATGAAATAATTTGGTGTCTTTGCTTAAAATGAAGACTGACTAAAATTATGTATCGCAAGTTGATGTTTGTCATGAAGCCACTTATAATCTTATATAAGATGTAGGCACTTCTAAACCAAATTCCTACTCCAGAAAACTATGGTAATATGACTAGCAGCCTACTCTAAGAACATATAAAAGCTCCATTTTATAGTGATGCATGACTCCGGATTTGTATAGGCTAAAGACAGATCATATGATGCTCAAAAACAAACTACAAGTATAACAACAGGGTAAACTCACGAGTGCTCCTTTTTCTGTGATCCATTGGCCTCACTGAAGTAACCAGAAGCCCCATAGTTCTCTTGCATCTGTGATTAAGAGGAAAACAAAAATGATAACATCAGAGCAAGTAGCAAATAACAACTATCATAGTGAACAGGATAATTAGTAAGCTTGCCGCATCATCAAAGTACATGAGCACCATGGCTGATGCAAATTAAATGCACACAACTCTGTCATCATGCTACGTCCATTGCAACAGCGTGAACTCAATGGCCAGCTTCACAACGATTGTACCGTAAATTTTCTCACTTTTCCACAAATCGTTCGAATCCACCACCGCACTTGTCAAATTGCACCTGCTGCCGCTTCTTCTCAACCATGAGAAACTGCACCTTCCCCCTCTTCTCCGGCACCACTCCCCTACCCTCCTTGCCATCAGCACTCACCTTCACCACCTCCTTAACATCCAACTCGACTAGCCTACGCACTTCCCACTTCCCCTTCATCTCCTCTTTATTCTCAGCCTCCACGTCTGCTTCCTGCTCCTTGGGGAAGCACGGCAGCCATGGGGGCACATGTCTCAGCGGCGGCTCCTTCCCTGCTGCCTTGAAGCTCTCCCACCTTTTGCCGTGTAAACCCCCACCTTCCATCCTCGGCAGCAGCTTTGCAAACGGCACCTCTCTTATCATGTGGACGAACCCCATGAGCTCCGAGAGCACGCCAGAGCAGAGCACTGGGCGAGTAGGGTCGGACGCGCTAGGGAAGCCCGCGAGTGTGTGGTCCTCGAGCGCGAGGGTGAGATCAAGCAGGTTGGGTTCTGTGCGGCCGTGAGCCTCGGCAATGGCCGAGGCAGCGCGGCCCAAGGAGGTGATGTAGCGGCCAGCAATGTCGGAGAGGGCGCGGAGAGCAGTGGACTCTGCAGCAGAGTAGCCAGATGCGCGGAGGATCTGGGCTGTGGAGATGGTGGAAACTGCAGGCTGGGGGCCGGGTAGGGGGGCGACTGCATCACTAGGAACCCTTGCTGGAAGTCCCACGCATGGCGGCGAAGCGAGCCGGCTTAAAACCCTAGAGTTCAGACCCTGGGAAGCGGTAGGTTTATGCCATCTTTTAACTCGCAGGGTATTTGTTAGTAAGAAATATATTTATACTGACCTGATTATCCAGCCAAGCCAGGTATTGCACAACAGCTGCACCATCTCGAATGTGTGCCTTCCTCAAACCATCCAGCTCCATGGGATTCTATATCATCATCACAAAGAAACTAAAAAATGAGTAAATTTAAGCAAAAAAATGCTAAATGATTGAACTTACAAGGGCATATAGCTAATCTTTCATACACAGAAGTACTAACTAAAATGCACACTATGAGCTTCTAAAAGTAGCGTGAAACAAATGAAAAAAAATGCTTGAAGCACATACACTTCTAGTGCAATTTGCATTCTGCTCAGATAGTAAAAGGATGCACTTCTGAAATATCCTAACATGAAACATTTATTGGTGAGATAATATTAAATATCTGTTTTCAACAAAAATGGATGGTTTCTACTGTAATTTTTGAATAAAATATGAGCAGCGTCTTTAGTAGCCTGACACACAGTTACTGTGACACTACTTCAACACTTTATTATACCTGATAAAAACTGAACTAGAGCATTTATGTGACTCAGTGACTCAGTGTTAACACTTCTCTTTCTTTTACATCTACCTCCCTATGCTCCTGGAAATTAACTGAGCCTATATGTCCAGCGCGAACTACGCACATGACTATCAAGTTGTGGTTTTACTCTAGCCAGTTCCATGCTTGATTGCAAAGCATAAACTTTCTCAACACTACTAGATTTCAAGGAGTGAAATATTTTACTAGATGGCATAGTCTATTGGAAAGCTTAAGGTGATTATTTGCACATGAATTTTCTGTTGAATACTAGCATAAGAAAAGGACAAAAGAAACCAAACTACCTTGACAGCCTTTGGTAGAGCAATAGGTGATTGCAGCATCAAAACTTGATCTGCGCTCAGCTTTGAGTAGAGTGCAAGGCAACATGAATTTGAATCAATCCAAATTTTTGAATGCTCCACCGTGTTGATATCTTCATCGTGCGAACTACCATTAACTGATGAACCTTTTAGCTGTCCAGACGCAAGCAAGCTCACGTCCGATTGAACCATATGATACTCTCTGATATCAATACCATTTTCAGCCATGTAATTCTGGACCTGGACCAAAGAAGAGTCACAGCACAAGTATATTACATTACATTCAACATGATGACCATTAATATCTCGACAGGAAATGCAAAATATAAAAATGTTCAGTTTATTAACTGACCTCAGCTGTTACTTTTCTCTTATCCACATAAAAGAAAGCACTGTGCAGGGTTACAATAGCATAAGAATGAACCACTGGGCTGTAATGCACATCATCTCCTCGAACATTGTACAACCAAGCAACCTAACAGGCATTTTGAAAAGAATAAATTAAAATGGCCACAAATCCTACAACTTTTAAACTCACTCAATTGAATAAATTGTGTCGAATGAGTGAAACCAAGATGCAGATCAAGTTGACTGTACCTCATCAAGAGCAGTAATTATAATGCCAGTAGCCTTTTCATGTTGTAGTTTTTCTCTTAACTCCTTAATCTTTTCTGCTACACTATGCCCAGCAAATTCTACAAGGGTGCACAATTACAGGTAAAGCGTCATTCGGAGGACGATCCTTCCATATTTCATCCACCAAGTCAGAAGAAAGCTGAAACAATGTCTGATGCTTCTTCGAAAATGTTTGCTCGTATCTCTGAGAGGTGTCAACAGAGATGCACCATGGGTCAATTCCAATGACAGCTTCATCCGAAAGATTCTGAAGAGCAACAGCAGACATAATTCACAAAGTTAATCAGAAACAGCAATACTCACCAGAAACGAACAAACTATCTCAATCTATCAGATCATTTCAGACCTGTAAAAATAGTTAACACTCTTTTTCACCACAAACAGAAAACTCAAGTAGCTCTTTTAAATTTCACTTTAGAGATGGCAATGAAGTTAAGGGGTTCACAGTTCTGATACTTTTCACAGCTCTTGGAGAAATAACAATTAACAAGCAGAACTCTAATTTCAAACAACTTGAATCCACATATATCAAACAAGCTGGGGGTGGGAGTGGGGGTTTTTTTTTGTGCAGTATGCTTGCTACAGTGAACAAGAAAACCGCATTTCTGATTTCACATTACCGAAGTTGTGGCAGAATTCAAACCCGATATAACATAATAGATTCATTCATTTCCATGTATATAAGTTTTTTATGGTAGCTTAGAAGGTTGAATCCACAACATACGCAGGAAAAGAGGCCAATACTTACATCAGCTATCCAGACTTCAACTGGTGGGTCTTCTCCCATGCGCATGAGTTTCCAGCGATCGCTGAGCTGCTGCGTGGCCTGCAAGAAGTAGCGTCCATCCGTCCACAATAACGCCTCTTTTGTAGTGATAAGAGCCAACCCTGTATAGGATTCAGGATACACACTGACTAAGAAACTAATGCAACTACCAACAACTGAAATAAAAGGAAAGAAATCAACAACAAGCTCGATATGTTGGGACACCCACATTTTCAGATATTCAACTGCATACCAACATATAATACAAATCAGTTAGGCCCTTTTCGACACAATAGAGGTTATTCCATGCTTTGGTCTAGTCAGGATTCCATCAAAATCAAAAATTGCAGAAAAGTTATCTTGCCCTAAAAAACCATTCATTTGATTATTGTTTTCTTGGTTCAAGCACTGCAGATTTGTATTTTTAGTGACATTCAAAGAAATCGAGTCAGAAGATAAATGTCAGTAAGTTACAATTTTGAGAAATTCATTCCATTCACATGGTTGGCCTTGAAGTTTTCAACCAGTAACTTCACTTATCCATGCTAGACTATGAAATATATGAGCAGAGCCAAAAGAGATGGGGATCAGCAAGCCTACTGCAGCAAATATACCTCCTCATATAGTAACTCTAATTGCCACTGCATGAACGTAACGGTACACCAAAGGCTATGGACACAGAACAGAAGATATCAACGGAAGCGCAACAACAGAAGAGCTTCGAAAATTTACTGTAACATGAAGCTAGCAGTTCTTGCTGTGCTAACCATATCACGTCACATTGGACAATTTAATAACCTCATGGACGCAGCCACAATGTACCACCCGTTCCTAGCTTGTCATCGAGTAACAGCTAACCAAGCAGAAACAACACAGCGCGAAGCTGATGCTGAATTTGATCGATTGTCACCATGACATGTTATCTTAGCAACTTCAACAACCTTGCTTTTGCCACTTGCAATAACTATAGCACGCAATTGCGAAAACAGCTAATAATAAACCATACCAAAACTGTGCAAGCCTAGTACTAACTACTAGACAATGATAGTGATCTGAACTCATCGCAATTAGCAACGGCGCGATCGGCAGAGAACTAAGACGATGGATGGATTAATCCCGCACTTACCAGCGCTCCCAGTGAACCCAGAGATGAACTGCCGCCGCTTGTCCCGCTCCGACACGTACTCGCTCTGCGCGCATACACACCAAATCGTCAAATCCATACTCAAATCATCGAGCAGAGGAACAAGCCAGTAAACAAAAGAAGAGATCACAAAACCCTAAAACCCAGCGCGGCCGAGCCGGATCGGATCTGATCCACCCGTGATCGGCTCCGGTCCGCGCGGGGCGGCGGGAGCACCGACCTGGTGGGCGTCCTCGGAGGGTACGAGGAGTGCGTGGAGCGGAGGCGAGTGCGCCGCCATGAGCGCGCGGAGCTCATCCAGGTGCTGGTCCCTCGCCGCCGCCGGCGTCGTCATTGTCCTCCGCTTGTCCTTCACGCTCTGGTCGGGGGATTTTCGTTTTTCGTTTGTTTGTTTTGGTTTCTCTGTTTGCGAGAGGAGAATGGTTTCGTCTTTATCTTCCGCGGCCGTACAGCGCTGCGCGTGCGCGAGATGTTGAGCCATGTATTTTCGGACGAGTCCTGATCTGGCACGTTTCGAACCCCAAATCCCAACGAGAAATGTGATACGTGGTTTACTAGTTTAGCTAAAATTAGGATTTCGGAAAAATAAATATACTTTAAAAAAGATATGTTAAGGCATTCTCAATGTATTGTATCTTAGGTTGTATCTTATTGTATTAAATAATTATTTAGGTACAACCTTCTCAATGGGCTTGTACCTTAGTGTTTATCTAAAACATTCTTATTTATTACTCCCTCTGTTTCAGATTGTTGGTTCTTTTAGCCCCTTCAAAATTTTCCAAAATGTTGGTTCTTCTACAACTCCAATACATATTTACAATTAATGTTTCCAATTTTACCCCAAATTAAAATCCACTGTCTACACCCAACCCCGAGACTGCCATAACTCATCCCCTTCTTCCTTCCTCCCCTCCACAGCGCATTCAGCTACTAGTCCGCCTCCTTTCTCTCTACTAGTCCGCCCCCTCGATTCCCTTGAATCCTTAATGGCAGTTGCAACATCTCCACCTTTTAAGCACCTGCGACAGCGGCGGTGGCCAGCTCGGCTTCAGGCTGCGAGGCGGAGGGATGCGCGGCGGTGGCCTGCGAGGCGGCGGGCTGCGAGGTGGCGGAGGGCTGCGAGGTGTAAGGGTGGCAACGAGCCGAGCCGAGCTGGCTCGAGCTGGGCTCACTCGAGCTCGGTGATTTTCGAGCCGAGCCGAGCTAGGCTCGCTGACACAAACGAGCTAGAAACGAGGCTCGAGCCGAGCCTGGACGAGCTTCGAGCTGGCTCGAGCCGGCTCACGAGCCTCCAAAAATTTCAGCATGACCTTTTTAGAAAACAAAAATTCAGAAACATTTACACATTGCACAGCTAAACCAACAATTTGCACGTTCCTCACAATAAAAAGAAAAACATTTTGAACTGCAAACACATGAACAATTTGCACATATTGCACTTATTTATCAAAGGTTCATCACCACAACCTCAGCTCAAATTGCACATATTCATCAAAGACTGAATGTAATGATCAGAAAATAGACAAACATGAGAAAAGTAAGCGGCATACATAAGTACATAAGTACAATTGAGATTATCGAATTTGTGTGTGAGTTTACATGCAAACTACATAAGTACAATTGTATAGCTCCAGGAACCTTGTAACCTAAGATGCAAAATGTTTTGAAATTATGAAAAGAGAAACAATAGGAACTGCAGCTTCAGCAATTTTCAAGATAATTAAGCACACGAACACATGGTTTTTTAGGGAACTCTACTTTGAAGTCACAGCACACTTTAATCTTTTGAAGTAACACAGCAATGTTTCATTTAATCTCGACAAGAATAACAAGAATAGAATGCAGGTTCATGAAGGAATGAAATATGTACTATTCCAAGTTAAGAATGGCCTGAACTCTGAAGCAGATGCAAACATAAACATGGACAAAATGCATTTAGTCAAGAAAAAACAAAATGCTGGAGGCGGACGCCGGCTGGGGGAGGTGCTGGGCGAGGCGGGCACCGAGTGACAGAGGGCGTACGCTGGCTGGCCGCTGGGGGAGGCGCTGGAGAGGAGTCGGGCGCCGGCAGGGGAGGCCCACGCTGGGGGAGGCGCGTGCGAGGCGACGCGGGCGCCGCCAAGGGAGGCCCACGCTGGGCGTCGGGCGGAGTGGCGGCGGAGGGTGTCGGGCGGAGGGGTGAGCGTCGGGCGGCGCGGCGGCGGAGGGCGGAGGGCCGGAGGCGGACTAGGCGGCGGAGGGCGGAGGGCGGAGGGCCGGAGGCGGACTAGGCGGCGGAGGGCGGAGGGCGGAGGCCGGAGGCGACTAGGCGAGCGGCGGGCATGACAGCGGCATCGGGGGCGTGACTGCAGGGAGGGAATAGTAGGGCGGGGCGGCGGCGTAGGGCATAAAACTTAATGGGCCTTGCCCTTGGCCCCTTGCCGCCTTGCGGACTTGCGGATGCGGACGGGGCGAGCCGAACGAGCCGGACGAGCGGCTCGCGGGCCAGCTCGGGCTCGGCCCGTTTAACAAGCGAGCCAGGAGGGAGGCTCGGGCTCGGCCCGTTTGAGCACCGAGCCGAGCCGAGCCGGGCCGGGCCGGCACGAGCTCGGGCCGAGCCTCGAGCCTCGGGCTTTTCTGCCAGGCTGAGCGAGGTGGCGGCAGGCTGCGAGGTGGCGGAGGGCTGCGAGGTGGCGAAGGGATGCGCGGCGGTGGCCTGCGAGGCGGCGGGCTGCGCGGCGGTGGCAGGGAGGCGGCGGGCTGCGAGGTGGCCGCGGGCTACGAGGTGGCGGCCTGCGGTACAGAGGCCTACACGGCCGCGGGCTACATGGCCTACGGTGAGGCGGCGGCCAGTCCGACGGCAGGGTGCACGGTGATGGCCCGCATGGCGGACGACAATGCGGCGGCGGCTTGCGGCGTAGAGGGCTACGCGGCCGCGAGCTGCGAGGCGGCCGTGGGCTGCGAGGCGGCGGCGGCCAGTCCGACGGTGTGAGAGTCTAGTTTCAACTACTAGACCCCCCTGTGTATATCCTCGCCAGTCCAGGATCCCGCTGACGACACACAGGCGAAATGAATAACATCACATGCATTCAAATTAAAACCATAGTTTGAGAGTAATACGCCACACGGCTTACAAGGTTTCATGTCTCAACGATACTTTATTACACCAGAGTCAAACAGCGGAAAACAAAAGCGAAGCGACTCCATCCACGCCACAGGCAATTGACGGCAGCCACGCGACCTACTCTTCGGGCTCATCGTAGAAGAAGTCTTCATCAGCTCCTTCCTCAGCATACTCCTCTGCACACCACCATAAACACATGCATGATGAGTACTTCGCGTACTCAGCAAGCCACCTGGCAGCAGATGGTCCTACCATTCTATATGCAAGGCTTCAAAGGAAGGCTGTAGGGTTTATTTGCGTAAATGCGGTTTTAGTTGAAATATTAAGGTAGATTCGAAAGGCATCTTTTGACGTAAAATAATTTTATTATCAGGGGTGTTTTCAACAGGTGTGGTCCACGACCAACACACTCGAGTAAGGGCTCCCGCCTTAACTCGACCATAGGATTCATCAGCAAAGGGGTAGAGGGAAGTAGCAGGGGGAGAGGGACATGTCCTTTTCATCATGAATGAGTCTTGATCCGTCCATGACCGTGGACACGGCTAATCGATTAGTTTATTACTCTGCAGAGTGTGTACACTTTACCCACATGACACAATCTCGTCTTGTTGCCACTGGCCGTCATCAGCATAGTACACACCCATCGGTGTACCGGAAGAGAGATCGTGACGAGGTCTTTTAGCTAGATCCCCCTAAGGTGTGACATGCCCACCGGGTCTGGCTCGGAGTTGAGAGTACGTCCCCACCCTCCGTCCCCCCCATCTGTGCCGAGGGTCCTCGTAGCTACGTCCACCCCTTCTGCGGTACGGCAACATCGGGCACCAAAGGCTGACTAACCTACTTGATCAAGCCAGTGCCCATATAGCATGTGGTTGTACTGTTGTCACAATTCTCCAACTTCAAGACTTCGGCCTTCGGCGGTACGGACGACGTATGGTTCCTTTAAACCGGCCTTCTGCGGGTAGGCAACCATCTGCTCCTTCATCACAATGATCCAGCTGCTGCCCGCACCATATTAGATGGTAAGTTTCACTCAGAGTAGAATAGGAAGAATAGAAAGAGGGGGAAACCATCGGGCATCCGGCCCTAGCTCAACGAGCTCAACAAATTTCAACAGGATCCTCGATCCGATATTCATTCCTCCGTAGAGGCAAATCAAAATAACCTAAAGATGTATTTAAGCACGGCTAAGCATATCTCTACTCTATTCAGAATAAAACCTATTATATTACTCAGGGTATCAATAAACAGGCGACAACGATAGGGATAAAGTTGTGTCAATCGACACGCTAGCTACTGGATTAAAACAGCATGCATGTTTATAAACAATAAAATATAATGATTTTGAAAATATAGGATCAAATATGATCAAGAAAAGGAGCATGCCTTCGTGGTAGTACTCTCCTTCTTCAACTGCTTCGGTCGCTGGGTCGGTCTCTTCACTCCCTAATGCGTAACGCAACGAGCAAAACAAATAAATAACCAACCCTCAATAAAACACTTCAGAAAGCAACACGAGAGAGAAAAGCACGACGAAGGTGAGACGAGGTGGAATGGAACGACGGCGCGATAGCGTCATCGCAAAGAAGGAATGGTCCTCTAGGGTTGGCCATAACCATATATACACATATATAGAAATAACATATATTCCTTACCGGGTATTAGTATACATTTACCGGTATGACACACATAGCATTCACCCTAACATGCTAGTAACATGTTAAAAAAGATAAAGCAATTCATAATTAGCCATGATTATATACCTAGGTGAACTCTACCATTTATATTGATTACTAACAGGAAGACATAGATTAATAACATCCACTTAGATTTATGCATGCTTTTCCATATTTAAAGACTAGCAATTGAGTTAAAAGTTATTCTCCATCATTAACATAAGTTAATTAAACATGAGACATCTTGGAACATGTGATTTAATTTTAATTTTAATCTGAACATTAATTAATTTAAGCATTTTCTAGCATTTCTAGTGTAACAAATAAGTAGAAATCACAATTAACATCAATAAATCATACCATTGAACTAACATGACATAATACCAACTTCAGAGACATTTCATGTTCGAAAGTGTTCTGGAAACATATTTTAAAACCATTAAAACTATTATTCTAAGCATGAAAACTACACTAATAATATAGTAAAACATTATTTAATTAAGCTAAATGGGTTTTCAGGTCTTGGCAACATTCCTATAACATCAAAGGATTATTGGGTACTGTTCATGAATTTTTAATAGCTAAAAAGATTTATAAATGACTTATTACTAGAAACAGCATTTAAATAACAGATTTTAAATAGATCTAGAACACATCCTGATTTTTATAGCTCATACCAGTGCCGGAAAAATATTTTGGTTTACATGGTAAATTAGTTCTAGGGTTCTCTGATCTTAGGCAAAAATTGAATAAAAATAAAAGAGGATATTTCTATTTTTAATAATTAAAACAGATCTTATTTTAATTCTAGGAAATTCTACGCATGTCCAAAAATTATGAAAATTTACGGAGATTCTTCCTAGCATACTAGTATTCTACAGAAAAAGATTTACTTCAAACTAAGCATCCAGTACAAAGATATCACGAAAATAGATCAAATTTCATCCAAATTTAAATATTATTCAAATCCGGCGGTCGGATGTCGGACCCCAGATTCCATAACGGAGAGCTTTAGGAATAATCACCCGCTAAGTTGAAGCTTCAACCCCGACCTCAACTCACGGATGTCAAATCCGAGAGGAGTAGAGTGATATGGCTCCGAATAGCCCGAGACGTCAACCCTAAAGCTTACTCCGGCAACTAATGCACAAAGTAGTAGGGTGATATAGTCTCCTCACTCTTTCCCACTGAGCCGGAGCATCAACCCCGACCTCGTCCCGGCAAATAATGCACGGCTGGAGTAGGGTGATATAGCTTCCAACATCTCAGTGGAGAGTCACTTCACAGGGTTGACTAGACTTAATAGCTCTACGATATAAAACCTGAAATCCTCCCTGCATCACGTACTTCAATCATTCACGCATTGCACATGACACAGGGGAGAACAAGCTAGTACCATTACAGAGACTCTACGACCGAAACTGCAATAATACTAGCCGTTCCGAACTTAACCACATATATACAATCAAAAGATGCTTACACAGCGGAAGATTAAGTTTGGCTGAGAAGCCTAAAGGTCGGGCCAAAATGGCGGCAGAAAATAACCAGGCTGCCGAACCCTGGGCAGGATCACTGCCTGGGATCCCCAGCGACTAGTCGGTGCGGAGTCGATTTCAACGTAGAAATCATCCGCTACGGGAGTGTCTCCTCTGCACACAAATTATCAACGAATGCAAGGTGAGTACAAAAATGTACTCCGCAAGACTTACAAGGGGAAAATAGTATTAGATGCATCGGGTATCAATAAGGGCTATTTGTGGACTATTTTGCAGAAAGCTAATTTAATCTTTCACAATACCTGTAATTTAGATTGAAATCCGTCTACTGGAATACTTTGCAAAAGAGATGAGCTGAAACTGCATAATAAACCTAAGGCAGACCATCGAACACGCAAATCCCTCAATCCTTCCTCGACCACCAGGGAGAAAGCGATCGCTAACCCACATCCTTAGAGTTGGCAAGTTTTAGATTAGGGTTGCACTTGTCTAATTCGATGCGGATTCTTACCAAGCTGTCCATAACCGCGGACACGGCTATTCGAATAGTTTAAACCCTGCAGGGGTGTACATCTTTACCTACACGTATCAACCGACTCCTAATGCCATCGACGATTTACACACTTTCACGAGGTGTGCTGGCGGAGGGTGGTTGAACACGACCTTTACAATGTTTTCGACTTAGGTATGAGCCGCCCTAATAGGCTAGTCCGCGAACGACAGTTCGAACGATACTTCGACGCGGTCCTACTAGTTGTGGCAGGTGATACATCCCCGGTCCCGGACCGTGTGTAACCCTCACTCCTATATTGTTACATCACACCACCTCCTCATTTTTCACGCACCCAAGTCCCGAAAACGGCAAACTATGCGGCTCATATCCTAAGCCTAGACAGGTTATTCGGTCGTGGGTGGCCCATTATACCACCCGCGTAAAAGTACGCAAATCTTGGTTCGAAAGGACACCGAGAACCGGTCACGGGGATACGGAATACGGAAACGAGAAAAGAGTACAAACCGGTAACGAGGATAACTAGGTATGGTGATCAAGGAGTTGATCACAGGGATACCGTCAAAGTCTCGCCTCGGGTTGTGTAACGTATCGTGAGGCAAAAGGAATTGTATGCGACAATACAAGGTTCGCTCGATAAAGATCTTCGATGATATGTGGGAGTCGTTATGGGTGTCCAGATCCCGCTGACGATTATTGACCGGAAGGTGTCCCGGACATGTCCACGTATACTCGAACCTATAGGGTCACACGCTTAACGTTTTAGCGACATTTAGGAATGCTACGATTTATGGAGAACGAGAGAGAAGGGTTCCGAAAGTGTTTCGGATGATCTCGAAAGTGTTCCGGGAGGTCCCGGATGGTTTCCGGTGATGTCCGGAAGTGTTCCGGAAAGTATTGGAAGGTTCTAAAAGGTTCTGAAAGGTTCTAGAAGGTTCTGGAAGGTTCTAAAAATTCTAGAAGGTTCTAGTGGAGTTGGACTTCAACTCCAACAGGGTGTCCCTGCTGGAGTAGGACTCCACCTGCCTAGGGAGAGCTGCCCCAACCCCTATGGGCAGGACACCTCAAAGAGCATCCAGGCAGCCCCAGAAGCAGCCCTAAACCCTAGGCCGGCCATCTTTAGATTGGCCACAGCCTTCTTTTTCTCTCTCTTCTAGATTGGATCTAGTACAGCTGCCGGCGCGCTGCTGCTTCTCCTTCTCGTAGATCCCCGCTGTTCTTGTGTGCTGGTCCACACATTACTACGGTGTCGCTGATCCGGTACGCGTGGATACCTCGGAGACGTCGTATACTTCGGCGTTCGATCGGGCGAACTATTCGCGAGGAGATCGCTCTCGCGGCTGGGAGGTATAACATAGCTGCGGGAGTCTGCGGACTTCATCGACATCGGTCAACTTCTCCGCTGCATTGACGTGATCGTCGAAGGTATGATCTCGTTGCCTGCACCTCGATAGTGATCTTGGGGTGATTGTGCGCGGTAAATTTTTGTTTTGCATAGCACGTTCCCCAACATTGATATATTATTTGCATTTTTTGAGTTCAGATGAATTTTCTACGAATTTTAGAAGATTTAAACTATTTGAATTCCCCTTTTTGTATTTTTCTCAGCAAAGAAAACCAAAATAAACAGTAAATACTTTTATCACCTAGCTCATACCTAGCCTCAGAGAATGACAGTGGGCCCCCTTGGTCAATTTTGACCAAGCCAATGACATGGGGGACCCACCTGTCACATCCCTCTCTTTTCTTTTTATCTTTTTCTTAATTCTGAATGGTGGGACCCATGCGTCATTGAGACAGACCGAAAAGAGTGCATTTATCACACAGCTTAGCTATTAATGAACACCATTAACTTACGCACTAATTACAATCATTAGCAATTAATACCTCATTAACCCTGCCCTAACGACTGAGTTAATGGCCATTAAAGTCTAATGCACCGGTTAAACGGCCATAACGGTCCGGTCGGGACCGGTTGCTGCAGGGGGCCCGGCCGACCGGTGGCTTGGCCGGTGGCGAGGCGACATGGCCGGCGGGCTTACCGAAGGGCGGCGCGGGCTCGGTCGGTGGCGGGGTGAGGCGGCTCGACGACGCCGGTCGGGGCGGAGTGGAACCGAGGCGGAGCCGGGGAGGCGGGGTGGCTCGGGCTTCGGCTCCGGCGAGGTGGGGTAGCGGCGGTGGGAGCAATCGAGGCGACGGGGAGCTGGACGGTGGGGTTCCGTGGCTCGGCGGCGGGGACGGGAGGCGAGTGGGGCGGTGGACGCACGGGTGGCCGGAACGGGGCGGCAGACTTGGGCGGCGACGGGGGCGAGCTCGCCGGGAGACGAGCTCCGGTCCTGGACCGGACGGAGACGGCGAGAAGGCGACCGTGAGCTCTGGCTTCGGCTTGGCTGGTCGGAGCGGGGCGGGGCGAGCGCCGGGCGGTAGCGGAGCTCCGGGGGGGAGATGGCGAGGTGGCGGCGGGGGATCCTACCGACGGCGGGGCGAGGGGCGTGGCGGAGGCGAGTGGCTAAGGCGGCGGGCTCGGGTGGAGAGGGGGGGAGAGCTGGCGGCGGAGCGGTGAACCGAGCGGGGCGGAGCCGCGGCGAGGCCTGGGGCACCAGAGGGCGGCCGGGGCGGCAGGAAACCGAGGCGGAGCGTGCTCGGGTGGAGCGGCGGAGAAAAATGGGGAGAAGGGGGGCGGAGCGGCCGAGAGGGAGGGGTTTTAAGGGGGGGGCCGGTGAGGGCGGGTGAGGTGGCGCGGGCACGGCAGGAGAGGCGGGCCACGCGGCGGCGGGGAGCAGCGGGGGGGGGTGCGGGAGAGAAGCAGAGGAGGGAGAAGAGAGAGGCGCCAGGCGGTCGGGCAGGCCGGGGGCGGGCCAGAACAAAGAAAATGGGCCGGGAAGGCCCAGTTCGACTGAGGGGAAGAAAAGAGTTAGAATTTTTAGGTTTTCTTTTCTTTTCTGTTTTTAAACCTCTGAATTTATAATTAGAACTAATTTAGAGCCCCTGTTTCTGTAATTCAAATTTAAAAGAAGGCTTTAAGACCTCCCTTCTTACTTGCTTGATGTTCTGATTTGAGTGTTTGATTAAATCTTGAAACGAATTTGAACTCTAATTTTAAAACCTTTAGAACCATTTCAAAGTTTCTCTCAAACTTATAATTAAATCTCAAAACATTCTTTGGGATGTTTTGCACCATTTCAAGCAAGCTTTCAAACCAACTCAACATTCTCTCTTCAATCTTCAAGCTCTACTTCTAACTAGAGCTTAATTCCAAAGTTCAATTCAACGGTTGATTTCCTCCTCAATATAACCTATTGGGCTTTTGATTATTTCAAACCTAGGGTTTTAGAGCTCGGTCAAGAAGTGGATTTGGTGAGAGGTTCCTCGGGGCTTGTTATTTCGAGACTTTGCAAAACCAATTAAGTTCCGAGGTGTTATCCATGCTATTGAGTTAGGGTTTGTTTAGAGCTTCTCATAAAAATTTAAAATCTTACCCAATTCAGGTTTCAATGCAATTGCATGCCATGAAATGATGCACCCAAAAACGACTTAAGAACGAGGATGTTACATCGGATTAAAAATCCAGTTGCACCATTGGATTCGTGGGGTTCTAAGGACTCCATTTTACTACTGAGATCTAAGATCAGACAAAGATTGGATGTGGGCAAAATTTGGCAGAGGAGAAGATTAGGGTTTACTGTAGCGGGGGGTACTGTTCACTCGCGCACTGTTCACGCTACAGTACAGAGAGCAAGATCTAGGGTTTGGGAAGAACAACACAATCTAGGGTTGGATCAATGGGGATGGGTAAAATTGGTTGAGGGGAAGTGTTGCTCGGGTTGTGGGGAGTCTACCTTGGAGAGGAATTGGAGAGGGGCTTACCGAGGGTGAAGAAACGAAGGAGAGAAGGAGATCGCCGGAGTTGGGGAAGATGCTCGCGGTACGGTCGGTGTAGTGGAAGAAGCTCCCGAATTCTTGCGGTAGTAGATGCGCGACGGCGTGGGGAAGCTCCAACACGAATCCCCGGTGTAGGGGTGCGACGGTGTGGCCGGAATTGCTCGCCGGAGTTCCGCCGGAGTTGGACAAGATGAAGTGGTGGAGAAGAGATTTTGGAGAGGAAAAAACAAAGGGAAACCCTAGGGGGAGTGGGGTTTATATAGGGGAGAAGGGAGAAGAGATAATGCAGGAATTTACAATTTAAGAAAAAGAGATAAGTATAAAGATTAAAAGATAATCACTAAGATTAAAAGAAAAGAAAAAAACTAAGCACCGGCGCCTAATCCCGTACGCGTCACGGCTGCCTGGCTGCATGCATGCATGCACCTAGGGCCCACACCTTTTTATTTATTTTCAGATTAAATCAATAGAGAAAAACAAGGTAATTCAAAACTAATTTAAATGGGTTCCAAAAATTATGAGAAAATTCCAGTAAATCAATTTGGACATGGGGAATCCAAATAAAATATTTTTAGAGAGAGATTCTAAAAGGATTTGAGATTAAAATTTGAAACAACACTTTATAGCTCTCAAATTAATTCCAGAGTCTGGATTAATTTGAAATAAAATCCACAAAAATACATATAGGCTTATTATACAGTTGCACATCCTCTTTCTTTTAAAAAAAAATTTCAAGCCCTCAAAATCGAGGATGTTACAGATGGCGGGAGTGCTGGCCTGCGCGGCAGAGGGCTGCGGGGCGTGTGGTGGATGTGCGGCGGCGAGGAGCTTGGTGCATTTGTGCAAGAGGGGGTGGATTTTGTCCCTGATTCTGAAGATGGTGGCGGTGAGGAAGTCATGTTCATCCCTGACTCGGAGGAGGTTGTCGGTGATGAGCTTCTCGTCGTCCCTGACACGGAGGATGAGTTCATGTTCGTCCTCGACTCGTTGGACGGTGGTGATTCAGTGGAGGAGCTCGGCTGTGATGGCATTTGCTCAGAAGAGGTATCCAGCGAGGCACAAGCTGAGAAGGTCGGCGGTGAGGCCCTAGCTAATCAAGAGATCGACGAGGATTGCAAAGCTGTGGTAACAACTATGCTCAAGATATTATGTCCTCTGTATTTCAAGAGGCCTTCAGTTTAGTTGCAGTCAATTGAAAATGCTCCTTTGTGTTGTTGTCCTGGAAAATGCTCCTTTGTGTTGTTGCCTTGGAAAATGCTCATTTGTGTTGCTGTGATTTTTCATACTGCCATGCTAGGAAATCACCCTTCAATCTGGGTGTGTAGAGAATTGCTTCAACGTCGTCTGTACAACTAATTGAGCTCAGTAAAACAACCTAATTGACCTATGTTAAAAATTAAAATTTCAGCTCAACCTAATGTCTTGATTAAACATGGATTACATCTCATTAGCATCTAAATTCCTTCTCACACTTCATACAAACCCATGTCACACGAAAGGCATGAAGGAAGAACACCTTGACGCTCGAGGGCCCTGTTTGTTCATATGCGGTATCTTGTAGCCATTGCCTCCTCCACACTTCATTATCTCAATCATGCAAGATTGCAAAGTGACAAAACACTCTGTTGACCTTCGACACTTCATATGCATTGAATTCCTCCACCACATCACGAATAAGATCTGTCATGGTCCGTGGGTTTTCTTGATATGTCAAAGATTGAATAGAGCTAAAGAAGCCAAGGTCTAGGATGTTCAAGTCCGGTGAATTGGGTGGCTGGTGCATCAGTCGTATATCAAACCCACTTTGTTCGACCGCGGCGCAAAATTCATCATCTGCTGGAGAGACATGCGTCCTCGCATTGTCTTGCTGAATAAAAATGGTCTTTCCTGCATCCTCTTCTGGCCACAATTCTTGAATGGCGGGAACCACCTTCTGGATCAAGTATTCCCTCATGACTTCTCTATTGACCGTAATGGATTTTGTCACCATTGTCCCGGCAGCTCTGTTTCTACTTCTCCTTGCTGCAGGCTCCTGTAAATTTAAGGAAACAAATGATGCATAATAGGAGTACTTAATGTGTAAATTTAAGGAAACAAATGGCAAACCAAGTTTACCTCTTTAACAAAAGGGAAAACACCAATTTTTCCCCGAAAAGGTTACATTTCCATGATCGTCATACCTTGGCCTAGCTAGGGCAGCCAAGAACATCACTTTGCCTATGTAATTTTTATTTGGAACTGTACAATATGGATCTTCTTCTTCTGGCAGCAAATAGAACTTCTTTTTTTCTCTGTCATGTTGAACCATTTCTCATCTATATGCACTATATTGTGCATACCGATGAATTTTGGGTCATTGCATAATGTACGCTGGTCTAGCATTGACATGCAGAACTGTAGGCGAGCTCTCTTATTTCCCTCTCTAAGCAATGGCTTCAATGAATTTGAGTGGCGCTTTAGCTCCCCCTAGCTTGAACTTCCTGTGCAACGTCGTTAAACTAACATGCAAGTGTTCAGATAGTGATCTCAAAGTTGTTCTTCTACTTAATGGAATTTGGGCTACTTGTGACAGATCGACTTGAACTCTCTTGCGACCACAACGAGTTCTTTGGTGGGACACATCAACATTTGTCCCAAGCGATTGCTGGTTCTTTGCAAGTTTCCAAATCCTTCGCACTGTCCATATGTTTACAGAAAAAAATGATGCAACCTCAATAGTTGAGGTTCTCTTTAATTTCCCGTTACTACTTCTTGCAAGCAATGCCCTGTAAATTGCATTTCTCTGATCATTTGTCAAGAATTGCTTCTTGATATGCTGCTGGTCACCACCTATAACTACAAATGATTCAAAGTCATACTAAGGCACATGAACAGGAATTCATATTGCTGATACAGTCAATTCATGTTGGACATACTAACCTGAAGCTCGATGCTCACTGCCTTCTTCTTCATGCGCAGGTTCAGTATTCAAATCAAGACGAGCAGCAGCAGGTTGTCCTCCTATGCCCTGCCCTTCTCCACCTATAACTACAAATGATTCAAAGTCATACTAAGGCACATGAACAGGAATTCATATTGCTGGTACAGTCAATTCATGTTGGACATACTAACCTGAAGCTTGATGCTCACTGCCTTCTTCTTCATGCGCAGCTTCAGTATTCAAATCAAGCTCAGCATTGCCTCCATCTTCTTCATCCAGAGCAGGTTCAAGGTTCAAGTCGACAGGTTCAGAAGGGAACTCGTTCAGATCGATCATGGTTGTGTTTTGAGAATGGGTGGTGAGGAGCAGATGAGCAGCTGGTAGACATGTTTGGATTTATAGGCTGTAATCTCTGTAATGCAAGGTTTGGCGGTGAAGCTTGTAATTTTGAGTTGTAAAGTTGGTGGTACTCCTTGTGTTGGAGGAAAGCTGAATTTTAAAGTTTGGCGGTAATCATTGTGTTGAGTTTTAAAGTCTGGTGGTAATCCTTGTGTTGGAGGAAAGCTGAATTTTAAAGTCTGGCGGTAATCCTTGTGTTGAGTTTTAAAATCTGGCGGTAATCCTTGCCGCATAGGAGTATTCGGTTGTTGTTTCTGGCGGTAATCCTTGACATGCAAAACTGAGAATCCAGAAGGTTTTTGTTTCACTCGTGAACTACTTGTATTAATTACACTTTGATAAACGAGGAGTTGCAGCTACCTGGTATAGCAAAATCCAACAATTGATCTGTAGTTATGAGGGCAGAGTGTCTTTCTACTGACCTTCTTATTTTGTCTGATAAATGCTAAAAGAACCAACAATCTGAAACAGAGGTAGTATATTTTATGATCTACACTACTATTTTTAATCTTCTAACCTGTTTGTGGAATAGTTCTAGTACATAGTAGTACATGTATGAGTCACATAGGATCATTCAAGAATTAATTTACATCGATTACACCGCTAAGAGCCGGTTCCAAATTAAGAAACTGTTTCCTTCTCTTTCCTCCATAACTACCCTGCCACATAAGCTTTTTGCCTAGGTGGCATGACTTAAAAGACAGCTGAGTTGGAGCATTGAGACTGCCCTTATAATAACCGTTTTTATCCTCCTCTCTTTCCTGGCCCGCCGTAGCGTCATAACGGAAAGAATTCGCTACATTTTAATATTATTGAAAGTGTATAAATTTAAGATTTTTATCTTACCGTCAATTTTGACTAGCTAAGGCGCTATATCTGCCCATTTTGCCCTTCTTTGGCATGTAAACCGTGCCTCACTCTGACATATGTCCAAGTGGTTATAGCGCCATCCTCACCGCCATCGATCTCGCTCGGAAAAAAGCCAAAACAAGCTCCCCGGCAAGTTGCAATACCAGGATTAGCCCCCTTCCCAGCAAAATAGCGCAACTGGTGCTGGCACCTGACGCCTGGCAAAGCTGCGGATCCGACGCGCGACACGGCCAGATCGCACTTCGAACCCGTGACCACTAGCACAGACAGCGACATGTTTAGACCCGCGCACGTGGCCCACGACGCCCGTGGGGTCACGCTCGTGGCCCGCGATGACCAGCCGGCCTGGGTATCTGTCGCACTTTAGGAGAACGACCAGTACATTGTTTGGTAGTTTGGAACGAAAACCAACTAAGCTAGTTGGTTTGGAGAGCAAGAGTATGAGTAGCACAATACCAAACAATTTGCTAGAGCTCTATCAAAATATAAAATTTTGCTATAGTGTGGGGACAATAAGAAATTTTATTCCCCGCACTATTAAACCCAGCAATAAAAATTTTTATACGCTATATAAATTTTTTTCTAGAGCCAGGAATTGAACCCAGCACCTCACGTTCACTCTTACTTTCCAAACCAACTAAGCACCAAACAATGTACTAGTTATTCTCCTGAAATGTGGCGGACACCCAGGCCGGCTGGTCATCACGGGCCATGACGCGACCCCACAGGTGTCGTGGGCCACATGCGCAGGTCCAGGCCTATCGCGGACTATGCTGGTGGTCACGGGTTGGAAGCACGATCTGCCCGAGTCGCGTGCTAGATCTGCGGCTTTGCCACGCGTCAGGTGCCCAACACCTCGCGAGGGCATTTACGCCATCTTGCTGGGGAGGGGGCTAGTCCCGGCATTGCAACTCATGGGGGTTAGTTCTGGCTTTTTCCGATCTCGTTCTAGTGCCGTGTCGTTGCTTGTACTTCCCCTCCACCTCTCTATCCTCCTCCCCGTTGAATCCCTCCTTTTTTTTTGCTTTGTTCTTGATTTTGTACTCTGGTTCTTGCTTTTGGGTTGGTGTGCCTGACAGGCCCATATTTGGTGCCCTTGCTTCCGCAATGGGAGCCTGGTGTTGGAGCTGTCACGGGATATGGGCTAACGGAACAATTATAAGGACATATTAGGGTAGTCATAATATATAAGGGTAAATCTCGCATTGTGAGCCTTTGTAAGGACGTGGATAGTTTTATCCCATAGAATTATACCTGATCCTTTCAGTCTGACTTTTCTCAAGATGTGATAAAACCTATTTGAAATTACACCTCTTTGCATGCAACTATTTCAGTTCGAATAAAGCAGGGCCCAAGGCCGGCCAGAATTTAGGCCTAGAAACCGTGGAGCCTAGAGATCGAGATCTTACTGTAGATTATGGGCTCGAGATGTACGAAGATGGTCTTCAGCCCAACTAAAAAACTTAGGGCAAGCGCACGTATTAGGAGTGCGATATGTACCTCAACTCTTTACTTGGTGTGATGGTCTCTCATTTGAGCTTCACAATTTTTTTTCAATTTTAAAACTAGATTCACAACTTTATCAAGGAATACATTAAACTGAAGCTTTCTAAACTCGTGCGGTTGTCTCACTCAAGATTTCGACTTGTATATTACTTTGTCAGCCCCTTAACCGTGCTGTTTTTGTAAGTATTCGATGCACACTTGAAGACCAAAGGTTGCAGTGAGTCATGCTTGACTTGCCTATGCCATGCGGATGCGTGAATAATTCGGTGGCGCTTCGGACTGCTTCCTAGAGCCGGTGATGGAGCTAGGTGGATGGTAGGGGTGCAAGCGGCGGCCCGCAACCGCCTACTCTGTGCTTTGTATAAGCCAAATCAAGCATTAATATTATTTGATGCGATTAGTTCATTTTACAATGTTTCATTCAATTTAGCGGGTCTTGCGGGCATGCCGCTTGCATCCTTACTACAGCGGGATGGAGTCCCTGTGGTTCTGGATCGTTTTCAGATCATGATGGGATGCTTATGTGCTCTCTTCATGTGTTCTGCTGGGAGAGGGCAGGGCGTGTACGCCCCTATTTTGGGGCTTTTCTTCTTCGAGTCATGGTCTGTGCTTGGATAACATTGCCGATTGGTTTCATAGGTCGGTGTGGAGGCGCCGGGCCGTTTTCTTGCCAAGGTGATAACTAATGGACGCGGGTCTATGTTCTTTCGATGTGTATATGGCTCTACTCCTTCATTGGTGGAGTAGCTGTTTTGGCAATAAAAAAAGCTCAACTTCCTTCATCATCTTGGGCTGGACATGCTTGTTGATCTTCGAATCAAGGCTGGAGATGTGGCAAGGACAAGGAAGACAATGAGCAGAAGAACTAGGGGATGCCGGTGCAATTTTCTTGTTTTGCCAGTGTACTCTTTGCAAAGTTGGCGGGGGTCGCACGACAAGGAAAAAGAAAAATTTATACCGAAGAACACTTAGAATATTTCTTTTTTTCAACCGCAGCGTGTGTATCTCTTGCTAATGACCAAAGTTTGATACACCTGCACGGTGGTGTGGGTTATGCCGTGAGCCTTAAGATTGACTACGCTAGCCAATTATTTCACTTTTTTTTGAATAATGAACACCTATTGGTTTTTACCTAGAAAAACCGCAGCGTGTGTATCTCTTGCTAATGACCAAAGTTTGATACACCTGCACGGTGGTGTGGGTTATGCCGTGAGCCTTAAGATTGACTACGCTAGCCAATTATTTCACTTTTTTTTTGAATAATGAACACCTATTGGTTTTTACCTAGAAACACTTGAAATTCTTGCCAAATTATACTCATCTGATAGAAATAGTATTGGTTTCCACATACAGCGTTCCAATTTTACAGCCAAGTTATAAACAAATACTACATACTTAATGATCAAAGATCATACATAGACAAACATAAAAAGTACACGTTTGGTTGCTGCGAAATCAATCAATCGACACAGATAATAAGTTATATTCATGTGTGGGGTATGATCTTGTAAAAGGGCACGATAGTGTAGAAGGTTTGTAAGAGGGTGGCGACTAGCAGGATAATAGCGGCCACGAGGGATATAAACACCCAGGGGTTCCTCAAGTAGGTTTGTATGAAGTTAGCCCACCACTTGTTCCACCTCTTCATGCAATGAGTGTTCACCTTCCGCTGCACGTCATGGAGCTTGCTGGATGGGCTCATCACTCCTCCCTTGTTTAGATTGTTGTTGAGCAGCTTAGCCACCTCATCGTCATTGCCCAACCCACTCTGGATAATCATTCTTGACCTCAGCAGTGCCACATCCTTAGCTGAGCTAATCATGTTGTCCATGAAGATCACGTACGCTGTCACGTCATTGCTGGCACCAGGGTGTAGTTGCTCGTATGCCATCAGGTTGAGGAACTTTTTCTCAATCATATCATCGACCCTGAATGCCGGCATGCTTAGAGTGTCGTGTTCGAAGTGGACGCCAAGGAGACTGTCAGTGTTGTTCACCTTGAAATGGATTCCTGCCTCGTACATCTCCATTGCTAAGGGCATAACATACGTTTCTGATCCCATACGGTCTTGATTGGCGCCATGGGTGAGGCTTACGTGTAAGATGTCAAGCGGGTGTAGCCCAAGGTGGTTAATGTCAACCACATGTCGACGCCCCGGACATAGACAATCAAGCACCAATTTGCTAATCTCTCGAGGGTTTTGTGACAACCAGTTGACATAGAGTTAGAACTAGTTAATATGCAGTTAATATGTATGATCACTATTATACATTTTTTTTCAAACTACCACTATCCTGTTAGATTCGTGCTAGGATCATTAGCTCAAGATTGAACCACACAAACAATTTAGGGATGCATACCTTGATCACCGGAGCTAGCCATCTCCTTATTCTTCTCTGTTCTTAGCTTCTAGGGTTTCTAGCTGATGCGGTGGAGTCCTTCCCTGTGCTAGGGTGCTGCGGCTGATCAGTGGGCCAAGGGAGCTTAGGGCTTGATTTAATGCAGTCACCCTGATGGTTGGGACCCTCTTCCCTTTTATAGCAGCACCCACATAGGGGGAACCAACACCTGGACTTGGCTTAGGCGGTTTGCCCCTAATCAGGGCAAACCCACCTTAACAGCCGTAGATCACACATCCAACATTCTCCCCCTTGATCGTAAGGCTAAACTTACAAGTTCATTTCTCAATAAGATAATGCACCAAGACAAAAGATTACAATGGTCAATATAAGGTACCACTGAACCTATTGACTATAGTACATTACTTTACATCAAAAGAAACTTCTTTAACTTAGGAGCTCCATAAACTTATTTCTTTAAACTTATACAAACTTACAGACTCATCCTTTGATAGAATAGTACACCAAGACAATAGATTACAACAGTCAATTAAGTACTGCTGAACCAAGTGACTATGGTTCCCATTCGATCTCAAAATGAGTCCTCTTATGCTTATGGGGAGATGGTGTCACAAAAGTTTCAACTATTCCAGGATCAAGGGCTTTCTACCAAACCCATGCCGGCAACATGTTCTTTGAATACATTGGGTGGTAGACCCTTTGTAAGTGGATCCGCTAACATTTGCTTAGTGCTTATGTACTTAATGCTTATTGTCTGATCCTGGATTCTATCTTTCACAACATGGTACTTGATGTCAATGTGTTTGGTAGCACCACTTGACTTGTTGTTACTTGAATAGATTACTGCGGGTTGATTATCGCAGTATAGGGTGAGTGGTTTAGATATGCTATCAACCACTCTTAATCCCGGGATAAAGTTCTTCAGCCATACAGCCTACCCGGTAGCCTCATAACATGCCGCGAATTCAGCCTGCATTGTCGACGATGTAGTAACACTTTGTTTGGAGCTTTTCCACGATATAGCTCCTCCTGCGAGGGTGAAGATGTATCCTGACGTGGATTTCTTAGTATCAACACACCCCGCGAAATCAGCGTCTGAATAACCTATAACTTCGAGGTTATTAGATCTCTTATACGTGAGCATGTAATTCTTAGTGCCTTGCAAATAGCGTAGGACCTTCTTAACGGCTTTCCAGTGATCCAGTCCTGGATTAGACTGGTATCTGCCAAGCATCCCGGTTACGAATGCTAAGTCAGGGCGAGTGCACACTTGTGCATACATTATGCTTCCAATAGCTGAAGCATATGGAATTGACTTCATCTGCGCAGATTCATATTCATTTTTCAGACATTGAAAAGTCCCAAACTTATCGCCCTTGACTATAGGAGCAGGCGAGGCTGAGCACTTATGCATATTGTACTTTTTCAGTACCTTTTCTATATATGCTTTTTGAGATAGCCCCAAGATTCCTCTGGATCTGTCTCGGTGAATTTGAATGCCTAGGACATAAGTGGCTTCACCAATATCCTTCATATCAAATTTGGAGGAGAGAAATCTTTTAGTTTCCAGTAGCAAATTCTTATCGCTACTGGCTAAGAGTATATCATCGACATATAGTATCAAGAAGATATATTTGCTCCCCCTGAACTTGACATATACGCAATTGTCCACCTCATTTTCTTTGAAATCAAATTGTCTGATGATTTGATCAAACTTAAGGTACCATTGCCTTGATGCTTGTTTTAATCCATAAATGGATTTCTTAAGTCGACATCCCAAATGTTCTTTTCCTTCCATAACAAAACCTTCTGGTTGTGCCATGTAAACGTCTTCATATAAGTTGCCATTTAGGAATGCCGTTTTAACATCCATCTGATGTAACTCCAAATCATAATGAGCCACAAGCGTCATAATGATCCTGAATGAGTCTTTAGAAGAAACAGGTGAAAAGGTTTCATTGTAATCAATGCCTTCTCTCTGTGTGAAACCTTTTGCTACGAGCCTTGCTTTGAACCTTTCGATATTCCCCTCGGAGTCACGTTTGATTTTATAGACCCATTTACAGCCTACTGTTTTGGCTCCTTCAGGAATTTCTACTAAGTCCCATCCTTCATTTGTACTCATAGACTTCATTTCATCTTTCATAGCATTAAGCCATTCAGATGAATGTTCACTTTGCATGGCTTCCTTAAATGAGGTGGGATCATCGTCCAACACCGACTCATTCATATCTTCACTCATATAAGTGACATAGTCACTTGGAATGGCAGATTTTTTGACCCGCTGTGATCTTCTAACGGGTTCATTATTCGGCACATTATCCATAGCTGGAGGCTGCTGAGTATCTTCAATCGAATCATCATTAGGTGTGACGTCTGAAATAGTCACAGGAACTTTGGCAGGTGTTGCATTAGAGGTCCTCTCAACTGGAGGTGCACCATCAGCATGCACTGGAAAAATAGGTTCTTGAACAATAGGTATCAGAACATAGTCCCGCTTTTCTTCCAAATCTATTTTCCTGGGTGTCATGCTCCCCCTGATCATATCATCTTCCAAGAACACAGCGTGTCTTGTTTCAACAAACTTAGTAAACTGATTTGGACAATAAAATCGATATGCCTTAGATTTGTCAGGATAAGCAATGAAATGGCAACTGACTGTCTTGGGGTTTAATTTTCCCATATTTGGATTGAAAACTCTAGCTTCAGCACGGCAGCCCCACACATGAAGATAATTTAGAGTTGGTTTCCTCCCAGTTCATAACTCATATGGTGTCTTAGGAACTGATTTACTGGGAACCTTATTAAGAACGTGTGCAGCTGTCTTTAGAGCTTCCATCCATAGATTGATGGGTAAAGTGGAGTGACTTAACATACTTCGTACCATATCCATAAGAGTGCGATTACGCCTTTCAGCTACTCCATTTTGCTGAGGTTCGCCCGGTGCAGAATACTGGGCTACTATGCCATTTTCCTGTAAAAACCTAGCAAATGGTCCAGGAATTTGGCCATAAGGTGTATGCCTTCCGTAGTATTCACCACCACGGTCAGACCTTACAACTTTAATCTTTTTATCATGCTGATTTTCAACTTCAGCCTTGAAAACTTTAAACTTGTCCAATGCCTCAGATCTTTCTTTGATAGGATAAATATATCCATAACGAGAGTAGTCATCAGTGAACGTTATGAATGAATCAAAACCATCCACTGACTTTTACATTGAATGGACCACAGATATCTGTGTGAATTATCTCTAAGACTCCCGTGCTTCGATTTGCACCTTTCTTGATTTTCTTAGTATATTTTCCTTTGATGCAGTCAATACAATGATCAGTGTCCGCATCTGAGAAACCCAGAGGATGAAGTATTTGCTCTTTAATGAGATGCTAAATTCTTCCCCTCGAAATATGGCCTAAACGACAGTGCCATAATTTCGAAGAAGTCTCATTATTATTTTGTTTCCGTTTGGTACCGATGTTATCTTTTGAAGAGGAATCAATGTCATTAATGGTATCACTGAGGAAAACCAGATAAAGTTTGTCTTGTCGGATGGCAAGACCAACATCTCTATTATCATATATAATTATACATCTCTTGTTTCCAAAGTCACAGTGAAAACCATCATCATCTAAACATGACACTGATACTAAGTTTCTTCTCATAGAGGGTACATAGAGAACATTATGTAGTCGAAGCGTGAATCCAGTATGGAGTATGAGTGAAAACTCCCCAATTGTCTCAGATTCAGCCTCTACTCCATTAGCAACTCTAATTCTTCTTTCCCCTCTTCTTAGGGTCCTCTTCATATCGAATCCCTGTAAAGAATTTGCAACATGAATTGTTGCTCCTGAGTCAACCCACCATGTATTGGTGACATAATCAGTATACAGAGACTCATCTATGAATGAGATAACATCAGTACCTTTCTTATTGAGCCATTTCATAAAACCAATGCAGTCTTTCTGGAAATGTCCACTTTTTCCGTAAAAACGACATCCTTCTGGATCCTTTTCATTTGCATTGGGAGCTTTCTCAGGCTTGTTCTGCTGGGATTGCTTAGAAGATTGCCACTTATTTTTGAACTGAACAGGCTTAGGCTTGGTGAATTTCTGATTTTTCTTCTTCTGAGAGTGCTTGAATTGATTGACATGTTCAATTCGATCAGCTCTAAGCCTTTCTTCCTCTTGTACACATCTGGCCATCATTTCATCAATGCCCCATTTTACATCCATAGCATTATAGTTGATTGTGAATGGAGAAAACTCCTGAGGCAAAGAAGACATAATAAAATGGATAAGAAAACCATCTGAGATTTTCATTTCCATTGTCTTGAGTTTGGCGGCCATGTGACATTTCTTCATAATGTGTTCCCTCAGACTCCCAGCCAGATCATATGGTTCATCAACAAGCCTTTTAATAAGGCTGGTTGCATAAACCTTAGAGGAGCCTCTGAATTGGTCCTCAACTTTGCCAAGATATTCCTTGGTGGTCTGGGTATCTGGGATAGCTCCTCTTATGCTGATATTTATGGAGCTCTTAATCACCATGAGGCACTTACGATTCGATTGCTCCCACTTAGTCTTTTCAATTTCATATTCTCTTTTCAGAGAATTATAATTTTCATCATCCTCCTTAGGTGCTTCAGGGGGATCATCATAGAGAGCATAATCGAGATCCAGCAAAGCCAGAGTTATCTCGAGCTTTTCTTTCCATGAAGCATAATTGCTTCCATTTAGTTGCTCAATGCCGTTAATTATTCTGGCAATTTGAGAGGCATTAGATGCTACATAAAGAAAATTTAAATGCTTTAGTAAGCATCATTATGAACTTTCTTTTATTGATCAAATCCACATCAGCTTTGGCCAGAAATGGATAGGAACAATAAAATTTTGTGAACAGGTATTCATTAATCAGCTTTGGCCAGAATAATGAATACCAGTCACACTTTATTAATTATTTTGTATATAAACTTCTTTTATTAACCTAGTCCATATCAGCTTTGGCCAGAAATGAACAAGATTAATAAAATTTTGTGGTCAAAATATTTGTCAATCAGCTTTGGCCAGAATGACAAATATCAGTCACATTTAATAAAAGAATTTATAATCCTTATTTTTGCAGCGAAAAAATAAATTTCAAGCATAATTTAACAAGCATCATAATCTAAAAGATTAATCATAAAACCTTAGGAATAGATAAACATAATATAAGGCTATATTTTAATAAAAGAATTTATAATCAAATTATAATTATATGCATCACAATATAAAGGGTCTTAAAAAGATTAATCATAAATCCTTAGGAATAATTAAACATAATATGAAGTTATAATCAAGCATAAGAAAATTGCTTACTTAAAATTTACTTAATATAAAAGGCATGAACAATATTATTATTATTATTAATATTAATTCAGCCCAAAAATGGTTTCAATTTTAGCCCAAAATCATTTTCTGATTTAATAGTGTGCAGCCCAATAAAGGAACAGAATTTTTTATTAAAGAAAAGGGCTAAAACCCCTCCTTAATTGGGCTTCGGACGGCCTGAACGGCCCTTTTAAAACCCGCCTGGGCCTCAGGTCCGAAAACCTGGGCCTGGGCCAGAAATTTGCTTCTCCCGCACCGGCCTGTTTAGCCCGCTTGGCTGCTGCCTCACACGAGCCGTCGGATGGCAATCGGACGGCCGTGGGCGATCGGGTGAGTTGAACAAAACCGCCAGTGCACCGACCTCCCCTTGAAACCCTAGCATCACTTTCCCCTTCCCCTTTTCTCTCTCACCCGAGCGGCGGCGGCGGCTACCGAGCGAGCGGCGGCGGGGGCCGAGCGAGCACGGCGGCGGCGACCGAGTGAGGCGAGGCGGCGGCGCAAGCGCCCGCCTCGGCGGAGGAGATGACCGGCGCCGTCGAGCTTCTCTCGCCGGAGGCGCGTGCGGCTCACGCGCGCCTCCGTCGAGCGGTGCTCAGTGGTGCCTCTTAGCGGCGCGGCGGCGCGACGAGGGCCGGTTCTGGCGAGGCTCCATGGCGCTCTCCGGTGCGCGCATGAGGGAGGGCGACGACGGGGACCAACCGGCGTGGCGGCATCCCTTCGGCGACGAAGCGCACGAGGAAACTGAGCGGGCCTCGCGGGGCTAAGGCGGCGGCTGTGGCAGCCGGCGACGGCCACCAGCCCTAAGGTAAGTCCTCCGTCCCCTTTACTTCTCAATTTTAGAGATTTGGGGAATTAGGGTTCCAAATTTGGGGAAATTTGGGGAATTGAGGATTTGGGGATTTTAGGGTTTCGGGATTTGTGAAAAAACTTAGGGTTCTTCGGATTTGTCTCAATCCTCTCCTTCCTTATTGCTTAAACCCAAAATCGGTCCCTAATTTGTTCATGAATATGGTATGGGTGCACTGTTTAGGGTAGTACTTAGGTGACTTAGGACCAAATCCTTAAACTAAGCATGAATTTGAGCTTCATCATCTTAGCAAAGCATGAACATAAGCACAACAGAGGCATCTTAACTCGAAAATGAACTTAAAATGGATTCAATCTTAGGGCTAATGGCTCTGATACCATTGTTAGATTCGTGCTAAGATCATTAGCTCAAGATTGAACCACACAAACAATTTAGGGATGCATACCTTGATCACCGGAGCTAGCCATCTCCTTATTCTTCTCTGTTCTTAGCTTCTAGGGTTTCTAGTTGATGCGGTGGAGTCCTTCCCTGTGCTAGGGTGCTGCGGCTGATCAGTGGGCCAAGGGAGCTTAGGGCTTGATTTAATGCAGTCACCCTGATGGTTGGGACCCTCTTCCCTTTTATAGCAGCACCCACACAGGGGGAACCGACACCTGGACTTGGCTTAGGTCGGTTTGCCCCTGATCAGGGCAAACCCACCTTCATAGCCGTAGATCACACATCCAACATATCCAAGATATAGTTATATTTTCATCCAACTTCAACAGCCTCTAACATCTGTTATGTAATTAATGTGCACTGCTCTAATTTGAGTAAGTTGCAGTTCGCACCACCTAAGTTGACACCCGCTGTGCACAATACCAGACTTAGTGCTATTTCTTTGCACATAAAACCATGTACGACCTTGCATTGCACTTTGCACAGTTTTTTGATTCCGACCACACAAACCTAACTGTCCGGGTCCACCTACAGAGGGTTACTTCATCTTCTTGCATGGCATCCACAGTACGTCGTGGGCCTAAACAGCGAGGGCGGCATGTCGGAGTCGAAAATAGGTGCAGAATGCAAAAAAGGTGTCTTGCCCTACGGGTGTCAATATATAGTGCAAACTTCAATACTAATCCCAAACATGTGGCATGAACCTAATATTGAAAGGATGGAGGAAAATTAAAGGATGGATCGGTAATCAAGTACCTGATATCTGTCATGGTCCAGAACAACAAGTAGCCTGTGGAGAAGGAGCAGAGGCAGCTGGTTCTCCATGACAACCATGTCGGACTGGATATACAGCCACAAGTAGAGGTAGCCGTACTTGCTGAAGACGGGGTCGTTGGGCGCGTAGTCCTCGTACAGCTCCCCACGCAGCGCGTCCATCCTCATGGCCTCCATCAGGAAGCAGCCGTCGGTGACCATGAGCTCCACGAACCGCTCCCTGTTCTCCGTCCCGCGCCACTCGTCGCCGAGGTCCTTGTACGCGTCCTGCAGCTGCTGTGTCACCTCGGCCACGGCGGCGACGAACTCCCCCAGCGGCTTCCCGGAGCGGTTGACTAGGTGCACCACGGCCCGGCGCTTGTGCTCCTCCATGGGGAGCAGGTCGGGCTCGCCGTGGTGGAAGGGGCCCAGCGACACCAGCTCCGGCCGGTAGGCCTTGCTGTTGTGCAGGTTCTTGATCCGCTCGGGGACCCGGTAGATGGAGTGCCGCTTCCACCGCGCCATCTCCACTGCCGGGTCGCTGTACATGTCGCCTATCGTCTTCTCCATCTCCACCCAGCTGCTAGACCGGATGGGCTGCTTCTCCATCCTTGCATTATGCTTGTCCATTAGAATTTTCAGCTGACCGGCCGTAATCAGCTCGCGTGTTAAGCTCTATATAGAAGGCTAGGGGAGGCCCTGCGTACACGTACGTAGTACTGATCGAACAATGCATTATGCATACGTACGTAGAACTGATGGAGCAAGGCTTGCTTTAGAACATGCACTACTCGTATACTGCACTGGCCTGCTAGCTAGTTAGCTACTCCGACGTATGACGTATGTGAGTATGTATGCTAAGTACTTGGCATATATATCAGTGGTGGAGCCAGGAATTTGCTCCTTGGTATTCATTGTAAAAAAAACTTATGTAATACAATAGCAATATATATTATTTAGGACAACAAATGTGCAGCAAGCTAGCAACAACAACGAATCAATGACCATATATCTATAATAGTAACAAAATAACATCGTGGTAATATCTCTAATAATTAACAAAGATTAGAAAATAATAAATAAATTACAATATAACTTTACGATCTCCTTTCTGAAAGAGATTGATGATATCCTCATCTTTCACTTGCTTGAAGAATTCTCTCTCAACAAACGTAACCAAGCAATTGTTCAAATATTCGTCACCCATTTTGTTCCTAAGCTGATTCTTCACATAGTTCATCGAGGAGAATACCCTTTCAACACTAGCAGTGGCTACTGGAAGAATTAGAACCAACTTAAGAAGCTTGTAAACAATATCATATTGTTCATGCTTTTTTGCCTAAACCATCACAACTGAAAGCTCACATAGATTCTTCAATTTCTTAAACCTTGCATCTTTACGCACATGAGAAATATACATGCTTAATTGCCACGGAAGTCTTAACAATTCATCATTTGTGAAATCCTTAGCATAAAACTTCGTAGCAAGCCTAACCAACTTTTCTTGATCATAAGCAGCAAATAAATCAAGTGGACTAAATGCTGCCATGCAAGAAAGTAGTTCTGTGTTTACCTCATCAAATCTGTCATTCAGCTCTCGGAGTTGCCTATCAATGACACTCACATACATATCAACATGGAAGCGATGGGAATTCATTGCGCCATTATAGAACCCTCTTTTAGGTCTTCCAACAGGATAGTAAGGACCCTCCATGTCAACAACTTTGATCTTGTGCTTTATACAAAAAGAAGTGACTTTTTGAAGAAAATCGTTCCATCCCTCATCTTCCCGCAAGCACTGCAAGTGAAACTTTGTGAGATCAACAAGGTCCATAGCATTAACAATATCTTGATCTTTCTTTTGCAAAGCTCTACTCAAGTCATCAGTATATCCAAATATTTCTTGCATCAAGTGTGCCATGAAAACAAACTCAAATGACCGAAACGATGTCAACATAGTTTGATCTGCTACGGCCTCCGCACCGTTGTACTCTTTTCCAATCTTGGTGAGAACGCGCACTATTGCAGGATACATAGAGATTACATGCATCACAGTCTTGTAGTGAGAGCCCCAACGAGTATCACATGGCCTTCCCAAACCCATTTCTTGATTCAAACCACTCCCAGTTTCTACTTCCTCCAAGTCCAATGCATCAATCAGTTCCTCAGCCTGAGCTATCCGAAGCATTCTCATCTTTTTACAAGAATAGCCAAGAACATTTAATAATGATGCAAGCTGCTGAAAAAACCAAGTACAATCACGACTCTCCTTAGCAACAGCAACAAGAGTTAACTGTAGTTGATGGGCAAAGCAATGGACAAAATAGGCATAAGGAGACTCATCCATAATTAGTTTCTTGAGGCCATTAGCATTACCTTTCATGTTGCTAGCTCCATCATACCCTTACCCACGAACCATTGCAAATGTCAAATTGTACTTCATAAGCACGTTCTCAATTGCAGCTTTAAGTGTCAAAGAGGCAGTGTCTTCAACATGGGCAAGACCAAGAAATCTTACAACTGCCCTTCCTTTCTTATCAACATAGCGCAAGCAAACAACTAGTTGTTCATTCTGGTACACATCACTAGACTCATCGGCAAGTATTGCAAATGTTGTCCATCAAGATCTTCAATGACTAGTTTAGTAGTCTATTGCACACAACATTTGATGAGCTCTTGTTGTATATCATGGCACATCATCTTACAGTTTTGTGGAGCATTCTTTAGAACCACCTTGTTAACCTCTTCGAAGTTTCCCGCTAGCCAATTTAAAAGCTCAAGGAATTTCCTTTATTTAGCGAATCTTCACTTTCATCATGCCCTCTAAATGCCAACCCTTGGTTTAACAGAAACCTCAAACACTCGAGTGTCCATGTCAAACGAAGCTTATATAAAGTCTTGAATTCTGTGGTGTTTGAAGCAATAGACTCCCGAATTGATGCTTTAGGTGTAGTGAACATATCATACTTTTCTTGAGCTTCAGCATGAGCACTACTGACATCACCAATATGCCTTTTCAATCTTGCTTTCATGTTCCAGTTTTTAAACCCACCCTTAACAAATGAATCTCCACTGGAAAATTTTGTTTTATCCTTGAACAAATAACAAACAAAGCAAAAAGCGGCCTCCTTGTCCACGCTATACTCAAGCCACTTATATTCCTTAAACCAAGCAGGGCAAAAGCAACGTTGTAATCCACTTATATCTCTAAACTTAAAATCATGTTTCTTTGGTTGACATGCCCCCAACTCAATGTATCTCCTTCTAACTCTATCCTGGTCATTGACATCATACCTGGAGAAGGGGATCCGTTTTCCGGGATCACGCTCAAGTGCTTCCAAATCTACTTCGAATTCACCCTCATCATCTTCTTCGTCATCTTCTACAATTGGGGTTGGGGTGCCACTCTCAGGTTCAGTGTGATTGTCATCCGATTCATGTGCTTGCACTAGTGCCAGTTGTAGATTGCTCTCAACCTCAATAGCAGGAGCATTGATATTGCTCTCAACTTCAACATCAGGAGGATTTGGTGAAGATGTAGAAGTTGTTTTCTTTGCCTTTGAAGCTCTTTCCCACAATTCAAATATGCTAACACCCTTCTTCATCTACAGTACTTGATCTCAAGAGAATTTGACAATTGACATCCATAGTAGACTGTAGACTAGCAGTACACTGTACACCAGTACAATACAATAATCCCACAAGCCAATGATCGAGAGAAATATGCAAGGAACTAGGAACTGATCTGATCACAAATTCACAACTAATAGCACTGAGGGGAGATCGTAAGGAATTAGGAACTGATCTCGACGAACTAGGAAGTAGGAACTGATCGCAATATAATTTGAGAGGAGATGGAGAACCTGGTAGCCGCCTCGCCGGCTCCGCTGCTTGCCGCCGTCCTCCGGTCGTCGCCGCTTGCCGCCGCCGCCGTCGTCCGGTTGTCGCCGCTTGCGTTGTTCCGCAGCGGTTTCCAGAATTCCAGGTTTCGTGCGTCGCCTCGATTTGGTTGGGAGCGAATTAGCGAAACATCGTCTGCGTTGTGCGTCTACGCGGCTTATGCCCTGTGTGACCAGTGACCGAAGGGCTAATGCCTAATGGGCCGCGTCGTGGGCTAATGATTTTTGCTCAAATCATTGGTATTCAATTGAATACCGGTGAATACCCCTACCTCCGCCACTGATATATATGGACGTCGATCGGTGGCGTCGTGAGGATTACCAAAGGTTTGAAAATAAAACACACTTCATGGAATAGCTGGAATATGTTAAAGGGTGTCTACTAAAGCTAGCTAGCTCTCGCTACTCTATGCATGGAGTACATAATGGTAGAGGGCCAATGACGTGATGTGATCTTTAGAAACCTTTCGTAGATCGAAGGCAAAGGAAAGAACTAGTCATGCAGAGAAGCGTGTGCCTTTAGTGCATTCAGGCACACTCTTTATGCACTTCTTAGTGCATTCATGCTCATACATGTAGAGATATCAGTAAGGTATCTGTGCGTTGCAATGAAATAAAAGCGAGATGTTTAAAGATATTGATAAAAGGGTTGCTCTATTTTGTAAACAGGTGTGTTAAAAGTGATACGTGTGTAGTTTTTGAAAATAATCACCGGCGTCTTTCTCTCATTTCATTTCCTCTTTGGTGATCATCTATGTTTCTCCCTTCCTCTTTCTTCGTCATCCCCTTAGCTTTGTCCCTGATTTTATCGTTTCTTTGCTCTGCCATCATTCTGATCTAATCCCCGTCGCTCCACTGTTATATGCGTGCCTTCTCCAACTTCGATGGATCTCTACCACGTTTCCCATCGTCTATAGCTATGGTTATACCCTTGAAATAGACATGATCTGAAGGAGCTTTGGCAAGGAATTTGAAGTTCCTTGGATAGAATTTTCTTCTTACTTCATTAGGAACTGGTGCAAGCTTGAATAGATTAGGCATGCCTGGTTCCAAAGGGGCATGCATTAAGCTATTGAACTCTGGAGCTGTGATTGAAAGAAGTTGACCTCTAGTCATCCAGAGCATAACATCTTGATTCTCCTGTTCTATCCAAACTGTGGCATAGAACTCCTTGATGATCTCAGGATCATAATCTTGCTGGAGATTGCATAAGAATTTAAGACCTGAGGCTTGGATCAGAGAAGGAACTGCTCTCAGTCTTGAATCTGTCATAGCTGACCAATCAATTGTCTTGCAATCTACAAAACCTTTGGAGGCAAGAATCTCATGGTATACAACCCTTTGATGATCATTGTGAAATCTGGGGTCTGAGCAAGATGGAGCTAAAAACTCCTGATCTTCAGAGAAGAATGGGTTTGTTGACCTCATCTTGATGAATGAACTAGGTCTCATTGAGGCAACTTTGCTCTTGGATCTCTTGGGATCACTCTTTGGCAGTTTCTTGGCAGCAGCTCTTGAAATAAATTGCATCTGATTTGCCTCAGTCCTCAGGGCATGAGAGAAGATGTAATGATATTTGTCTTTCATGTCTTCTTTGCAGCAGGCTCCTCAGTGATTTCCACTGTATTAGATCTCTTTCTCTTTGGAGCTGCTGGAGCTGGAAGTGCAACTTGAGTTGGAAGAACAGCTAGGGGAGCATTAGTTTTAGGGATAGGAATGGCACCAGAAAGCATCCCCTGCTTGGTTTTGAGCTCAGCACGCAGAGCTTGTTTCTCAGCACCAGGAGGTGTCCGTCTTATCTTTCCAAGCAGCTCATTGATCTGCTGACCAAGAATTGTTTCAACATCATTCCTGCTGAGGCCTGGCTTGAGGATAGTTCGAGCTGGAGGAGGTTTTCTGAAATCTTCAGATAGCTGACCTCTTTTGAGTCTAATTTCAACCAATAGATATTGTTTATCAAGACCTCTGGGCAGAGAATTTGCTTTTTTCTGCAGCTCTTCTATCTGTTGAAGTAGATGACTATCTCTGGCATCAGTTTTTGATAAGTCCTTCTGATCCTTAGACTGGCAACAAGCATTTTGTTGAGAGCTTATCTTGCTTTTCAAGAATTTGCTTTCTGATTTCAACTGCAGCATCATGAGAAGATGTTGATTGCAACTGCTTGTGCAAATCTGTAATTTCTCTTAAGAGTTCCTTATCTTGTTCTGTTGGAACAGGAATGCCCATTGAAACAGGCATTGCAGCCTCTGAAAGCTCAAAGCTTTTGGCAGTATAGATAGTGGTCAGCTTTCTCTTGGTTTCTTCATCTGTTTTCTCTCTTATCTGAGCTGCTAACTTATCCATCTCTTCAAGGATTATCCGATCATGCTCAAGATCTTCTTGAGACACTTTAGGCGGTGGAGTAGGTTCTCTGATTGTGAGTGTGCCTCTTGGCAACACTACATCTTCAATGGATGGCTTTGGAGATTTCTTTGCTAACTTCTTGCCCTTCTTGGCAGCCTCTTTTCCCAAAGAAGTGTGCTCAACTGCAGCTGAGGACCTTGTCCTTTTGGTTGGTGCATGCTGAGAACCGATTTTAGAGGCAGCTGCCTTCTTCCCAGTAGCTACTCTCTACCTGTAAGCCTTTTGCTTTGCCTTTCTTTTCTCTGCAGCCTCCTGTTTCAGCCTCAGCCTCTCTTTCTCCTAATCTGAATCTGATATAATTAATTCCTTAGGAGATTCCTCTGGATCAGACCATTTCAGACCACTGTCAGCTTTCTCAGAATCTGAAGACATCTGTAGAAACAAGATAGATAAGATAGAGGTAGGTAAGCGGTGTTCATTTGATGCAGAGAGATAGCTATGTTAGACACCTGTGTTAGAATGGGAAGACACAGGTGATGACTTAAAGCTCTACCGAGGTCTTAGCCTGTTGAATAGGCACACCTGTGTGACAGGTGAGACCCTAGCGGTGACACAGCTATGCACGGGGGCGGACAGCAAATTCATGGAATTTTGAGTTAGGCAACGATTTGCTGGTTGTTTTTAGATTGGATGAGATCAAAAGATTGCACAAGAGAGAGACCAACCCTAATATGGACCAATGCGCTACTGGATTAGACTATCAAGACCTAGAACATGAACTGAGCGCAAAGGAGGGTTTTGCAGAGGCTTACTTTGATCGAAATTAAACTTTGCTGCGGAAGAATCGACGTTAGAGTTCCACGGAAAGCTTCCTTCAACTTGTTGAAGAAAAATCGAAGACGAAACCGGCGAAAAAGATGAGAATTCAAAAATTTGGCGCACGGCGGAAGTTTTGGGTATGGGAGTTCGAAGTGGTTTCTGTGTGGACGCAGCAACTCTTTATATAGGCCCAGAGGTTTTAAGGTGGCTGTGTCACAGCTGACATAAGGACCTGTGACACAGGTGAAAGAGATGTATACCCTGGCCTATGGGATTTTCAAAGCATTCACCTGAGACACAGCTGGGAGACTCAGGTGACAAGTATTTCATCTAGTGAACACCAAGATGGATTGATTTAGATAAGGAAGAAAGCATTAGCACTATCAGAATGTCCTTAAGAGATCTTCTCAGTGTCAGCTTGCCAGAAAATCAATCAAGCAAAGCTCAAGCTGACATGAGTTGATCTAGATAAAGGTTTGTACACAAAGGAGTGCACTTTACAGACTATGAGATATGATTTCAGCATGATGCAATGCACACACCTGTGAGACAGGTGGGTAGCACAGGTACAAAGATGCAAATGATAAAGATGAAGACACATCAGCTGGATACCAAGCCAAACCTTTATTGCAGGTTAGAGACATCAATGATATTCAATTCACTCCTCAGGGCACAGAACCTAGTCTCATCTAAGGGCTTGGTGAATATATCAGCTAATTGTTTTTCAGTCCTTACATGGCACAGCTGTATATCTCCTTTTTCTACATGGTCTCTAAGGAAGTGATGCCTCACTTCTATGTGCTTGGATCTTTGGTGATGAACTGGGTTGTTGGCTAACTTGATTGCACTTTCATTATCACAGAAGAGGGGTACTTGATTAAAAGATATGTTAAAATCTTTCAAGGTCTGCCTCATCCATAATAATTGAGCACAACAACTACCAGCAGCAATATATTCGGCTTCTGCAGTGGAAAGAGCCACTGAATTTTGTTTCTTGGATGACCAGGACACTAATGAGTGCCCTAGGAATTGACAGGTACCTGAGGTGCTTTTTCGGTCAACCTTACACCCTGCATAGTCGCTATCAGAATAGCCAACTAGCTCAAAGTTTGCACCTTTAGGATACCACAAGCCAAACCCTGGAGTGTGAATCAAATATCTCAGAATCCTGCGGACTGCCACTCTGTGACAATCCTTAGGATTAGCTTGGAATCTAGCACACATGCAAACACTAAGCATGATATCAGGCCTAGATGCACACAAATATAGCAAGGAACCTATCATAGATCTAAATTCCTTTTGATCAGCAGACTTACCTTCAGTGTTTAGATCCAGATGGCCATTAGTTTGCATGGGAGTGTGTATACCTTTTGCATCCTTCATGCCAAACTTGGTGATGATGTCTTTGGTGAACTTTTCTTGTGAGATGAAAGTGCCTTCCTTCAGTTGATGGATCTGAAGTCCTAGGAAGTACTTGAGTTCTCCATCCAAAGACATCTCAAATCTCTTGGTCATCAGCTTGCTAAACTCTTCACTCATGGAACGGTTAGTACTGCCAAATATTATGTCATCGACATAAATCTGGCACACAAATAATTCTTTTACATTTCATTTAGTGAATAGAGTTGTATCAACTAAGCCCATTTTAAATCCATTGCTTATTAGAAATTCTTTCAATGTATCATACCATGCTCTTGGTGCTTGTTTTAGACCATAGAGTGCTTTGTGCAATTTGTAGACATGGTATGGTTTCTTGTCATTTTCAAAACCAGGTGGCTGCTCAACATAGACAAGTTCAGAAAGTTTACCATTTAGAAATGCTGACTTGACATCCATTTGGTAAAGCTTGATGTTGTGGTGAGCAGCATATGCCAAAAGGATTCTGATGGCTTCAAGTCTTGCCACTCGGGTAAATGTTTCTCCAAAGTCCAGACCTTTTACTTGTGTGAATCCTTACGCCACAAGTCTGGCTTTGTTTCTTACCACCAGTCCATTAGTGTCTTGCTTGTTCCTGAAGACCCATTTGGTTCCAATCACATTGTGATCTTTAGGTCTTTCCACCAGTGACCATACTTCATTTCTCTCGAACTGGTTGAGCTCCTCATGCATAGCATTGATCCAGTCAGCATCCTTTAGAGCTTCACCTATGGTCCTGGGTTCAACATTTGAGACAAAGGAGTAATGCTCACAAAAATTAGCAATTCGAGATCGAGTGGTCACTCCCCTATTAATGGCACCGATGATATTGTCCACAGGGTGATCCTTCTGCAGCCGGCTGATCACAAGGGGATCGGGGTCAACTGCCTGTGTCACAGCTGATGGAGATGCCTGTGACACCGGTAGTTCTTCCTGTGACACAGCTGGGTGCATGAAGACTTCTGCGTCAAGTTGATCATTGGCTGGGTTGCACTCGAACTCTATATCATGATCTCCAGTGTCTTTAAGGATTGATGCAGTAGAGGGTTCTTGATCACTTGGGGGGACAGGCTCCTCCTTGATGGTGGGTCTGATCTCACCAGTGGACTTCTTCAGAATATCCTCATTTCCTACATCAATAGCAACTTGCTCTCCTTGGGAGCCATAAGACTCATCAAAATCCACATCTATAGATTCTTCAACAACCTGAGAGGAAGTGTTAAAGACTCTATAGGCATGGGAGTTAGTGGAATAACCAAGGAATATACCAACATCAGATTTAGCTTCAAACTTAGTTAGACGTTTGCCTTTCCTAAGAATGTAGCACTTACAACCAAATACCCTGAAGTATGATATGTTAGGCTTGCTGTTGGTGAGCAGTTCATAGGGAGTCTTCTTGAGTAGTGGATGAAGGTATATCTTGTTGACAGAGTGGCAGGCAGTATTGACAGCTTCAGCCCAAAATCTTGGTGAAGTCTTGTATTCATCTAGTAGAGTCCTTGCCATCTCTATCAGAGTTCTGTTCTTCTTTTCCACCACTCCATTTTGTTGTGGAGCATATGGACCTGAGAATTCATGCTTGATTCCATGCTTGTCCAGAAATGCTTCCACTTTGGAGTTCTTGAACTCACTCCCATTGTCACTCCTGACCTTTACAAGATTCACCTTCCACTCATTTTGTACTCTGACAATGAGATGCTTGAATTTCTTGTACGCCTGTGTCTTCTCCTTCAAAAAGAACACCCAAATATACCTAGAAAAATCATCTACAATGACAAAGCCATATTTGTTACCTCCTAAGCTCTCATAGGTTGTTGGACCAAAGAGGTCAATGTGAATGAGCTCGAAGGGAGTGGAGGTTGTCATGATGTTCTTAGGTCGATGGGCAGCTCCAACTTGTTTGCCGGCTTGACATGCACTGCAGGGTTTGTCCTTTTCAAACTTCACCTTCTCCAAGCCTATGACATAGTCATGTTTGCTCAGCTTGTTCAGGAGCTTCATCCCTGCATGTCCTAGTCGCCTGTGCCACAGCCATCCAAGACTAGTCTTGGCCATTAGACACCATGGAGCTGCTGCAGGCTGTTCATAGAAGTTCACATGTATAGCTTACCAGACCTGCATCCTTCAAATACTTGAGAATCATCAGAGAGTTTGAAAGCTATAACCTTTTCAGGATAGAAAGTAACTTTCATGCCTGTGTCACACAGCTGTGACACAGACATCAGACTATAGCCTATCTGATCAACAAGCATTACATTTGATAAAGAGTGATTCTCAGATATGGCAACTTTACCAATGCCATTTACCTTCCCTTTAGAGTTGTCTGCATAGATCACATGTTTACTAGGAGGATTTTCACTTGTGATCTCTACAAACTCCTCTCTGCCTCCAGTCATATGTTGTGTACATCCACTGTCCACAATCCAATCAGTTCCATTGGAGACAGTTTTCCTGCAAGATTAGTGATGACACTTAGGGACCCAAACATGTTTGGTTCCCTTTGCAGTTTTATCATAAGCAGAAGTAGCAGATGTATATATAGCATATTTGTGTTTAAGGTTAACAGCATCAGCAACAGATGATATGACTTTGATCCTCTTTGGCTGGCAATCACCTGCAACCTTAGACACATGGGTTAGTGGCCTGTTAGATCTGCCTGTGGCACAGGTGGGTACACAGTTGTGTGAGCCACCGGTGACACCGGCAAGAGTAGACTTAGGCACCCAGATGGCAGACACCTATTTCGTCAGGCGCCTGCGACCTATGTACTTGGCCACTATTTTTCCCTTCATGTCCTTCTGCAAAACATAACCTGGGTTAGAAGGAATGCTTGCTTCATTCCTCTTTCTCTGCTCATGACCAACACTCTTGTTGTCATTAGTTTCCGCCTGTTTCACGAATTTTGCTGCAAGACAAGTGTTAGTGGCAGCAGGCAGTTTATCTTTAGCAGTAGAGGTAGAGTAACTCAGGCCTCTTCGACCTTCATTCTTTCTCAACATTTCAGCTCTTATAAGCTGATAGTTTTGCATGCCAATGTTGGCACTGCAGAGACCTTTTCTCATGAGTTTCTTAAGCTCTTCTAGCTCTTCCTTGAGCTTGTTGTGCTCAGCTGCATCCATAGAGTTAGTAACAATAGAGGTTGAGGCCTCTTTAGAGTTGTCTACCACTCCACCTGTAGATGTTAAAATATTGATTCTGCTGGCACAGTTTAAACATGATTCAATGACAGTAGGAGCAGGTAAAGGCACAGCTTCAGTAACATTATCAGAAATATCAATGCATAAGGCATGCTTTGCCTTTAACTCTTCATGCTCCTTGAGGAGAAGCTCATGTGCTGATTTGAGCTTCTCATGAGCTATCTCCAGGTTCTCATGATTCAGCCTGAGATCCTCCCTGTCATCTGTGATTTCATCACAGGTCTCTTTCAGCTCCCTCAGCTTGTCCCTAAGGGATATGTTCTCCTTTCTCTCCCTGCAATATCCTTTCTCTGTTCTCTCTAAGATATCCATTAGTTCAGCATAATCAGGGAAATCATCTTCAGTTAATACCTTAGAGTCCTTAGCCATGAGGCATAAGGGAGCAGGAGTGGATGAAGCTTGATCAGCTTTGGAGTTCAGCTTGGCGCTGTCTGACTTGGCTGTGACACAGCTGGGTGTGTCAGCCATGGAGATTGCTATCCCAGCGACCTGGACTTCTTCTTCTTCTGATTCTCCATCTGAACCTGAGTCATCTGAAACCCAGGCTTGCCCTACATAGGCTCTTGCAATAGCCTTGTTCTTGGAATGAGAAGGATGCTTGCCGAAAGTCTTCTTCTTATTAGAGAAATCCTTCTTCTTCCCTTTGTCCTTCTTTTTGCTGGGGTAATCAGCTGCGAAGTGGCCCTCCTTGCCACATTCAAAATACTTGTTGTCCTTGGAGAGCTTCTTGCCTCTGAATCTATCTGTTGATCCAAACTGCTTCTTCTTCCTATAGAATTTTCTGAAGTTTCTGGTAAGAAGGAGCAGCTCATTCTCTTCTCCACTTGACATGTCATCAGATAGATCATCACTGCTATCACTGTCTGGTAGTGGGGCTTGAGCAGTGGACTTCAGAGCAATGTTCTTCTTGGGTCCTGAGGAGGAGCTGTGCTTGCCCTCTTGCTTGAGCTCCATCTCATGAGTGAGGATTCTTCCCAGCACTTCTGTAGGCTTCATCCTACTGAAACCCTCTTTCTCCTTGAGCATCAAGACTAGGGTTATGTAAGGCTTGGGCAGCACAGATAAGAATTTCTTGATAACATCTTCATCCTCAACTCGGTTGGAACCCAATGCCTTTAGTTGATTGGTGATGAGAGTCAATCTCGAGTACAGAGAATTTATGTCTTCTCCATGTTCATGCTCAAATCTCTCCAGAGTTGATTCCAGCAGTCCTCTCTTGGACTTCTTCAAGGTGTCACTACCCTCATATATCTGCTGCAGGGTATCCCAGATCTCCTTAGCAGACTCCAGTGTGCTGACTCTGTTAAAGTCATGCTCTTGCAGGCCCATGAAGACGGCAGTGGTAGCTCTGGCATTATTCTGGATATTCCTCTTGTCGTTGATGGTGAGAGCATCAGCTTTCTCCACTTTATAACCTGCATCAACAATATCCCATATGTCTGGATCGATAGCGGTAAGATGCATCTGCATCTTCCTCTTCCAGAAAGCATAGTTAGATCCAGTAAAGACAGGTATTTTACCTTCGTAGCCCGACATCCTTTACTCTGCTCTGATACCAATTGAAAGGACCGAGATGCCGACTAGAGGGTGGTGAATAGTTGGCTTATAAAATTTTCTCTTTTAAACTTTTGTTTGAGTTGTCAGATTAACTTCACAAGTTAATAGTGGACAGCTGTGACACAGATAAGAGACACAGGTAGAAACTATGTGTAAATTAACACACAGCTGTCACACAGGTGAATGACACAGGTGAAGAGTTAACCTAACACAGGTGCTCTACTTAGACTGACTGTGACACATGTGCTGATACAGGTGAATACAAGTGAATGATGCAGCTGTGCAATAGATGATCACACACAGGTATAAAGGAGATCTAGCACAGGTGAAAAGTTAAACTTAGCAGATCAAGTCTAAGAGACACAAGCAAGCAAGTATAAGCAGATATGCATGCAATACAGGAAAGTAAAGGAGACTCAGAGGTTTTTCACCGAAGTTCTCAACTCTTTGCAGAGAAGGTACGTCTCCGTTGGAGAGACCACTCCTAAGAGCTGGCCAGCACTAAATCGTGCTTCTTCTCCGAGTACCTGATCCTTCAGGACTCTTTCTCTTGCTTGTGGAGATCCTTTTGCTTTGCAGCAGGTAGACCTCAGAACACCTTCACAAACTACTGGTTCAGCCCACACAAGCTTGGGTGATACCAGCAACTCCTACACCCGTCTAGGAGCAGACAAACTCCAAGAGTAACAGATGATGCAGCAGCAATCTCTTGGAGGAACCTTTGCTCGTGCTCTAGCTCACAAACCCACTCGAACTAACCCTTAGGCTCTCGGCTCTTGTGGAGTGGTTGGAGGCTTTGCAACGGTCGTATGTGAATCACTGATTTGAGCAAGGTTGAGGACAGAGTCCTCCCCTGGTCCCCTATATATAGGGTCCACAGGCACCTGACCGTTACCCTGTTGCCACGTAGGATTAAGTGAGCCACCGGTGTCAACCACCGTGACACAGCTACACCCTACGCCCAACTGTACCCGGCTCAGGCAGACCGACACCTGTGTCACCGGCGGCGCACACAGGTGAACCCTTAACTGATAGCCGCACTACTCAGCCTGGTCCTGGCACATGACATGTCCTCAGCATACTTCAACTCTAATACCTATAAGGAGAGAACCTCCGACAGACTTCTGACTCATCAGACCGCCTATCGCAGTGCAGGTACCTTAGCATTTACAAGCTCTCCCCTGGTACAGAGATGTACCTGAGTTATAGAGCGGAAGGCCACCTGTGACACAGCTGTGTCACACAGGTGCCTAAAGCTCTAGGGTTTTCACACAGCTACATACTTTTGTGCAAAGCTATTGACACAGGGCAATTGGCCTCAAAGCACCAATTCCCTTGACCAACACTCTGAGCATGAGCAAGGTTCCCTTAGACAACTGCTATTGTTTCATCCCTCTTGATAGTACGGGTGGTTCCTATGGACTCAAAGAAACTAGCAAATCTAGGCTTTTACCTACCACCAGCTGAAGTCACGGCCCTTGACGCATCAAGCCACCATTACCCTGCTTGCAGCTCCCTGCACAGCACCGGCTTCTTCTCAGCTGTGGCACAGCTGCCTAGCACAGCCATCTCTTTGTCCTTGAAACCACCTTGTACCTTTTTGGTGGCCATCTTTCTCTGGATAACCTTTCTTCATGGAACCTGTAAACTCTGCTTACACTCAATGTAAACATTAGATTCCAGTTTAGGTTGTCATTAACCATCAAAACCAAATTAGGGCCTAGATGATCTTTCAAGTGGTATCAATTTGCCTGTGTTCATCAGCTTAATCTTGGACTGATGTTGAGAGACACCGGGGGTTTTGGAGTTTACTCTCAGGTCCTCACAAAAGTGGTCATTAGCTAGTAAGAAACTTAAAATTTTTATTTTCCAACCAACGAAGGAAAATATAATCCGTTCTTTCCTTATCTTCACTTAGCATTCTACTCTTATCCCCTTTCATAGGATCTACTCATTATCTAAAACTCTCGCACATTGCTTTTGAACATTAAATTGTACCATCTTTTCCCTACAACTTCTACAATATAAGGTGTCAAAAGTTATGCAAGATCCACCAATAGTGTCAAAACAACCACAACAATCGTCAAAATCCATATCATCAACGCTATGAGAAGGACTATTTATTAGAGCTCATGAAGTCACCTTCTCCTATGATGATTCTACACCTTTCAATGTTAAGAAGGAAGACAAGTTTTACATTGAAGATCAATACCAAGCTTTGTCTATCTAAAATTGCCATATAGGATAAGTTTTGCTAAGACCACCAAGATGGCATAGTATTACCTTTTGTAGTTGTATACCTCGTAGATTACACTAAAACGTTTTGCTTGAGTACCATTTGCATATTTTGCCTTTGGCACTTTTCCTATGCAGTCATACTAAAACCCTAGCTTAATGTTAACAAAAACTTTTGATGTTCTTGTGTTTATAGTTTGTCCAGCTATACCTCCCTGTTTTAGTGTTCCTTTAGGACCATCCCTTTGTCCTAAGCTAGATTCTTTCCCTCTTCTTGTGCTTTTCTCCTCTTATCTACCAACCTAATTAGCAGAGGTGGAGAAGTAATCAACAAATTATCGGTTGTGAGTCAGCCAGTTGTTCCTGAAGGAAGTGGAATGCAACCACATGCCTCGTTAAGTGTACCATATGGATGATGATTTGACAATAGTATACCTTGAAAATGGAATAAAGAGTTTAAAGTGATGCTATAGGAGGTGTGATCAAGGATTTGAGCTTCCTAGTGTGATGATGAACATTTGGTGAGTGTTCCAACTTGATCAAGAAGTACACAATCTTACTAAAGTTTGAAGTCAAGCGAAGTGTTAAATTTGGTGGATTGGTTGAATCTTGGAGTTTGATATTTTGAATCAATTGAGTTCGGTGTAATCAGATTATGTAGAATGATTAGAATAATTTGGTGGATTATGAATGATCTTTAGGGGATTTGAAGATTTTTGGATTCACATGAGATGTGGAGATCTTTCGAGGAAGGTTGTGGATTGATTTTTATTAGAATGATTTGGTGAGAAGAATTATTCGGTGGCTATTCATTGATCAATTATTGGAAGATGGGATTATTGAATCTTTCCATGGAACTTGAATCATTCGGAATTGATGGATATCCTGATTGTTGGAGTTAGAATATAATCTTTGGTATTGGATTCTTAGGACATGAAATATATGATTGTGGTTAAATTTTTTTTATCTCAAGAGGATTATTGAAGGTTTGATCTTGGAGAAAGTTGAGGGATTGATGATATAATCGTTTGGATTGGCAGAAGTTGATTGTTGGATTATGGAAGTAGCTATGCGAATTTGAATTGATTGGATTCTAATGTCTCAATTGCTTATGGATAACATCGATGATGAGATGATAATTTGATTATATGATCTATGCTTGATTGCAATTGGATTTGTCAGAAGTGAGCCCTTGGTGGAGTTATGAATGGTTATCATGAAAGATAGGACACTGTTGCTGAGATGGAGACGTCTACGTTTTATCATTTCCGTTGTGGCTACTATTACTCCTTTGTTTTATAATGAACATTGTGGTGTGTGTAGTGGTATCGATTTGTCTGTGTTCATTAGTTTGATCCTGGACTAATGATGAGAGACATGGGGGGTGGGGGTCTGGGAGTTTACTCTCGAGTCCTCACATGAATCGATGATTGACAATGATGAATCGACGATTTCACTTTGTCGGTTTAGTACGCGAATCGATTGAAGACATTATCTCAGTCGGTTCTATCGTTTGAACCGACTGTGAAATATCTCGGTCAGTTCAAATTCCAATTCTAGATGGACATCTCAGCCGATACTTGTAATAAACCAACTGTCAAAAGATTTCCTCAATCCGTTGTTTTAGAAAACTGGCTAAGATAATATTCCAGATCCATAAATGTTGTCCGAATTGAGTAGCAAGGGGTCCAGCTAAAAGCTTTTCTCAGTCAATTTTCTAAAGAAAACCCAGCTAAGATAATATTCCAGATCCATAAATGCTGTCTGAATTGAGGAGCATCCACATTCAATGCAAGTTGCAAATGTTAGGACATACTCTCAATGCACAGGTTGGGTAGTTGCCAAATTTTAGGTCATTTAATTTTCAAAACATTCACTTTACAGAATTGTAAGGTATATCTGTTTAACAATGAGATATGTATATAATGTTGTTATCATTTTTATACTCTATCGATTAACAATGTATGAATTAATGTTAAATATATGCGCACTTTGTAGATGGATCCACGGTGGATGTACGTCGAGAACCGTGCGTGTGAAGATTACGTCCATGGCGTCTGACAGGTGGATCTGTTGTCCACACTCTGGTTTCGAAAATCTTGAGAGCTTTACGAATCCTACATAGATCCAAACACATTTGTTCATGAGGGGATTCATGGAGGGATACGCACATCTGAGCAGTCACAGTTAAGATCAAATCATAGAGGAAGATCCTACAAACATGGACAAAGACAATGACATCCCTGATCCTATGAATAGCCCATGTTTCGAGTAGATGCCTGACGATATCTATATATCAGAAGAAGATGTGTCGCAAGATGATACGTCGAGGCATCAAGACAACGACCTAAGATCAGATGCTGCGTGATGTTGAAGAAAACTGTGAGAATAATCGGAAGTATATAAATTTGTTGGGTTGCTGGAAGATGCGGAGAAACCTATATACCCGGACTGCAAGTACACAAAGTTGTCTGACGTGTTAAAATATTTGAAATTGAAGGCAAGCAACGGTTGGACCGATAAGAGCTTCTTGTTGCTCTTAACTTTTTTAGAGCATGTACTTCCAAAAAATTAACATACTCATTAATATATGATGCACTACCCACAATATATACAGAAATCCCACAAAATTTCAGACTCAAAATCACCCCTTTCGAAAAATTTCAGAAAACCCTAGCCTACCAATCCCGCCTAAATCAACCACAAATTAGACTGAGACTTAGCATTGTACCTTGCATCCATGCGGAAATATGGCCGGAGTTGTCTACTCCACGCGATCGCCGAGCAGACCGCTTTTTGCCGCCTACCCTGAGCTCTTTGTTTCTTCGCGCGCTGTAGCAAGGATGAGGAGAGAGAGGGGTCGAGTGCCGAGGTCGTCTCCTCCATGGGATGGTCGAGCCGCCGCTGCCATCGGCAACACCGCCCCCACTCCGATTCGCTGCCCTCCCGTGCCTCTGTTTTGCGCGCACGACTGAGAAAGAGGAGAGAGACTGGTCGAGCTCACTCAGGTTAGCGCTGTGCTAGGTCGGATCGTGACATGGACTCAGCTGGCCCGGTTTTTCTGAGTGACTTGGTGCAAAGTGCCACTATTGGATGGGCCCACTAATGTTAAGTGACACGAATCAAAATACCTGATGCAAGGTTAAGCATGAGCTAACTTTGCTACGCAGATTCAAAGAACCCCATTCCAACTTGGCGGGGGGGTCGCGCACCCTGCGCACCCTTGTGTACGGGCCTGCTCAACAGTCAGAGCAAGTGGCGGACCAGCTTCGGACAGGCTTATAGCCCATGAGGTCGTGGGATAAAAGGCAGATTTGGCCCCCGGCCGAGTGCCAATGCCAGATTTGGCCCTCGGCCGGGGGCAAAGTCAGATTTGGCGCCGCGACGAAACGGGCATGCGACGCGTGTCAAAATTGCGGGTAGGGCCCGCGACGGGCCGAAATCGCGCCCTCGGCCCGCGATGGCCTGGCTACACACTCCCAGCCCGCGACAGAGTGGGCCGCGGCCGGCAGCCGCGACGGTAAGTCAAACGCCATAGCCTCTGGCGTTTTCCTGGGCAACTCGAACGCCAACTGAGCTGGCGTTAGCCCTTGCAGTCAATGGCGTGGCTGGCCATTAGCTTCTGTTCTGACCGCTAGGGGGAGCGTTTGGCCGAGTAAGTCAAACGCCACAACCTCTGGCGTTTCGCCGACTAAGTCAAACACCGTAAGATCTGGCGTTTAACCGACTAAGTCAAACGCTGTAAGCTCTGGCGTTAAGTCAAACGCCGTGAGCTCTGGCGTTTGGCCTGTATAGAGAAACGTCAGCTCAGCTGGCGTTCCCCCTATGCTGGCGACGCTTCTGTTATGCCCACGAGGGGAGCGTTTGGCCGAGTATGTCAAACGCCACGGGCACCGGCGTTAGGCCCCCGGAAGCTAAACTCGGACCCTCCGACTCGGTTGGGCCGGATGTCGTTCGTATTGTGTTCTGTGTCGGAATTTTGGGATGCAAACACCAGATCAGTTGGCGTTCGGGTCGCCCAGGAAAACGCCAGGGGCTATGGCGTTTGACTTACCGTCGCGGCTGGCAGCCGCGGCCCACTCTGTCGCGGGTGGGGAGTGTGCAGCCAGGCCATCGCGGGCCGAGGGCGCGATTTTGGCCCGTCGCGGGCCCGATCCGCGATTTTGACACGCGTCGCGTGCCCGTTTCGTCGCGGCGCCAAATCTGACTTTGCCCCCGGCCGGGGGCCAAATCCGGCATTGGCACTCGGCGGGGGGCAAATCTGCCTTTTTTCCTGAGGTCGTGAGCCCCTGGGTTTGTTCCCCTGGGTTTGTTCAGTGCTCGCCACATCTCGCGGCCGCTGTCATCCTGCTCATCTCCATGCTCCTGGATACATCAGTGAATCTACGCTGTCATGCATGCGTGCCGTTCTATCGGAACTGTCCAGAAATCTACTGCATGCAACACTTGATTACGGCAGGAAGCCCATGATATCAGTTCTGTACAACGCCAATGACCCCAACAAGGCCCAAAAAAAGGCTAAGCTAAAAGCTAGTAAAGCAGAAAGGAAGAAAGAAAAAGTTCACCGCTAGCTGAAAAACCAAACTGCGTCAACAGTCAGGTAATTCAGCTACATCATGATTCATGAAGGCGTTCAGCGTAAAGCCATTGTATTAGTAATTAACTAACAACCCGATTCTGGCGGTGGAATGATACGTATTGACAAATTAGGCTTAAGACTGCCTGCCCCCAGGAGCGACAACTGACAAGTGAGAACTGAAACATTTGGCTGTTGGGCCGCGTCGCATCCTTTTCGATTCTTTGGCGCCGTTGCGGTCATCAGGGAACTCGGGGCCCGGAGCTCGTCGTTTTGACACCGGGATGGTCCCGCGCCACGCAGCCGTTTCCTGCCTACGCACGCGAGGCTGTTCAACCTTCACAGAGCAGCTGCTGATAGTCTGATACTACCATATATAGCTTCGTACGTACTACAAGTATACATGTAGCAACAGTAGCGAAGCGCGGAAGTGCGGTGCACGCACCCAATTTTGGAAAGTACTACGTAACACTTGTATACCAGTTTATATATATATATATATATATATTCTAGGTCTATAATCTTTTGCAGAGTTATTTTAAAGCACACAAAACACATCCATCAAAATAGGTGATGGGAAGACTAATTGCCCCTTCAAAGTATCAATTTACTCGAAATTATGGCGCAGGCGCTTTTGAAGATGAGTGAGACCAAGGGAGGACTGAGATACGCGACACATCTATAAGTTAATCAAGAAAGTAGAATTAGTATTTTAAAATAACACATTCTTCATTAAAAATATAAGATGTATTTTAATTAGTTAAGATAAGTCGTATTTTTGTTTCTCCTAAGATGTTGGGATCCCTGGCGGGTGGGAACGGGAAAGTTTAGTCCCGGACTCCCGAGTAGTGTTAGCGGGGCGTAGGAGACGGGTGAGCCCACGGGCGTACGATCCCGGCCCCGCTGCTATCGCAAGTGGCGTGTTAACGGAGAAAGCGGCAAATGGTGGTGGTCTGTGGATTCTCACGGATTAACGCAGAAAGGGCCAGATGGTGGAGCCTAGCTACGGATGCGTCGGTCGAACAGTACCTCGCGCGCCTCGCCGCCACCACTGGCCGCGCCGCGCCGTCCACTGGATCCTCCGGCCCCCTCTGCCTCTGATGCTTAACAGAGAGCAACAGGCGAGAGAGAGAGCGCGACGGGAAGAGCCGGCCGGTGAGGTGCATGCCACCGTGAGAGACAGATAAGAGTGAGATGAGGTCGATCGACAAAAGGGCACATACGAAAGGTCAAAAGACTCTTTCCTACTTACCTGCTTTACCTATATCTGGACGTAGCACCCGTCAAAGAGAGGATGGTGGAGGCACTAAACGAAGAACATATAGGATGGTTGTCAGCATGCACTCGCATATGCTCGTCGGAGCAAGATTTGGCTTTTCCCGCCGCTACCATTAGTAGTTCACACACTAGGTTAGAGAGCACTACAGGCTGGCTAGGTTAATGCAGAAAGGGGCGTGTGGTGGAGCCTACTTTGGAAAAAAATTAGTCCTTACCGAAAATGATCAGTAACGTCTCCATCCGGCCAGTGGTCCTTGTATTTCGTATGTGCAAGTTGCCCGCCCCTTTATAGTCCTTTCACAGCTCGGTGAGCCGAGCCGGGTGCCATGAATTCCAGAACAACAACAACGGCCAACGAGCCAGCGAGCAGTGAAGTAATGGGGGAGGCAACCTTGAGCTTGAGGTTCGAGTACCCACTGGTGGTGGCAGAGGCAGAGGTAGCCATCAGCCCTAGGAGCTGCTGGGTACTGGAGATGGAGAAGACGATCGGCGACATGAACAGCGACCCGGCGGTGGAGATGGCGCGGTGGAAGCGGCACTCCATCTACCGGGTCCCCGAGCGGATCAAGAACCTGCACAACAGCAAGGCCTACCAGCCGGAACTGGTCTCGCTGGGCCCCTTCCACCACGGGGACCCGGAGCTGCTCCCCATGGAGGAGCACAAGCGCCGGGCCGTGGTGCACCTGGTCAAGCGTTCCGCGAAGCCGCTGCGGGAGTTCGTCGCCGCCGTGGCCGAGGTGGCGCAGCAGCTGCAGGACGCGTACAAGGACCTCGGCGACGAGTGGCGCGGGGCGGAGAACAGGGAGCGGTTCGTGGAGCTCATGGTCACCGACGGCTGCTTCCTGGTGGAGGCCATGAGGATGGACGCGCTGCGAGGGAAGGTGCACGAGGACTATGCGCCCAACGACCCCGTCTTCAGCAAGTACGGCTACCTCTACCTGTGGAACTACATCCAGTCCGACATGGTCGTCGTGGAGAACCAGCTGCCGCTGCTCCTTCTCCAGAGGCTCCTAATTGTTCTGGATCATGACAGATATCAGGTACAGTGCTTACCGACACATCCATTAATTTGTCTTGATCCTCTTACCGCTCCCCTTCTCCCTCCTCATCCAATTTCTTTCTACCAGATTAAACTGATAATGATGACTCTGTGAATTGATTTACTTAATGCACAATTGATTATAGGATCGAAACTACTGGATGCTAATTTTAATCGGTTTTGCTCATTCGTAGTTGTCCGAGATTATAATACTTTTAATATAAATTTTAGTATATAGGCGGGGATGATGATGACGATCAAATGTTGTTGATTTAAATACTTAAAAATGTGACTGAGGTTTAAGAAATATTAAATAATTTATAAATAGACAATTTAACGGTTTAGTTTCATTGGATTGGACATTGGGATTCAGATTGATTGGAGCAGAAGGCATGGCACAGACTGTGTTGTTGCATGCGGACCTTGATACATTTCCTTCTAGACTGTGACAGATGAAGAGACGAACATTTGGTGGCAAGGCGGGGTCCAAACGTATTTGTGAAAGCGATATCTTATCTGAGAGAGCTATTTGATCTTTGCCTTTTGCTAGGGTTTGGAAGTTACAGAAAAGAAAAATCTTTCTTTTGGATTTCTGGTATTCTACGACTCTTTTCCACACTAATTAGGAATTCTTTTCTTGGTCATTGAGATTCGTGGATAACTTAGACTACTATTTAGGGATAGATCGTACCTATTTTTTTATCCTCTTGAACAAATCAAAATGATTGAAGTTTTTCTATTTGGAATCGTCTTAGGTCTAATTCCTATTACTTTAGCAGGATTATTCGTGACTACGTATTTGCAATATAGGCGTGGGGATCAGTTGGATCTTTGATTGAGTAATATTTCTTTTTTGATTGACATCTCTGGTCTAGAGGAGGTCAATTGGAGTTGCAATTCAACTTTGTTTTATTAAGTTATTTTACTCTGCTTCGACATAAGATAGATGGAATTACGCTCTGTAGGATTTGCTAGCTAATTAAAGTCTGAAATACCCGTATTTCACATAATAAATCAATGGATAGGTGTGTCTTTCATAGAAAACTAGGATTGCACGTGGCTGTGAAAATTTTATTGTTTTTAATAAATTTATATTAAGAAGCTTTGACTGTGGAAGAAACTGATTAGGAGCAAATATTCTATATTCATCATGTATTGTTTGGTTCAGTTGCTAACAGTGCATTCAGGATTTCGCAAGCAGGCTCGCTTGAAAGCTGCGTAAATGTTCTTCCTCCTTTTTCTTCCTGTTGATTTAATCCGCTAGTTTCTCTAGCGGTTTCTTTTTCTTTTCTTTTTTTCAGTTGCTGTTTTATTTGCCTTTGTTGCCCCTGTACATATGTACTTTTTTTTTAGTGTCTGTACATATGTACTTTCTTCAGACTTAGTTCTAAATACATAGCGTATATTAGAGACTGCTCTATGTTCTAATATTTAAATGTATTGTTTAGTTGAGAAGTGAAATCCATCTTGCACCGAGGGTAGGTTCTATAATCTATTTTGTTCCCTGTAGTGTATTATTGGCTTTTTCTAGATTTTTCTATTGTGCATCGTTTGCGTGCGTTTTTGTCCATTTCGTAGACAATTATTATGGAATATGACCTGGCACTCTCATACACTTTGTTTATGTTCTGCTCTAGTATAGATTAGATTAAGATATGAGGTATGAGGACAGCATGACATGTCACTGTGTTACTAGATAAGAAGATCTACATGCAACTTCTGGCTTCTAAAAATAAGTTCCGACTTTTGTACAGTTGGAACTTTTAATCCTCAGCAAAATTACTCGAACATTTCCATGGTGTGCTAGAATACAGTGCAAAATTTCATGGCTAAACTCAAAATGCAACGGAAGCAAGAAAAGACAAGCAGCGGCAACATATATACTACCTGATATATACTATCCCATTTTTACAGCAAAAATTTTCACGATTTTTCGAACATCCAACTAGATGAAATCCTTAACTAGTGCATGGGTATGACGTCATCAAAACACATTCCTACATATATAAAAGCAAATTATCATATCTACGCAGTCACCATTTTGAAAACTTAAAAATTGGGTATGTGTTGTATAATTAGAATTAGAGATGCCACCGCGTTTGCTCCTGAAAAGAAATAATTTCCTACATTAATCGAAGAAAGGTAAATACAAGCTTTTATGGCAGGTTAAAATTATAATAATGTAGATTTACCGGATCATTAGAAATCAATGCTGTAAATTCTCCATTTAAAAGTTTGATGTCAGAGTTGTATGAAATCTAATTATATAATTATCGGCCGTATTCTTACATTTAATGGAGATCAAGTATCATGTTAGGTCTAACACCATTGAACTGGTTGTTGTAGAACGTTTCAGGAGTCAGTAGGTTGGTGCTTGATTCCTTGTGTCCGTGGCGCCAACACTTGGTTGGCATCAACCACCTTGGGCTCCATCCCCTTGACATCTTGTACACAAGCCTCACCCATGGCGATCATCAAGAACGCATCGGATCAACATCGTATGTTATGCCCTCGGCAGTGGAGATTTACGAGGCAGGAATTCATTTTAAGGTGAGCCATACTGATAGCCTCCTCGACGTCCACTTTGAGCATGGTGTGCTAAGCATGCCGGCAATCAGAGTCGACGATAGGACCGAGAAAAAGTTTCTCAATCTGATGGCATTTGAGCGTCTACACCCTGGCGCTGGCAATGATGTGACAGCGTACGTGATCTTCATGGACAACATCATCAGCTCGGCCAAGGACGTGGCATTGCTGAGATCCAAAAACATCATCGAGTGTGGACTGGGCAGCGACGAAGAGGTAGCCAAGCTGCTCACCAACACGTTAAATAAGGGAGGAGTGATGAGCCCTGCTAGCAGGCTCCACGACGTGCAGCGGCAGGTGAAGGCTCATTGCAGAATGAGGTGGAATAGGTGGCGGGCCAACTTCATGCAGAGATACCTAAGGAACCCTTGGGTGTTCATTTCTCTTGTCGCCGCTGTCGTCCTTCTCGTTGCCACCCTCTTGCAGACCTTGTACACTGTTTTGCCCTTTTACAAAATCATTTCCTAGCTACTACCGCCTGAATATACCTTTTAATCTTTAAGCATGTAATCTTTGTTGAATTTGGTTCCCAGCCTCTTCCTGGCCGGTTTGTTTATACCTTTGTCTACAGATTTGCGACCATGCCACTACTGGCGAAGGAGCGTACGTGTGCTTGCTGAACTCACATACTTGCACACAATCTCGACCGTACGTTTGCTGCTCAACGCAATGCGTGCAGTGATGCATGCGCGTCACGATCGATCAATCCTGCACCATGCAGCATGGCGTGTGCAGTTAACGGGACCCAAAAGAAAAAAGGACACAAGAAGCCAACGACTACTCCACTGCTGCTTGGTCATGCCCAACCTAGCAACATTTACAGGGTATCTATCGCCTGCTTCATCACGTGGGTTGGTCGTGTTGGAACCGTGTACACTTTATCGAGAGTGTTACGGCCAGGTGCACGCGATCCAGCCCTGGCCCGCGCACCAAGTGGCCTGCAACGGCATCTAACCTTAGTTAGTATCGAGAGTATCGTGTGCGGCCATACGTGCATCAACGGCATGCAGTTGCCTATCTACCGACCTTGCACGCAGCTGAAATTATGTGCCTACCCAAGGAAGGAAGTTACATATACCAACATGTAGAGATATGAATGGCGACCACAAGTCATGCGGAGATAATTTTTGTTACGAGAATATGAGGCAGACGTACGTATATCCTACACACCATGCTTACGTACGGATATGAATGGAGATCACATGTAATTTACAATATTCTGTTTTTTATGGTATGTACGTCACTGCGGCCGGACCAGGAGGTGGATCCGCGCGTATGTAAAGACAGTCCATGTGTGAGACAGTCTGACTAGAGATTGAATGAGACCCGAACTCGCACTTCCGTCGGAAATTGCAAGCAGCTATATAGCAAGAAGATCTACAATCCGTATCAGTATCCGCGTGCCCATCCGCATCCAACTTGCATGGAAGGTTTCAAGATACAATTATTATGGATGGATGGATGGATGGATGGATATACAGCCATACAGTAGATTGAATACCCCTCCGCAGGCATCTAAACTCCGTTGATCGGTAGGCAGCTTTACGGGAGGCATTTCGCTGTGGATTGTCGGGCACGGGCACACACAGTAATTAACCACCGTCGTGTGGCTCTTGCTTTATGTCCACTTGGTGTTGTGTACTAAACAAATCAGTGGCAGGCACCGCATCGATCGGAATAATTAGCTACTCTCCTAGTCGCCGGCCGAGTACTATCAACCAGCGGCATGTGCAGCTGGCAGCGGTGGAAAGCGTGATACGCAAATCATGCAGCAAACCAACTTTTCTAATTTGATCAATTAGGACTTGAGAGCATATGAAACTGACTCGATTGCCTCTCGCCTCTGCAGGTGAGGAAAAAGCGACAACAACTCAAATAGCTCAAGGAGCAGGTGGTGCCCGTGAAGCAACCTCACGATCTTGCCGTGATGACGACAAGCAGAACTTCAGGGAGAAGCAAGGCTGGCTCTGGTGGTATTCACAAAGCAATGAAACAAGGTCTTGAGGTCCACATCCTGTGTAAAGAAGCTACAGATTCTAGTGTCAGGTGAATAGCTAGCTCATACATTGTACTATCTTTGGTTAAAGAAGCTAGTCACAAAGTAGTCTTGTTACAAGTTTGGATAGAATGTCAAAAATGCAAAAGGCACTAAAGGAGCTCATTGTTCCTATTTTTAAACCTTTCTGCATGTATAGGATTGACTATTTCCATCTTCATGGCCTTTTTTATAAGGAAGAAAAACGCAAGCTGATGGATTCCAAAAGCAATCTGACGCCAGCAGGCTTTTCTTCCATGGAGGAGCTATTCCTACCTGCTTGTCGAACGTTTAGCTAGAGAAGAAGACTAATCGATGCAAGGCAAGAGGAACAAGGAGGGGCAAGGAGGACAGTCATGTGTCCTCGACAAAAAAAGACAAAAAGACGAGTAGAAAATGCTGTAAAGTCAAAATTACTCCCCCTCGTGCGCGGGAGCGCACTTGCGCTTGGACAGCATGAGAAAAACGGGTTTGGAGAGTATCTGAACGTTGGTCGGTTAAACTTAGAGGTGTACTGCCGCCATACAGTCGCGTCCTTGTAATTTTTTCTGAGTGGAAACAGCACCCCAACTCGGCGGTGGTTGGCTATATTGCCGTGGTCTCCTGACCCGGTCGGAGTTGAATAGGCCAGATGTGTGCAGAAGTGCAGTCATCCGGCCCATCTTCGCATCAATGTTCCATCCATCTTGCAACTGTTTATACGAGGTAATGGATCAACCGGCAAATGCTGCTCCTGAGGAGGCAAGGGCCAAATGGCCCAGCTGGCTTGCAGGACGTGAATGTGCCAGACACTGGGCCATGTAATGAGTTAGGTAGGACTCAGGAGGAAGGAAGCATAAGAACTAGAGCTGAAGGCTAGGTGAAAGTCGGGTGGTTAGTGAAGGTGATTACACTTAATTTTTATGTTGTTTATTGTGTATGATAAATATACTTTTAGTGATAGGCCAAGTATCTGTCGATCTATAAGCATCTGTGGTGACTCTACAGGTTGTAGCTGGTGTTTCTGAAAATAAGGACATGTGCAAATGTTGCAAACGGTTTACATGTACACAAGGTATTCAATGGGGCCAACATATGCTGCTTGCGTGATGCTTAAGCATGCATCGAGCAGTGGGCCAGACCGATTCTTCCTTATCTTCGTCTACCTTGTGTCGACCGTCTATTTCCTTCCAACAACACTCATTGCCTTGCTCCCTCCTCCACTGTACATAGTAGGTGTCGCTCCACAGTCCATACCACCACCCCAGTCTTCCTTTCAAGTTTCTAGTGGCTACTGCTGCTGAATCCGGTCACTACCTCCCTCTCCTCCTAAACACATCTTGTCGCTATTGTCCGCCGGATAATCGATGCCAACCTGTATCACGGAAACAGCCTCCACCCTTCTTATCTCGCTCCTGTGTCGACTTGCTCCCAACTCTGCCCACCAGCCGTCTTTCCTTCCGTGGCCAGCAATGCTAGTTCGATGCCTAGCCACACATCCTATTCACTGCCACTCCCGGCCATCCCTTTAAACCCGGAGGGTAGAGGGATTTCTTCAACAAGGTCACCATTCTCGGCTCTACCTCCATTTTCGCTCCGTGTCGACTCCGACTCCACCTTGCACCATCCAACGTCACTGTTGTGAGGTTGAAGACACCAAATCACCGCTTTCTGGAGGTTTAAGACGACCGCAGTTGGGTCAGGTCGCGCGTCTGACATGAGCTTAGGGTTTTCGATCGCGATCTATATAAAAAGCGGTATTCAATAGCGTCGTGCAAGGTTGCAACATATTGAAGTGAACGTAGCAGATATCAGATACCAGACAATATTGTGGACTCTATATTCCATTAGTGGAATAGAAAACATACTCATAACTTTGAGTTAATCATCTAATGTCATGAACTACAACGTACTATCACGAAAAATGGCCACGGCCACACGACTATGTGCAAATTCCGTGAAAATCAATCTTCAATTTTTAAAAGGTTTTCAAAAGATTAGGAGACGTGGGGGAAAGGTATGTTCTATATCACTACAAAAATTCATTTAAAAGATATGATTTTTTTCTGCTAAACAAGTAACAGAACATTGTGAACATAACGTGGTATGAAATAGCGGGGGTGTAGCAGGCCACTGTTGCGGTCTGACAAACGGGACAAAATGTTGTCAACATATATATGATGTTTTATAAGGTATGAAACCCTGTTCTTTCATAATTAAGATCCATAGTTACAAACTGTAAGGGTGATATATTTTAGTTGGCATCAAGTATAAAAATAGAGGTGTTTGTTTCATAAAGTAGTAACACAAAGGGTAATGGAATGGTATTTAAAAAGTACGGTGGGAAAGAGGTGTAATGGGATCATTCTCTATTTTATTTGATTCCGATCAATAAAGGTATCAAATTACTTTAAGGTGTTTGGTTGTGCACGGTGATCTGAATAGACCACAAGTTACATACATAAGACAATTCTACAAGTTATGAATATAGAATCCAATACAGAATCCAGCAGGTGCTTTCACACGCACTTCACAAGTGCTTTCACCACTAGCCAATATAATACATCAACATAATTTCAAAGGCATTAAACTAGCACAGAATTAAAAAAACATTTTGCATGCATCAAGTGCATAAGACATCGATACAAGTTCGGAATCAGAATTTAACCACACTTCAGAATAAATAGAATACCGTAGTTCAAAGGCACTTCACAGGTAAAAGTGCATATATACCATCGATACGAGTTCAGAATTTAACCGCACTTGAAAATAAACAGTACAATTAGAATTTAAAAGCACTTTTAGGCATCAAATACAAAAGCGATTGTAGGACAGAATAATTTAAAGACCCGAGTCTAGAGTCTTCCAAAGCAACTTCCTTTCTCAACTACTTTGCCTATTCCTCTCATCTGCCAATAAACACTGGAGTCTTGCAAAACAACTTCTAACAACCTTGCCTGTTTCTCTCATTTGCCAATAAACAAGATACGATAGTTAGAAAGATTAAACTATAAAAATACCAGATGATAAGATAGACTCACTAGGGGAACCTGACCTTAAGGAAATTTATGATGCAACAGAATAAGTGGAGAAGCAGTACTCAGCCTTGTGTTTTGCTTGCACTAGAGGAACCTGAGAGTTATAAAGCTGCAGCGGAAGAGACGTCCTGGAGGGTTGCCATGGAGGAAGAAATAGGCAAGATGGTTCTGCTTCAATGGTACTCGCTGACAAGATGGTGTACACGGGCTTCGACGACAGGGACTTCTACGATGTCTCGTCCAGATCTTGCAATAGCTACGTTAGCACCCCTTATCAAACAGATGCTCTCCGATTTTAACGTCAACTCGCGGAGGTAATCAAGCAACCTCATCTTGCGGCCCTATGAGTCGTCGCTACTCCACGCGACCGCATAAGTTTCAACCCATACGCTTCCGATCCGCGTGACCTACGGAGCAAAATCACCTCAAGGCACTCCAGGCGCCAGATCGTGCCTCGATAAGCTGCTACCGGACTCGATCATCACCAGATCAGGTTGCACCCAACCAACCTCAGGCATCATCTAAACAGGAAGCCGCCACGAGGTTTGTGGTAGCTTCCATTGGGACGACTCCCCGCGCAGCAGTCAAGGATCAAATATTCTCGAGGATGTCTTCCCTGAGAACCGCTCCAGCACTTGCTCAATCCCAACTCCAGAACGGTTTGACTACGACTTCCCGCATGTTTACATGGCAGGAACGGAAACCACACCACGTGCGATACGCCCTCCAACCGATGTCAATGCGTATTTGTCTACCACGCCGAGTTCCGAAGCCAGGAAGAAAGCCGCTCATTCGCGGGCCCTTGCAGCCCAGATCAAGCAAGCGCTATCCGATCGCTTCAATGATGCAACTCGACAACTCTACGAGGAACACGAGCGAGGACTCGCTGACATCCAATATGTGGCCAAGACCGCGCACAACGAAGCTAGGGTCCTAATCAACTCGGGTCTAGATGCCAACAACGCCGATGTAAACAAGGAGCCGCGTGGACGCTCCGAAGAAGACCGAGCTCGCCATCGGGACCAGCACACCAACTCTAGATATCAACCTGAGGGAGAGTCGCCCTGGACAACACGTACCCCACAGCGTTCCCTGAAAAGGAACCGAACTCGGTCGTAGTCACCTGGCGGTCACCGCGACCATGCCCGCGAAGATCGGGACAACCACGGCAGCCGTCACGATCACGGCGAGGCTCGCCTGGACGATTACCGCAACGACAGACGCCGTTCCCGCAACCGTGAAGATCGATACCACCGTCGTGACCGTTACCATGACTACTCGTCAGAAGACGAGGGCTTTATCCCCGACTGCCCTGCGCTTTCACCCCGACTGCGAGGAGCATGGATACCGAAGCATGTACGTTCCAGCAAGAACCTGGAGTACAACGGAAAAGGAGACCCGAAAGAGTTCCTGATCAGATTTACACAAGACATCCTGACAACAAGAGGGGACACCACGTCAATGGCCAATCTCCTTCCCGTATGCCTCATCGAAGACACAGCTACCTGGATTCAGAACGTACCCGAAGGCTCCATTCATACTTGGGCGCAGTTCCAAGATATGTTTATCAAAAGCTTCTTCACCACTCGTGATGCCTCAACCTTGAGGTCCGAGTTCAAGCGTATATGGTAGGGGAGGGACGAAGGCCTTCACAACTTCGTCACCAGGTTTAAAAGTAAAGTCAACGTCGTCCCGGGGCTCTCCTTCACTGAAATACTTGAGACCTTTCAAGCCGCCGTCCACAACAAAAGATGCCTAGACCACGTCTATAACTCTCAACCACGTAATACCGCAGAGCTCATGGAAATTCTCCGAGTACGGGCAAATTACGAGGATCAACGCCTTCACAACATTGAGATCAATAAGGCCTCCACAGATCGGAGACGGAAACGTTCTCCGGACAATGACTTGAGGCACTCTCCCCGAGATGGTCAGAGAGCGAAGAAGGGGAAACAGAACCCTGAAGCAGTCCTCGTCGGTTTCCAAGACAAAGAGACATCTGACTATCGAGAGGAACGACCGTCCAAATGGAAGTCAAGACCCAAGAGAAACACCGCCGGCGAAATCTTGGATAAAAATTGGATACCGGAAGAACAGCGGACCCGACACAACTGGTGTAAATACCACCGTAGCGGGTCCCACGGCCAATCATAGTGCCACGAACTCCTAAAACTACTCCAAGAGGGAAAACGGCGCTGAGACGACGAACAGATCCAACCCCCAGGTTCAAGACAACCCGAAATGAGAAGCCTACCCAGACGACGAGGATATCCACGTCAACAATGTCCACCGAAGCGACGACACCCACTAGCTTGCGCACAAGCCAGATCTACAGCAAGTCGAGGACACCAAGCAGATCGACGGCAACTCCCAAGTATGTCATATGTGGGGTGGTTCAGCCACATACGACTCCAAGCGACAAGCCAAGCAGATATCACGTGACGTTCTAGCCGTACATCCATGTCCCGTACCCTCCAAGTTGAAGTGGGCTAGAATCCCATCATGTTCGACGCAACCGACTGCCCCGACAATTGCCCCCACCTGGGACGATACCTCTTAATCATATCCCCCCAGGTTTGGAACATCATGCTACACAAAGTTTTGGTTGATGGAGGTAGCTCTTTCAGCCTTATTCCACTCTCAACACTTGATAAGATGCAGGTCCCTCGCTCAACCATCAAGCCCGTTGTCAAGCGCTTCTACGGGATTATTCCAGGATTAAAACACGACCGGATCGGGTAAATCATGCTACCCCTCACATTCGGAACTCGCGACAACTTCCAGATAGAGGAATGCGTCTTTGAGGTCATCAACTTCGACATGGTCTACTAGACGATACTTGGACGACCTCAGCTGGTCCAGTTTATGGCGATTCCCCATTACGCGTACCCTATCATGAAGATTCCTGCTGCACACAGGGTCATCACAGTCAAAGGATCACTCCCAACAGCTGTTGAGTGTGACATGCAGAACTACGGCCTCAGTGCTCGACAAGACAACACCAGCATCGCCAATAACAACAAGGCAGCCCGAACCTCCTCGCCCATGGCTGACAACTCGGGGCTGGCCAAGTCAAAGCCCAATTATCGGTACAGAGCGAATTCCACTCCGCGAGGATGAACCTGAGAAAACAGTCAAAATCGGGTCCATCCTCGACCCTAAATAGGAACTCGTGCTCACCACCTTTCTCCGAGCAAACCCAGATGTCTTTGCCTGGAAGACGTCTGATATGCCAGGAATCCAAGGGAGGTGGCTGAGCACAAACTGGGCATCGACCCGACAGTCAAACCGATTAAGCAAAAAAATTCAAAGGTTCAGCCCGGAGCAGCGCAAAGTCATCGAGACAGAACTCAAAAAACTCACCAACGCCAACTTCATCGAACCAATTAGGTACCTGACATGGCTGGCCAACCCGGTCCTAGCCAAGAAAGAAAACGGTCAAATGCGCATATGTATCGACTATACGGATCTCAACAAAGCTTGCCCGAAGGATAACTTCCTGCTGCCTTGCATAGATCAAATTGTGGATTCGACTTCAGATTGCATCTACTTATGCCTACTTGACGCATACTTAGGTTATCATCAAATCCGTATGCGGGAGTCAGATGTCCCTCACGACCTAATCACCGACTTGTCAGAAACCTTCGACAACCTACGAGCCAACAAAATCATGCTGAACCCAGAAAAGTGCGTGTTCGGCGTCGAGGCCGGCAAGATTCTAGGTTTCATGGTATCACACCGAGGCATTGAGGCCAACCCGAAAAAGATTGAAGCCATCCTCAGTATGAAGTCGCCTACCAACACAAACCAAATCCAAAAGCTCGCCGGGTCCATGGTCGTGCTTAGCAGATTCATTTCTCGCCTAGGGGACAAGGGACTCCCCTTCTTTAAACTCCTGCACCAGCATAAAGGCTTCACGTGGACAGAGGAAGCCGAAAGGCCTTTCAAGCGCTCAAGACATATCTAGCCAGCCCACCAGTACTGGTTCCACCGGAGCCCGGCGAAATACTCCTGCTTTATATCGCCTGCGGTCCTCGAGTAGTCAGCGCGGTACTCATAGTCGAGCGAGAAGAAGTCGGCAAAACTGAGAAGGTTCAACGACCTGTCTACTACGTGAGCGAAATATTACATGGACCTAAGGAGCGGTACCCGGACGTCCAGAAGCTCATGTACACTGTGCTCCTAATCTCCCACAAATTAACGCACTACTTCCAGGCTCACAGGGTAAATGTCCCGTCCATCTACCCGCTTGACTCCATTACAAAAAACAGAGAGATCACCGGCCACATCGCTCAATGGGTGTCCGATTTGGGTGCATTCGACATCGAGTTCACACCTCGCACAGTAGTCAAATCACAGGCCCTTGCCGATTTCGTCGTAGAATGGATAGACCCAGAACCAGAACCCGAAGACAACAACTACACAAGTAAGGTCTAGAATTTATGTTTCGATGGATCACTTACCCTCACAGGCTCGGGGGCTGGCGTCGTCATCACCGCACCAACGGGAGAAACCCTTCAGTACGCCATCCAGCTACGCTTCCGTGCCACAAACAACAAAGCGGAGTACGAAGGTCTCCTGGCTGGCCTCCGCATTGCTGCAGCTCTCAGCATCTGCCACCTAACCGTGAAAGGCAATTCGCAACTCGTCGTCCGACAAGCAAGCAAAGATTATCAAGCTATTAATCCAACGATGGCCGCTTACCTAGCAGAAGTACGAACTTGGGAGAAAAAGTTCACCAGCCTGAAATTCCAATACATACTGCGGCGAGACAACCACATCGCCGACACCCTGGCTCGCACTGCCTCAAGTCAAACATCCCCTCCGGCAGGCGTCTTTGTCGAGCAACTCTCCAAACCATCCATCAAAATCCTGGTGGATGACGAGAATACCCCCACCCCTTACGAGACTTATGAGCGGGTCGGGACGTCTCAGTTCGACGCCCCCAAAGGGATCACGGCGAAGTGATCGCCCAACTTGACGAACGCCCAGACTGGAGGTACCCGATACGTCAGTACCTGCTCAACCAAATCAAACCAAGAGAAGAGGAGCAAGCTGAGAAAATCTCCCGCAAAGCCATGTAGTACACAATGATCGATGATACCCTCTACCGTAGGGGAGCTCTCGGCGTCCTCATGAAATGCGTACCTATCAAACAAGGCAAACAGCTACTCGAAGAAATCCATAGTGGACTGTGTGGTGCACACTCCGCGTATCGCACGCTCGTCGGAAAGGCGTTCTGACAAGGATTTTACTGGCCAACTACGCTACACGATGCCGCCAACTTGGTCCAAAAATGTGAGGCTTGTCAATTCCACAAACGACAAGCACACCAGCCCGCTCAAGCTCTCCAAACAATACCACTATCATGACCTTTCTTGACTTGGGGGCTGGATCTCCTCGGGCCTTTTCCTCCAGGACGCGGCGGTCACAAGTTTTTGATCGTCGCCATCGACACATTCACTAAATGGATCGAAGCGGAGTCACTCTCTAGTACAACGACGGTAGCGGCACAAAAATTCATGCAGCAGAACATTTTTACCTGCTTTGGAATGCCCAGTCGGATCATCACCGACAATGGACCACAATTTGCAGCCACCGACTTCATCGCTTACTACGAGTCCTACGGTGCCAAAGTCTGCTATGCTTCAGTAGCTCATCCTCATACTAGACGGGATCAAGAAACGTGTATACGACACACTGCAATGTTACGCAAAATTTTGGGTGACCGAGTTGCCCAACGTACTCTGGGCGCTTCGTACTACGGCCCGCCGGGCAACTGGTACAACCCCATTTTCCCTTGTCTACGGGGCGGAGGCGGTCCTCCCGTGTGAAATCCGGATGAGGTCTCCCCACGTGGAGCAACACTCTGAAGACGAAGCAGTGACGCAACGGATCAACGATCTCAACCTCCTCGAGGAAATGCATGACTGCGCGTACCTGCGGGCGGCCAAGTATCAACAGGACTTACGCCGGTACTACGAGTGCAACGTCAAGCACTTACACTTGGAGATTGGCGACCTCGTCTTGCTATTAGTCCAGTCGACTAAGCACAGGAACAAATTACCCCTCAAGTGGGAAGGATCCTACACCATCGTCGCCAACCCGCGTCCGGGCACTTTCAAACTCGCTGATAACGGCTCCGTGCTATCCAACACATGGAACATTGATCAACTCTCCAAGTACTATGTATAGCTTCCCAGGAGCTCCATCCCGGATGACTACCTCATTGGTAACCCGTGACTCCACGGACGTAGTATCTATACTTTACTAGGACTAAATTCTTCGCCCTCCATCAAACAATTATTGGTTTATCATGGTACTCAAACGCCTCTAACATGCTTCGCTAAGACTCGGGGGTTGGCACGTACACGAGTCTATACCTCGTTTCGCCCTCCTAGACCTCGGCACACAAGCATTCAACAACTCGAGGCATGGCGCATCCTCGAGTTTGGTCGCCGTATAACCGCCTTGTATGCACTCGAGGGCTGGCACGTACATGGGTTCGTGCCCTGTTTCGCCGCCCTGAGTCCGGTCAGCTGTCCATACGCCTTGCTAGGACGTCTAGGGGCCAGCTTCTCCATGAGTTCCTCAACTCCATGTCAATTACCCCCGACGCAGGCACACAGGCATCACGCCTAGCATCCGCCCGAGGGCTAAGCGGAGCACGAGTTCCACAACTCAACTCCCCACCCTCGGTACGACGGCGCCCCACGCCTTGCATCTATCCGAAGTCTGGCATGTACATGACGTTTCTTAACTCATTTCACCGCTTCAACTGCAACGGCAGATAGCTACCTTGCATCTGCGCGGGGCCAGGCATGGCACGAGTTTCTCAATTCGTTTCGCCTCCCCGACTACGGCAGCCTACCCTGAGGCCCGAGTACAAATTTTCTCAAGCATCAACTACAAACACTCGAGGGCTAGCACTGTGAAGTTTTCCAGACTATTCATCCGAGTTCCTGTTAACTCGCAAAAACAGTCGAGGGCTGGCACAATGAAGTTTTTTCAGACTATTCATTCGAGTTCCTGCTAACTCGCACAAACAGTTGAGGATTGGTATAGCAAAGTTTTTTCAGACTGTTCATCCAAGTTTCTGCTAACTCACACAAACAGTTGAGGGCTGGCACAGCGAAGTTTTTTCAGACTGTTCATCTGAGTTCCTGCTAACTCACACAAGCAGTCGAGGGCTGGCACAATGAAGGTTTTTCAGACTATTCATCCGAGTTCTTGCTAACTCGCACAAACAGTCGAGGGCTGGCACAACAAAGTTTTTTCGGACTGTTCATCCGTGTTCTTGCTAACTCGTACAAACAGTCGGGGGCTGGGAGGAATACACTACATTACGCAACCCTACGGCAATATGGCTACCAAGAAAAGTTTGCCACATCAAGTCAAGACCAAGACTACAACTGCCACGGGCCCTATATTACACGAGTTAGAGTTCTTCACAGTACAAAACAAAGGGATACGAGTAATGAAATGTGGACCTAATCCTCCCTCCCGGCAGTATCGCTGCCCCCTGACATATAGTCGTCATCGCTATCTTCGGGGGCAACCAGGGCGTCTTCCACCGCCTCAAACCCGGCTTCGCCGATGAACCTCTCCACCGACTCGCACCAGTCGTCGATCCGCGTGTCCTCCGCTCCCGGTTGACTGGGCACGAACTCACTAATCTCCCGCTCCAACAGGTTAGCAGGAAGCTCCGGCGCCAAGTCCTTTGCCAGGGCCAATGCATAGGATATGGCCACAGTGGCCATACCCTTCACCCGCATGGCTGTATCCTCTTTGACGAAGGCGACGAAGTCGCTCCGACAGGCCTGATACTCGGCCACGGCTTGCGGGAAGTCATCCGGAGTAAACCTCGTGAAGTCAGGACGGCGATCGAACCTCAAACTCGCCATGACTTGGTCAAGAAGAGAGCACGCCTCTGTAGCAGCTCGAGTCTGCACCTGCAGCCGTTCACGGAAGAGCTCCACATCTTTACTCTTCTCCTCAAGCTCCTGACTGACGAGCCGGTGAAGGTCGGTCGCTGACTTGGCCGCCACTGCAGCCGTCTCTGCACGGAGCGAGACCGATGCAAGTTGCTCTTTTAGCTCGGTGTTGGCCACCTTCAATGCCTTGAGTTCCTCGGCCCGCCCGGCTCGAGCCTCGGCCTCTTCCGCACGACAGGTCGCAGTCGACAACTGGGTTACCAACTCGGTGTTAGCAGCTCGCAGCCGCGAGGCCTCCTCTTCACTCCCGCGAACTCGGTTGAGGAGTGTTTCCTCCTTGGTGGCCGCCGCAGAAGTCACGCGCTACCACAAGACACAAAAAACTGAGAAATTCAAAGAAAAAGGCCATTACAAACAAGAAAGAGTCAAAGGCCAAGAAAGGTATCACTCACCTTCATCCATGTCAAAGCATAGTCAATATACGTCTGGTACTCGCTGCAAGGCAGCGGACGTTTCAACTCGCCGTCATCTACTTCAGGGATGGCCTCCTGGCCGGCGAGTTCCGGTTCCCTCACGCCCGCTGCAGAAGCCGCCAAGTCCCGAGAGGCTCCCATGAGAGGGTTGCCACTAGAAGAGCCGGTACCTCCCCCCGAATGCCTCTCGGCGCCGCCAAGCTCCACGTCCTGAATCACCATGAGGTCTCGGCACTCAGAGGGGGAGAGCGTTGATAATGTAATGGGAACAGGCGCAAGGCTAAAATCCAGGGCTCGTAACCCAAACAAAAGCTAAAGGAAGAAGGAACTCCGGGGAAAAGTTAAAAGGAACTCTACCTCGAGGGGGGCAGGGCCGCCTTCTTTGTTGGCCCTTGGGAGGTCGTGGAGCCAGAGGGCCGTTTAAGAGTATACCGCTATCAGAAGATAGAACCCGAAGTCAAAGAACACTAAGAAGGCAACACGATACCCGACTTCGCGAATAAGCAAAAGGAAAAAACTCACCGGGGCAGGTTGACCCTTTCTGCTGGACGCCACGGATGACTTCTTGCCCTTGGAAGTCGGAACCTTCCGGGGCCGAATCGCCCCAGCGCCCGACGATTCTTCCACGAAGACCCCGGCACCTTCCCACGAGTCGGTCCCCCAGGAAGGGACGTTGAGCGCAAGCCGAAAGAAGATGACACCATTGTAATCAACCACCCAAAGACTCGGAGGCGTAAATAGTGAAACATGTGGAGGAAATGCTTACCAAGATGATCATGGCTCTAACCATCTCGCCCTAGTCGGCGAGTGATTCGATCTCTGGATGAACTTGGGACTCCTAGGGCGAAGTCTTGGCACCGTCATCACTCCTCTCAGCCTTGAAGAGATCATCGACTCGGCTCCGGACCATCCCTGTCGCAAGACGAAAGGTGTGAGGACTCGAAAAGACCAATAGCAGTTCGAGTTGTCAAAGAAAAAGAGAAGGAGCAAAGGAGCTCACCATCATCAGTCGGTAAAAAGCCAACTTCATCCGCCCACCCAGGGAGTTGTCGTGCACCTAACGGCGCAATATGGCGGGTGATGAAGTTGCTGACTACGTGCATGGCCGTTAAACCTCCCCGACGCAGCTCAGTGATGCGATCCTTCATAGCCCGAACCAGTCACGTTAGTCGCGGGTGATCCTTCCACAAGTCCCCACGAGGCCAGGACCTCGCATCGCGTTGCCGGGTCGTGTTCGGACCGAGTACAGATGGCCCAGTTGGAAGCCCACTTCCCCCACGAATCCTTCGGGGAGAAGGGGATGTAGCTTGCCTTGACATCGTCACGAAGGGAAAAGCGGCAGGCGCTGTATACTTGACCAGCCGTCGACACCTTGAGCATGTAGTAGTGCCAAAACAACTCGACGTCCGGTTTCGTCCCCACGAAGGCCTAACAAAGATGCGCGAAGACAGCTAGGAAGAAGATCGAGTTAGGCGGAAGGTTTACCAGTTCGATCTCGAAGAAGGAGAAGACATCACGCAAGAACTCGGACATTGGGAGCCCGAGCCCGCATTTGAAGAAATCTAGGAAGATGACCAGTTCTTCCTCTTGGGAGAACGGCGGGCTCCGATCGGTGGGCGACCCGAAAGCCATCGACTCGAGCAACTCTCCCTCGCGTACGATGCACGAAAGATCCTCCGGAGTAACACGGGAGGTGGGCAACCCAGCCATTCCCGGGCCAGAACTCAGTCCCACCTCCCGTGACGGCCGACGGTGCCTTCAACCGAGCTTACCTCGAATCTTCCGTCACCGGTGCCTTGCCGCGGACCGGGTCCCTGATCGCCACGACGGCCGACGAAGCCTCTCCTGTCGACGCCTCAACGGCCCCCTCCATGGGCTCCTCCGCTACCAGCCTCGACTCCGCCGCCATCGTCTCGCCAGATGAAACATCCATCGGGTCAGGAGAAGGCGGCTCGTTGGCGTGCTGGTGCCCTAAAAAGCTTGGAAGCTAACTAGGTTGTCGTTCGCCGCACTAAGAGACAGAAGAGAGGAAACGAGAAGACGAAGCGCTGTGGAGAATTGGGAGCAAAAGCGAATGGAAGGAGAGAAGAGCAAGGAAACATTATTTAATTGCCTATACCGAGGCGCAGAAAGCGCACTACGCCTGGGGAATCGCAACCGCTCCGACGCTTCGGTGCACTACGCCTGGGAAATCGCAACCGTTCTGGTGCATGAACAGGCTCACCATGCCACAAAGTGGGATCATGACATCACCATCCGTGAATTCCGCCGGACAGGTTCAGACTACAATAATGGGCTAAGCTCACCCAGTTCCGTAGCTCGGGGAGATCAAGGCTAGAGCTCCGAGTGTAACCAACTCGACGTCACCTAATCAACCGGGTTGTAGTTCGCGTTGAAGCATCGCCTCCACTCGGGTTTGCTTTGTCCAATCTCATCTCGGCTTCATCACGTATAATGATGGAGGGCTTGATGATGGGTAGTGCTACTACCATATATCCATGATAAGGCCCCTGAGTCCTTCGATGGGCCTCCAGAGAGAAGCCGTGGCCCGAAGGCCCGATTAGGAGGAGGCGTGGGCTCCAAGTCGGTGTGTCCTGATCAGAATCAGAGAGCAACTCTCAACATACCCTCAGGGAGGAGTCCGACTCATATACTACGAGGACTCGAGAGGAGGCTATCGCCTTATTCTGCCTTTATAAGGAGCACAAGACCCCTCCAGGAGGGGGGAGGAGCATAAGTTACTCTCGATCATATAGCCATAGTCGACTAGCCACCTTCGAGAGCCTTCAGCCTCGAAACCATCTCGCCAGGTTCCCTACTCGGTGAGTTCCCCTTGTAATCTCCTGTACTCCATACCGCATATCAATCCAATCATAGCAGGACGTAGGGCTGTTACCCATCTTGGGGGCCTGAACCTGGGTAAATCGGTGTCGCAAGATCAAGCTGACCTGAGTCATCGTCCCGCTACTGTATAAATACGTGCTGTACGAATACGCTTACTGGTACCCCCTATATATCATACATCGACAAAATCCATACATGAGAATGCTACCTGGGAGCTGGTGGATTTACCAGCTGATTGTAAACTCATTGTTTTGAAGTGGGTGCATAAGGAAGGGAAGATTGTTAAGCACAAAGCTCGGTTAGTGGCAAAACAATATGCTCAACGTCAGGGGGTGGACTTTAATGAAGTTTTTGCACCAGTGGCCAGGTTAGAAACCGTGAGATTGCTCTTAGCAATAGCAGCTCATGGTGGCTGGGAAGTATACCTTATGGATGTCAAGTCAACATTTCTCAGTACAAAGCTAGCTGAAGAAGTGTATGTGCATCAGTCCCTTGGCTACATTGTGAAAGGAAGTGAGCAAAAGGTGTTGATACTCAATAAAGCATTGTATGGGCTACGCCAAGCACCTCAGGCCTGGAATTTTAAATTAGATCAATCACTTGTTTCACTTGGTTTTGAGCGAAGTCCGACTGAACATACAGTGTACAGGAGAGCAAAAGGTGACTCTTTCCTGCTAGTTGGTGTTTATATAGATGATTTGATTATCACTGGATCAAATGTCAAGGACATAACCGAGTTCAAGCTGCAAATGAAGAAGGTGTTCAATACGAGTGATCTTGGACTTTTGAGTTATTATGTCGGGATTGAGGTAAAGCAAGCCAAAGGAATCATTACTTTGTGCCAAGCAGGGTATGCAGCCAAGATTCTTGCACTGTCCGGGATGGCAGATCGTAACCCATGTCAGACTCCTATGGAAAATCGTCTGAAGTTGAGCAAAAAAAGCAGCAGTTCGCCCGTGGATCAGACCGAGTATCGACGCGTCGTTAGCAGCTTGCGATACTTAGTCAACACAAGGACGGACATTGCCAATCAGTAGGGATCGTGAGTCGGTACATGGAAGCACCAACTATTGAGCACATGGCAGCGGTGAAACATATATTGAGGTATGTAAGTGGCACTAAAGGTTTTGGTTGCTCTTATGGAAAGTGTGATGATCCGTATGCAGGGCTTGTGGGATGTGACAGGTGATCTTGCCGGCGACATTGATGATTGGAAAAGCACCACGGGCACTGCATTTTCCTTGGTCTGAGCCTGATAACTTGGTCTTCACAGAAGCAGAAAATTCTAGCTCTGCCCCCCTTCTAGACAGCTTATGGGGTGGCTTATGGCCCCAGGAAACCATAAGCTATCTAGAAGGCAAAACTTAGCTTGAGCTTAAATTTTAAGCATCTCTTTTTTCTGTTGGTGGGGGGAAGTCTCGTTTTTTGGCTTCCCGAGCTTCTTCCAGCAAATTTTTCCTCGAATGACCATTTTATCCTCGCTACTTCACGTTATTTATCCGCTACTGCCACTAAGTATATATAAAAAAAACTCAGTGTTTTTCCCCTCACCCGCACACCCCTCCTGCCCTAGCCCGTCGACCTGCCCCCATCGCGCCCCGCCCATGGCCGGCTCCCACCACCGCCGGCCGCCGGCCGCTGGCCCCGTCTCCCGCCGCCGCCAGCCGCTGGCCCCACCTCCTGCCGCCTCCCTCTGCCTCCCTCCGCCTCCCGTCGCTGCCGGCCACTGGCCCCGCCTCCTGCCGCCTCCCTCCGCCTCCCTCTGCCTCCCTCCGCCTCCCGCTGCTGCCGGCCGCTAGCCCCGCCTCTCGCCGCCTCCCTCCGTCTCCCTCTGCCTCCCTCCGCCTCCCGCCGCCGCCGGCCGCTGGCCCTGCCTCCCTCTGCCTCCCTCCGCCTCCCGTCGCCGCCGGCCGCCAGCCCCGCCTCCCGCCGCAGGTCCCCGACTCGGCTACGTGGCCACCCCGCCTCCTCGGCCGGCGTCCTCCGAGAGCAAGTCGCCACCGCGTCCGCCCCGTGCCGGCCTCCCGGCGATGGCCCTCCCCGAAGGCCACCTCCGCCCCAACGCCGGCCAACAGGACCAAGCTGTCCGAGGTGCCATTTTCTTTTTTGTCTTTGTTTTTCTGGATTCAGGTTATACAGGAGATTACTTGGATTCATGTGGAGTGATCAAAGAACAAAAATGATAAACTTTAGATGCTAATTAAATTTTAGTTTCACTACCTTTGCTTATGTAAAGAGGAATCCTAATCATGTTGCCAGATGTGTTAATTCTAGTGTATATGGCTTCTAACATATCATGGTTCTAGAGACTAATTCTAGACACATGAAATTGAGATTGATCTGTCAATCGTTTGCTTGGGTGTTATCGCTTGCTTCCCTGAGGTCATCTTCTCTAAGATCAATCGTCAAAACAATATGAAAAATCGTCACACTATTCTTACTGTAAAAAATCTCTGCAGGTAAGATTGTACACAGCCAAGAAAATTTATCATGAACTGGATCAAGCCAAGACTGAGTTCATTCAAGCTAATGTTATGGTCAGGAAGCAGATCATCTTTCTTCCCAAAGTCCTCCACTACTATGCAAAGGATGCTACACTAGATTTGCCTGATCTGGTTGAGATTGTATGTGAGAGTATGCCTGAAGCCCAGCAAACAGAAATCAGAAAATGTCTAAGGAGGAGGATAGAGAAGTGTGTTGAGTGGTTGCCCTATAAATCTTCTTTCAGATTCTCAGTGCACAGGAATTTGACTGAGTAGGCACTTTTTTCCCTAAATTGTGCTTGTAATTAATGAACAGGAAAAATTGATTGATGTGTAATTGTGTAAATAGGTGATTGTGATAGTTTCCTACAGGAGTAAAGTTGTTGCTTAATATTTTCTCCTTTGTGTTGTACCAAATCACTTGTGCACTTCAATTGAGTTGAACATGACAACAAGAAAATTCTTGTACTTTGCATTTTGCTTGCTCCCCTTGGAAGGAAAATGAGATTACATACTCAAGACACTTGTTGAAAGAGGCCGTTGCACTGAACATTCCAGAAAACATTCAGTTAAAGCCAAATGCTTTGGATTCTCAATGCTCAAAATGTTCATACAAAGAAAACATTCACCTGAAGATAAAACACGCTATATGGGAACTGAAGAGACGATCAGTGCCTAAACTGCTGCGACCAAACCAAATTTCATGGCGAACTTCTTCTGATTACAGTCGAGCATCTCGCTGAGACTGCAACTCGAGCATCTCGCTGAGACTGCAAATTTAATGGCAATTGAACAATTTTTATTTTTATTTTTTTATTTTCATATCTCATTTATGTGTTAAATTGTGTAAAAACATATGTAAATAGAGTTAATATCATTCAAATAGCAAACAAACAAGACAAAGGATATTACAGACTTTTCACAATCCACTTCTGCCTATAAGCTCAAATCTCAGAAGCCGTCTAGAAGGGGATGGTGGAGTTTATCAGGCTTCCCCACACCATTAAGCTTAAGCCGTCTTATGCACAAGCCAAAGCCGTCTAGAAGGGGGCCTCTATCTTCTTATGGAGCTGAGTATATCGCGGCAATCTCTGCCGCATGCGGGTGTTTGGCTGAGTCGTCTCTTAGGAGATTTGAAGAAGCAAACACCCAAGATGATAAAAGTTATTGGTGGACAACAAATCAACCATTGCACTGTAAGAATCCTGTTCACCGAGATCGAAGCAAGCACATAGACACAAGGTATCACCATATCCGTGAGTGCGTCTAGAACAGCAAGATCGACCTTGATCATATCAGTACCGAAGGCCAACTTGCGGATACCCTGACTAAAGCTCCCGGCCAAATCAAGTTTATTGAGTTGAGGGATAAGCTGGGCATCAGAAAAGTGATATACGAACTACAAGATTAGAGGGTGATTTGTTAGCATTACTCTCGTCGTTCTTTAGAGTCTAGTTAGTTTTTCTTTTGTATGGTACTGTAGCTAAGTTATCATGACGTGTTGCATGTTTTGCATGGCCGGACGTGTGCAGAGTTCACGCTGAATCATTTTCTGTTTAGCGTTGAGTTTAGGCCATGATCCCAGGTCGTGGGATGGCGCGTTCGTAGTGGAGCATGGCGTTAGTGCTGATCCGAAGAGTGTGATGGATCCTATACATGTAACTACGAGTTTGTTCACGGAAGAATAAGAGGGAGAAAACAGAAAAGCCGCAAACCATTGCGCGGCACACGAAAAAAGAACTTACGTGTGCTCCGTGCGTGTGTGTTCGTCTTGCTCCACCCAAGTGTTCGCGTGTGTTTTTGATCTTGGCCTGATAAGATTGAGGAGATGAGGAAAGCGGTGGGTGTGCCACATGAGATGTAGGGCCAGTTCTTTTTAGCTGCAGATTGTACAGAATCAGATTCTGAGAAACTGCCCAGAGAATCAGCTGTGTGCAGAATCCCTGAGAATTTACAGTCCAGTTCTTTTTAGCTATTACAGTATGAGATTGTTGTTTGAGTTATCTGTTGAAATGTCTATAATACCTCTAGAATGAAATTGAGTGCTGAGAAGCTAACACTGAGTTATTTCGTACTGTTTTTACCGCAAATGTGAGCACCAAAATGATTTCCGAACATCATAAAGTGCTAAATATTACAATAAAAGAAGGTTGTAATGTTTTCTTCCTAACAAATCTCAAGGTACGATACTCGCAGCAATAGCCTCACATGTTGCGGCCATGGTACCATCATCTAAGGGTGCTTGAACGTTCACACCTGAAAACGGTACGGGAGGTTGCACATACTCGTCATTGTCAAACTTGTCGAAATGCTCATCACGTAACTTGCTATCGCGAATGTAGTTGTGCAGACACATGCATGCAGTGACGATCATCTTTTGGGTCTCCGGTTTGTACCGTGGTATGCCAAGAAGAATTTGCCATTTCATCTGAGAACACCAAATGATCTTTCGACGATGTTTCTTAAAGACGAATGACGATGGTTGAATGTCTCGTGTCTCCCCCTCAGAGGGTGTTGTTGGAACTCTGGTACATGATACCGTTGCCCTTTGTATGGTGCTAGATATCCAACTCTGATTGGATATCCGGAGTCCGCAAGGTAGTATTTATCTACAATGAAATCACAAAGAACATTAGAAATTGAGAACATAGCATCGCTTATAGAGAACATGCATATACAAGTGATTACCTGTTGGGGGTTGTGGAAAATGCTCATACCGAACAATAGCATCGCTCCATACACGTATGTCATGAACAGATCCAGGCCATCCAGGAACAACAAAAGTGAACCTCATATCAAAATCACACACTGCTATAACATTTTCACTTGTGTAACCTTTCCTATTCCTGTGTTGGGTCTCCAACTCCTTAGGCACAATCATAGGAATATGTGTTCCATCTATGGCCCCTATAGCATTCTTGAAATGAGGCTAAAATTTTGTACTTCTAAGTATGAGATGAGGTTCGGAGAAAGATGGATCAGTTGGTCTTAGGTAATCACCGGCCATGCGGTCTACACACTTCAAAATCTTGTGAAACTTTTTGTTAGTGACAGAACGACTATGTGCAAACCGATCTGCAACATTATCAGTGGTCTGACATGTCCCCAAAGCCCATAAAAAGAGTGCTAATGCTTCTTTGGTGCAAATGTTGCAAGTTGCCTTAAGACCATACCTCTCGACCAAAAGGTCATGTAGTGGGCAAAACACTGACCTCCTCATTCTAAACATAGCGTAAATTTTTTTTGGAACTTGCTCATTTTCTTCCACCGGTTGGATCCTGTCATGATTGGCAATCTTCTTTGTGCATATGGCAATCTCTCATTTGACGTCATATCCCAAGCAAATGCCAAGATGCCGAAGTCAATTTCTTTTTCTTCTTCTTCTTCTTCATTTGACATATCCATCTGCCACATAAAAGTTGATAGCACAAAAGAGGTTGACATTAATATAATTCAAAGTGGATAGCAGAAAACAATACAATACAAAGTTCATAGCAAATAATTTAGTTCACACATTACAATACAAAGTTCATAGCAAATAATTTAGTTCACACATTACAATACAAAGTTCATAGCAAATAACTTAGTTCTGAACGATACAAGATAGCAAATAAAGCATAATTGGTTCTACTTATTTTTGTGTGCCCATGTCCTCCTAAGCCATCCTAGCCTCACACTAGGCTCGACGGCCTCCAAAGTTTCGAAAACATCACGATATTCCTTTTTCAAGAAAAGTTGTGAAGCATAGAAATGCTCATCACCACTAGGCACAGCTCCATCTGCAACCACTAGAGCCATCATCTCCCTAATCTCCTGTCTCGCCGGATCGACAGTCATCTGAGATGTCACAGATGCCTCATTTTTAGCACTCTCACTTGCCATCTTTTCTTTCACTTTAGGACTAGGTGAATAAGGGCATGCCCTCTTCTTCTCACCTTTACCACGAGTAGAGCGAGGTGTAACTTGAGCATCCATACCTTCACAGCTAGAATCATCATCCAAAATGTTCACCTGAGAGGGACCAGCTTGAAATGTGGGAGTTGGCACCCTCGCATGCTCATTTGTGACACAACAAGCATCAAAAACCTTTGTCATTTTGTCCTCCTCCGCTAGTGGAGTAAGCCGAAACTTGCCAGCCTCCGGACATACCTACAATGAATATCACAACTACACATTATTTCCAATGATACGGGCAAAACTACACAATATTTGAAAAAAATGATATGACAACGATGATACCTTTAACTCCAATGCCCACCATTCCTCGCTAGCATCAATGTTGTTTGTAAAAGGATCTCTTCCTAGGCCAGATGCTTTTTGAAGCAATGTCTTCCATACACTATATTCCTTTCTACATGCATCCCACCTGTTTTTTAATTGCGTTCGTGAATAGTTCCTCTTTGTGTGCTCATTGAACTTTCTAGTCAAATTTTCATATCCAAGTGGGGACAAAAACGCGCCGGGACGGTTATTTGCTTGCACTTCTTCTATGCACGCATCAAGATAAATGGAATGAGCCGCGCTATCCCAATTTGCTTTGTTCAACTTGGCTTTTTCCATCTACAACATGCATGTCAACATTGTTCAATGTGAGCTAAATGATATGAACCAAACCTGCAATTCCCATCTGCACCAAACCTGAACGAAAAGTACGAAAGTATCTACTGATCTACTGATCTAATGATCTACATGGAGGCTGATTAGCACATCCACAGCAGTACACGCAGCACACATCATCATACCAAGCACTCACAGATCAGAGAGATGAGGAGAAGCGGAGCTCACCTAGTGGAGGACGGTGACGGTCGATGCAGTGGAGGGCGGTGGAGGCCGGCGGCGTCGAGCTGTGGAGGCCGGTGGCGTCGAGCTCCAGCGGCGAGCAGTGGAGACGGTGGCGTCGAGCAATGGAGGGCTATGGAGGCCGACAGCGTCGGGCAGTGGAGGGCAGCGTCGGGCAGTGGAGGGCGGCGTCGGGCAGTGGAGGGCGCGGCGAGCGGGGGAGGGAGGAGGAGAGGTGGGGAAGAGGGGGTCCACTGCGGGGGCGGCGAGCAGGGGGAGGAGGGGAGGCAACCGGCGGTTTGAACACGGAGGAGGTTGGCGATGGCGCCGGGCGGGGGGAGGGGGAGGGAGCGGCGAGCGAGTAGGGGAGGCAGGGTGAGATTTGGCAGCGGCGGTTGGCTCGTTCGGGAAGGGAGAGGAGAACGGTAGAGGCCGGCTGTGTAGGGTTCGGGTTTCGGGATGGTAGTTTGCCCGTTATTTCGAGGAAAATTAGGGACAAATGCCCAAAGCGAACCGTTTTTTCTTAAGGGAAGCTCGGGAACCGGCTGCTGGTTGGAGAATCAGCTTGTACACGTGAGAGGAGAAGCAGCTATTCTGAGAATCAGAGGAAAAATATGAGTTCCTTTTAGCTTCTGATTTTTCAGACTAGAAGTTGCTCTAGAATCTGGAAAAGAACTGGGCCGTAGCCTGCTACTGAAGCGTGCACTCGATCAAACCATGTAACGCACGCGCACTTTTTAGAATTTAGGATATCTTTTTAAGGACGAATCCTCGCTCCTGCAGCACGTTACGGTATACGACGCAAGCTATACGGTCAAGGCCCAGGAACCGGGGAATAATAAGTAGCAGCAGCAGGTGAAGGTACTCTGCCTGCACCCCCATGTCCATCGGGTTTAGTTCTCAAACTAGTTAATCCACGATTGCCCTCACAAAAGTTTCCACTCATCGTGCCCTCTAATTCCTTGACTAACGTAATCAATTAACCCGCTTAAGATTCAAAAATAGATCCGTTTAGCTAGGCTATCGATTGGTCACCAGATCTATCTCGTACGCTTCCGTGGTAACAGTCACTACTACAGAACCGATTTGTCCAGACGGTTCGGAAACACCGGGCGGGACGGTTTTTCGAACCGTCTGGCCGAAACAGTCAGGACAAATCATCTTTGTGCAGACGGTTATTGAACCGTCTGTACAAATAATTAGTACAGACGGAGGCAAACACGAACCGTCTGCACAAAATGGACCGAACAGTACGTCGAAAGCATTTGTACAGACGGTTCCATCCACAAAACCGTCTGCACAAATGATTGAACAGTACGTCGAAAGCATTTTTCCAGACGGTTCCGTACCCAGAACCGTCTGCACAAAGAATTTGTACAGATGGTTCTATCCCTAGAACCGTATGGAAAAATGCTGTGGAACCATGCTGCCGCGGCAGCGGAAACATGTGTTTCTGCTGCCGCGGTAGCAGTCTGGTTGTACAGAGAGCGCTGCCGCCTGCTGCCACGGCAGCAGAAACATACGTTTCGGCTGCCGCGGCAGCCGTGCGGCAAGGCGGCGTTGCTGCCAGCTGCTGCCGCGGCAGCCGTGCGGCAGGGCGACGGTGCTACCGCCTGCTGCCACGGCAGCAGAAACAGAGGTTTCGGCTGTCGCGGCAGCCGTGTGGCAAGGCAGCTCTGCTGCCACCTGCTGCCGCGGCAGCGGAAATGGCTGATTCCGCTGCCGCGCCAGCCGTGCGGCAGGGCGACGGTGCTACCGCCTGCTGCCACGGCAGCGGAAACAGAGGTTTCGGCTGCCGCGGCAGCCGTGCGGCAAGGCGGCGTTGCTGCCACCTGCTGCCGCGGCAGCGGAAATGGCTGATTCCGCTGCCGCGGTAGTAGTGCGGCAGGGCGACGGTGTTGCCGCCTGCTGCCGCGGTAGCCGTGCGGCAAGGCGACGTTGCTGCCGCGGCAGCGGAAACTACCGTTTCTGCTGTCGCAGCAGCCGTGCGGCAGGGTAACGATACCCGGTGCGGTACAGACACACAACATGTAGATGTTATGGCTTAGCATTCCTAAACTCTAGAGCGGTCCTGACGCGGCAGTGAGAACGGTAGCAACAAAGTTATATAATGGTAGGCATAGCATGCACAGACACACAATGTACGCATTGATCTTAGACATAGCATTCAGAAACAAACATTAAACGTTATTCTCAACCACAAAGTCATTCACATGCATTACTAGGGAAAAAAACTCTCAAGTCATTGAGGAGAAACATTTTGAGGACAATGGAATTCTCCGGTTTCCTTCAACACCTCTCTAAAAATGAAAGCTATTAACTGTTTTTGAACAAAGCGGACGCCCTCCGCATCGAGCTCATCTGTAGGGAACTTAAAACTCTGCAGAAGGAATTTAAATAGCTAGGTTAGGCACGACGTCCGAACGATGAAAAATGGAACTACATAGTGTAATGACACTAACCGCCACTTCTACCGGACTAGAGTGAACGATCTGCGCCATGTATGTCGCGACATAGTATCCACAGAGATTGTTGCCCGGCGGTTGCTTGTGGCACTGTAGAAATCATGGTTACGTGCAGGGTAATTTAGTTTTACCGAATACATATTAGAACGTGCGAGGTGATTATTCTTGGGCGAGGGAGGAATTATTACTGGGAAATGAAATCGGTGTCTCGGTTCGGTTCGTGGTGTTTTCACAAGCCCCCCTTGTCAACGTACTTCTTGAACGCCCCGTCGAGCACCTTCGTCAAATTTGCGTACTTCTCTGGTGGGTAGTCCCTAGAGTCGAAGTATGTGGCATGTAGATAGTCTGGCTCGAGCACGACGAGAATCCAGTGGAAGTCATAGTTGTACGGCAGAAGAATGACGCGCTTAGTAGAGTGAATGAGCATGACATCCGCAATGTATTCCTCGACCTCGTTCGGCTGGAATTGGACCATTGTGCATACGACCACTTGTGGATCGAGGAATCTGATATTAGGATTTTCTGTCCTAGCCTCTTGAATCATATGTCTACACATAGAAGTAATGTCATTGAAAGAGCGTATCAATAAGTTAAGCAATGTAGTTAGCTTAAACAGTGATTGAGAACACTTACAGTGTCCAGCATCTTAATAGGCTGACATCGAGGGCGTCATGACGGTAGAGGTCAGCTAAATCCGAGAACTCGATGGTAAAGGTTCCACTTGGATGGAGGAAATGTTGCCGCTTGTACATGGCGCAGATATTCTGAGGAAGCGCTCTCTCCTCGTTGGACCTCTTCATGTAAAATTCGTGCACAATCTGAGCTGCCCAACCAAGTCGTTCTAACGCCGCCCGTGTCACTAGCGGCTGCCTTTCCGTGTAGACTCTTATCTCGGGCTCTTCGTCTACCTCTTTGCCCTTGGCCGACTTCGTGCTATTTCTGGTGGCCCTACGCTGAGGTTGAGGAGTCGTTTTGGCAGTCTGCTGGCTAGATCTGCTAGATTGCCTGGATTGTGCTGAAGCGGATTTCACCTTCGGTGGAGGAGCACGGAGTGAGAAATCCGGACCGTAACGTACCGGAGACAGGGGCCGTGCAGGAGGTGGAGGGGCAACCAGGGAAATGTACTTCTTCGGCCACTGGATGAAACTGTTGACGGCCTGCCCCAGTGTCGTGATCTCGTCCTCCGGCGGTACAGAAAGTGTGAAGGAGGAGCAATTCGCATGCACCATGTCCACTGCCACCTTAGCGTTACCCGCCGCCAACGGAACTCCGTGCACCCTCGTGTCTTCATAATATGGAAATGCTAACCCCGTGCCAGCCTCAAGCATGTTAGTGGGGCCAAAACAGCTAGGCACGAGGAGCTTGCAGGGAGTTACCATCGTAATGTCGTCGACAGGGAAATTTCGATGACGTCGTCTTCAGGAGGGATCGGGTTGACATGAAAGTCGTCGACGCGGTCGTCTTCCGGAACGTGCTCATGAGCGGCTTGTTCGTGGACGTCTTCCACGGATGCGCAGTTACTCCTGCGCCGAGCGCGTGGGGATGAGGCTGTGGGGCTGCGGTCGGCCACGGCGGCTGCATCCTCCTGCCTTAACTGCCGCACCCGTTCTTCGACCCTCGCATCGATCCTCTGTTCCAGGCCTGCATATATTTCTTCCATCAGCTCTTTCTTCATCCTTTCACGCTCAGCTGCCTTGCGCTCTGCTTTCGTTCTCCTCCGACTCCTGTACGAACCCGCATCGTCGGGGAATCCCATCTTCCATGGAACCGTCACCCCCACGCCACGGGTTCGACCTGGGTGCTCTTTGTTTCCCAGAGCCGAGGTTAGTATGTCCTTCTCCCTGGCTGCTTGGAAAGTTCCTTGGGCGGATTGTTCTGACAGTCGCATGATGTTTTCAGCCACTTGGATGGTTTCGGGCTTGTTGAAGGCGACGGTGCCATCAGCCGAGATGTTGGCCCTCGCGCAATACCAGTTCCGGGCCCGCCTCTCTGGGATCTGGGAGAACAGCGTGTCGCGACTCTCCTGAGACGCCCGCTCGTCCTCTGTTCTCCATTCCAACTCTTTGCACGCGTACCCCCCGCTTCCGAGCCTGTGGGGGTGAACGTTGCATGCCTGGCGGGCCCTGTTTGCCTGACTCTTCTGCACAAATTCCTCGGACGTGCACCTCTCCACAAATTCTGCCCATTGATCCTCCAAGAACCCGTAAGTCTTCGGGTCCTGCCTGTAGGGCATAAGATCGTTCTTGACGTACGTGTTGTAAAGCTCGCTCTTGAAGGTCTTCCACGCCTTGCCCATCTTGGCTTTTGCCTGTCTTTCCACGGCCTGTTCGGTACCTTCGGGGAAGTCGAACTGAGATTTGATTGTGCTCCACAGGAACTCTTTCTCGTTGTCCGACACTGACGGCCAGCTGGCGTACGTTATCCGGACCTTCGTCCTCGCCAGTGAGGCGCACGCACTACGGAATGCCGCCTGAGCCTGCTGCGGCAATATGGGCACACCCTCGTCGGTGACACGAGTTATCGTGTAATGATCCGTGGGCATTTTGTTTTTGCCTCGGCCACCTCGCTTTCGCTTCTGCCCAGCCGATTCTTCGGTTTGCTCATGAGACGAGACGTAGGCACACCTATTGGTTTGAGCTGTTCCATGTAATCGATACAGAACTCAACCACCTCTTCGGTTGTGTAACCTTCGACGATGCTGCCCTTCGGACGAGATCTATTTCGTACGTACTGCTTGAGAATTCCCATGTACCGCTCAAATGGGTACATCTGATGTAGAAATACCAGTCCACAGACCTTTATCTCTCTCACGAGGTGGACGGTAACATGGACCATGATATCAAAAAACGACGGAGGAAAGTACATCTCAAGATGACATAATGTCTTCACCACATCGGCCTGCAACGCATCTAGTGCTTCGGGATCGATGACCTTCTGAGAGATTATGTTGAAGAAGTAACACAGCCTAATGATTGTGTCTCGGAGATAGCTCGGCTAGATATTTCGGATTGCAACAGGAAGCATCTGTGTCATCAACACATGGCAATCATGGGACTTCATACCAACTAATTTTAGATCTTCCATCGAAACAAGTTTCGAGATGTTGGCGGAGTAACCGGACGAAACTTTCACACCTTGCAAGCACGGCATAGTTCGGTCCTCTCGGCCTTTTTCAGGTTATAGCAGGCCGGAGGAAGCCTTGTTCTGCCTTGTTGGGAGGGCTCAGGTGCCAGCTCGGGCCTGATCTCCATGTCTACTAAGTCGAGACGTGCGTTGAGGCCGTCCTTCGTCTTCCCTGGAATATTAAGTAAGAGACCAATCAGGCTATCACACACGTTCTTCTCTACGTGCATAACGTCGATGCAGTGGCGAACTTGAAGGTGCCGCCAGTACGATAACTCCCAAAATATTGATTTCTTCTTCCACATGCCGCTGGCCTTCACTTTTTTACCGCTCTTTCTAAGGACAACATCGATATCCTTAACCATATTGTACACCTCTTGCCCGCTGTAATGCCTTGGACATAAATCTCTCTCCCTCGTCCCGTCGAATTGTTCCTTCATATTGCGGTACGGGTGATTCCTCTTAAGGAACCTACGGTGGTGCATGAACACCGTCTTACGGGAGTGGGCCAGCCACCTACTCGCGGTACCATCCAAGCACTGAGGGCAAGCCTTGTCTGGTTCTTTACTCTGGCCCGAAAGGTTACGTAGGGCAGGCAAATCATTGACCGTGCAGAACAACATGGCGTGTAGGGTGAAGTTCTCCTGTTTGTACGCATCCCATACCTGTACCCCTTCATTCCACAGTGTTTTCAGATCTTCCACCAAAGGTCTTAGGTAGACGTCGATATCATTCCCGGGTTGCTTCGGCCCTTGGATAAACAGTGACATCATGATGTACTTCCGCTTCATACACAGCCAAGGTGGTAGGTTGTACATACTAAGAGCAACTGTCCAAGTGCTGTGTCGGCTGCTCATGTTGCCGAAAGGATTCATTCCGTCCGTGCTCAACGCGAACCTTATATTCCTCGGCTCCGCACCGAAGTGTTCGAAGATCATGTCGATGTTTCTCCACTGCGCGGAGTCGGCAGGGTGTCTTAGCTTTCCATCTTTCTTACGGTCCTCCGAGTGCCAGCACAACAACTTGGCCTCTTTTGGGTTCGCGAACAGACGCTTCAGACGTGGAATTACGGGCAGATACCACACCACCTTAGCGGGAACTCCTTTCTTCGGCTCGATGAAAGACTCGCCGTCGTCTGGTTGGCTCTTACGCTTGTAGCGAGATGCTTTGCACACTGGACATGAACGCGAGTTCGATAATTCATTCCGGTACAAGATACAGTCGTTCGGACATGCATGTATCCTTTCTACCTCCATCCCCAGTGGACAAACCACCTGCTTTGCTCGGTATGTGTTTTTGGGCAGCTCGTTACCATCCGGAAGCATCTCCGAGAGGAGACCTAGGAGCGCCGTGAAACTCTTGTCTAACCAACCATAGCTTGCTTTCAATTTAAGCAGCTCGAGCACGGACGACAGCTTTGTGTATTTCGGCTTACAACCCAGAAACAAAGGTTTTTCTGAGTCCTCAATCAAGTACATGAACTTGTTTAGGTCTCTCTCAGTATTAAAGTTCACGTCAGCATCGCGCAGCATCTGATCCAACCTATCATCGTCCTCTGCGCCACCACAATCATCGTCTGCACGTACTTCCTCATGGCGGCCACAATCATCGTCTGCACCTACTTCATCATCATCTTCTCTTCTTTCGTTGACTTCGGGTTCTTGTTCTTGGACGGTACCAACGTCTTCGTGTAACATGTTCTGCTCTTCACCATGTTTGGTCCAACACGTGTAGTCCGGTTTGAAGCCCCTAATAATCAAGTGCGCTTGGATCTGTAGGGCTGAGTTGTGTCCGAGAAATGATCTCTCATTTCTACAATCGCAACAAGGACAATATGTAAATTCAACACCCTTCTTCAACCTATCCTCCTCGGCGACTCTAAGAAAATTTGTCACACCATCAAGGTACGCTTGGTTCGTACGAGAACCGTACATCCACACCCGATCCATCTGGCTACACGCGCTGCACAACAAGAAAATTAGTGTTAAATTGACATAATAAAAGAAAGCCACGTAGCTTCTCATCGAAAAAAGGAGCTTATGTAGAAATCGTACTGCAATTTAAGGGTTTAAGGGTATAAACGTAAATATCAAAATGCGGAACATCGGCATGAGATGAAATGCATGTCATAGAATAGAGGACATAAAATAAAGACTAATGCAAATGTAATCAATTTAATCGGAGTCCGGACGCTGAAAATATCGCGATCCGAATTTCTCCGGGGGTTCCGGAAACCCTAATTTGAGTTTTTAGTCAATTTTATTTTTTCTACAATGCAAACACGAGTGAAAATGCCATAATTGCATAGATCTTATTTTTCTGAACATTTTGATATATTATTTGCATTTTCTGACTAATAATGAATTTTCTATGATTTTTATAAGATTTAAATATTTAAATACTCTTTTTGATTTTTTCCTCAGTAAAAATAATAAATAACTAAATTCAAAAATAGTAGGCCCTGACAGGTGGGTCCCACTGGTCATATATATTTTTTTTATTATTAATTTTTTTTCCTGAGGGCCGGCGGTCGATCGGCCGAGACGCCGGCCGAGCTCGATCGACCGCGGCGGCAAGCGGCGGTGGCGCGGGAAGCGGCGGCGGACGGAGGAGGGAGGACGGAGCGCGGCGGATTACCGGGAGGCGGCGAGGGAGGCGGCGAGGCGGGGAAGCTTCGGGGGCTGGCCTGGCGGCGGCGGCGGCGGCGGCGGGAGAGCGTCGGCGGGTGGCGGCGGCGGCTTGGGGAGGTCGGCAGCGGGCGGCACGAGTTCCGGTCGGTGGTGGCGCTTGCGAGCAGCTCGAGGTTCCGCAGGACACGAAGCTCGGCTAGCTGGGAGTGGAAGTAAGGGAGTGAACTTTAGTGCAGACGGCTCCAAGTAGGGAACCGTCCGCACAAATAACGCAGACGGCTCCCAACTGGCAGCCGTCTGCACTGTATGGCTTAGTGCAGACGGCTCCCAACTGGCACCGTCTGTGGTATTAGTGCAGACGGCTCCCAACCGGTACCGTCTGTACTATTTGTGCAGACGGTTCCGTGTTGGAGCCGTCTGTACAGTACGGGTTAGTGCAGACGGCTCCCAACTGGGACCGTCTATACTATTTGTGCAGACGGTTCCGTGTGGGAACTGTCTGTATTGTGCCGTCCCACGTTTTCCCCATCCTTGGTCATGATTTGTGCAGACGGTTGGTGATAGGAGCCGTCTGTAATAAGAATTATACAGACGTCTCCCGGTTGCCGTCTGTACAAGAGGCGTCCCGTTAAATGCTATCTGTAGTAGTGAGTGGTACGACATACGGATTCTCGCCGTTGTACGTCCAACGGCGAGACAGGCCATGTGCGTGTGAACTCGGTTGTACGCACGCACGTCAGTTACTCGCGCCAGTCACGTCTCGCGGGTTGACGTACGCGTGTATCAGTCCGTGTCAGTGTATGTACCCTGTCTAGACCCTGCTCTCGACTGCAGGAACGTAGGTACGTGTACGTGGCTATAGTCGACCGAACCAGCATGTCTATCAATTCAGTCCATGTACGTGCGTACGCAAGTACATACGCGAACACTGTCACGTACATGCAGCAGTAAGTGCATGAATGCATAGGCCACAGTTATCGTCATGTCGTGGACCCACACACGTGTGCATGCATGCATGCTTGGCAGCCTAGTCTTTACTCGTACTATCTTATAGCGACGGTGGTACGTCGCTCTTCGTGGTACGTCGCCAATGCTCACAATTTTCATCACCAGACTGCTAGGTCCGGACGTTTTCCCTCTATTCCAACACGATCCATATGCAAAACCATCCCTGCTCGCCTTCGTCTCCACCCGGTTCGTTTTTCGTGGCAGCTCCCAGCCCTAGAGGCGACTATGGTTTCAGCGCTGTCGGTGACCTATCATAGTTTCCATCCTTAATTTGCACGATGCCCTCCTCTCTCCCGCTCGAGACACGACGCCGAGGACGTGACGACCCTTGTAGGCGACCTCTCCCCCTAACTGTATAGCATCGCCAACGATGATAGATCTGGAGAGAAGTCGGAGAATCCTAGTGTCCAAGGGGCAGATCAGCCTAACCTTTTCCCTCGGTGGCCAGCCACCACCATGCTGATTTCAGATTGTTGGACAAGGTCACCGTCACGCCTCCCCGAGGTGCGGTAGCAGCATGCGTTGTCTCCTTCTCAACCTTTTGACCGCGTTTCCACCGGTGGATCTTGACACCGCCATCACCATCCTAGCTTGATCACTCTAACATACCTCGAGTTGCCATCCCCTAGGAGCAGAGGGAGAGGGTGGGGAAGAGCTCGTGCACAAGTGCCCTCGATTGGGCGTTGCTCACCATCTGTCTCCTCAAGTTCACCACCAGCATCTGTGCCATGTTCAAGCACGGGGGTGAGTGGTTCTCGGTGGAAACCTGGATATTTTTTCTTCTAAAATATAGCTGAGTGTAGAATATCTATTGGTGTATTATTATTCGTAACCCCACCACTCCAATTTGAAATAAAAGAAAGAAGAAGCCAGTGAATCCTGTTATCCAAGCGGCAGATTAGCCTCACCTTCTTCCTCGCCAGCCAGCCACCACCAAGCCGATTCTAGATTGCTGGACGAGGTCATTGTCATGCCTCCGTGAGGCGCAGTGGCAGCATATGTGGTCTCCTTCTCAACCTTTTGACCACGTCTCCACTGACGGATCTCGTCGCCGCCACCACCATCCCAGCTTGATCACTCTAACATACCCCGAGTTGCCGTCCCTGACACCATCATAGCAGCAGAGGGAGAGGGGAGGAGCTCGTGGACAAGTGCCCCCGATTGGGTGTTGCTCACCCACTACTACAAAACAAGGTTTCCCAGACCCTAGATCTCAGCCGGTGCAAGCAAAACCGACAGTAAGAACTGAATTCTCAGCCGGTTGGGGTGCAAAAACCGGCTGAAACAACTAAACCAGCCGAGATAATATCTAACTGTGAGGACCCGAGAGTAAACTCCTAGACCCTCCCTGTGTATCTCATCATCAGTCTAGAATCAAGCTGATGAACACAGGCGAATTGATACCACTGCACACATCACAAAGTTTGTTATAAAACAACGGAGTAATAGTAGCCACATAGCTACATAGTAATTAGGACTTATCTCCTTACCATTCAGAAACACAGCAGAAATGTTAAAGCGTAGATGTCTCCATCTCAGCCACAGGCAATCGACGGAGGCCACATGACCTAGTCCTCAAGCTTGTCGTAGCAGACACCTCATAGTTTTCATCATCCTCATAGGTATCTGAACACGTCCAACAAACAACATGCTCGATGAGTACTTCACGTACCCAGCGTGCCTCCTTTTTAGGGAAACCTACTACTACATGCAGGCTTAAACAAGGGAAGGTTTTATGGCTCTTTTGCATATATGGCATTTTAATAGTTGAAATACTACAATAATTTCATAAGCAGGTTTTAAGATCAAAACATTTGTTTGAGGTCAAAAGAGTTTTAATAACTGGGGTTTGTAGTGAAGGTTCCAACAACCAACACTAGCCGAGTAAGGTCGATGCCTTAATCTCGACGATAGGTTCTGGTCGCCTATACTCACTACCTCAGAAAACGCCTCTCCTGCATAGTCTCCACTGACGGGCAGAAAATCACCGTCAGTGGTAACGTTCATCACTGACGGGCGAACAGGTACCCGTCAGTGCTTATTCAAGTAGACGGTCCAAATTCAGAAGAAAAAATAATTACTGATGGGTAAAAAACATTGCCCGTCAGTAGTTGTGTATTTCTACTGACGGGAAGTATCACTGACGGGCCCGTTAATATGGACTGTCAGTAGAGTGTATTACACCATTGACGGGCCCAAATTGTGGCCTGTCAGTGATGTTACAGCCCTAACCACTAACAAGCCCAAAGTACGGCCCGTCAGTGATGTTTGGGCCCAATCTATATAAGCCATCCCCTCTAACCCTAATTCCTCTATTTCCCCCCGTCGGCCGCACTCCTCCCTCCTCTCTCTCTTTCTCCCCACAGGCCGCCGCCCCTAACTCTATTTCCCCCGTCGGCCGCACTCCTCCCTCCTCTCTCTCTTTCTCCCCACTGGCCGCCGCCCCTAACTCTATTTCCCCCGCCGGCCGCACTCCTCCCTCCTCTCTCTCACTGGTCTCCGCTTCTCGCGTTTTGGATCTCGCCTCAGTCCATGTGACCCGGGTCGTCCTGTGTTTTTTCTGTAGGTGGGGTGGCCGAGATGGAGAGCGCGGGGGAGAATCGGAGGCCGGCGGTGGCGGGGAAGCCCCACTGCACCAGATCCATGCCCCCCGTCGCGGATCCGTGCACCAGATCCGACCTCCCCGACCACGGTGGCTGCGAGATCCAGCAGCGGCGGGATCCACGAGGCCAAAGCCATCCACGATGGCGGCGTCCATGCGAGGAGCAGCGGCGGCGTCCTCCTCTTCCACGCTGACAACCGTGGCCTCCTCTTCCATGGCTACGGTGGCGGCCTCCTCAACCGACGATGACGACCTCCTCAACCCTAGTCGCCACGGGTTTCCAGCCCGGTGGCGCCGCCGGCACCGGCGTGGCTCCGTGCGCCTCGCAAATCTACATGTGGCAGCGGGTGGAGGAGCCTGCCCAGATCAGGAGTCATCACCCCTTTCAGAGACATTGTGCAGGTCTGAGGACCAACTCTTGATTTGCATTTGTTCTATTGGTTATAGTCAATCGTGTCAGTACAATATTAGCCATTAGCTTAGTTTATTAGAGTTCATCTTTGCCATTCATTTGTTAGTAAGCTCAATTGTTTATAATGAAAGCGCACCTATAATATACATGTTATTTCCCCAGAAAACAGATAAAAGAGTCACATGTAGATTTGCTATTCTTTTCTTAGCCATGCCTAAATATCCTGATTTTTTATGTTTAAATGTTAATTTGGTAGGTACTTTTCTTGCCGCATCAATTCCATTTTGGGGCATCCTGTGTTTGCAGTGCCTCATCTTAATCTGGAACCCCTGCTAAGAAGGCACCAGTTCAGAACAAATCGAAGCAGTGAATCTGCAATCAATGTTATCTACTAGGTGTGATTTTTAGGTACCAATGTGATTGCAAGATACTGCTTTGATGGTTGTCTTTGTAGTAGTGTTTGCAAGATGACAATTGTATCGCTATTGGTATTTGGATTTTTAATCATGGGGCCTCTTAATTCCTAGTTTTTCTATCTAAGTTCATGAATTGCCCTTATTCTAGTTGAGTGTATGTGTTCATGTATAGTTGAGTGTAATGGTGTATATTCTTTTGTAATGGTCTAATTTTTGTAATGTGGCTGTAATGTGTAATGAATGTATTGTTTTCTAAAATTTATTTTTTTAATCCCTAAAAGATAACTACTGACGGGCAGAACAGCATGTACCTGTCAGTGGAAGGATAAGTTACTAACGGGCAATCACTAGGGGCCCGTCAGTGGTGACAGCCATTATTGACGGGCGGCCCGCCCATCAGTGGAAGTATAACTTCCACTGACAGGAGCTTACTGACGGACGCTGAACCCGTCAGTGATTGCGATTTTTCGCCCGTCAGTGATGGTGTTTTCTAAGGTAGTGACTCATCCAAGATTTCAAGTAGAGGGAAAAGCATTAGAAGGGAGACACGAGGGAGAATAAGAAAGAGGGAAAAGAAAGAATAGAAAGAAGACAGATTCCTTATTATGAATAGGACGTTATGCTGTCCGTGACCGTGGACACGGCTAATCGATTAGATTTAACAGTCTGCAGAGGTTGTACACTTTACCCACAAGATGTAAGATTAACTCGGGGTTTCACACTTTTCTGAGGAATGTGACCGAGCCCTTAAACGAGGCCTTTACAATGTTGTCCCCTAGTTGTCACTACCTACCAAGCCAACTCTAGGATAGCTATCACTAGTAGTTGCCTCACCAGGCGGATCCCTGGCTTCGTTCCCCTCCGCAATGTCATCTAACTTTCAACAAATTAGTTGGCCAAGTCATGCCCATAATAGACTCAGTTTCTTATGGTGTAGGCGACACCAACACCAACTCTTGAAATAACAACACATGTTAATTCATCACAACACCACATCAATCCATTTGTCGCCCACACTTTAGTGGTAAGTTTCACCCAGAGTAGATTTTAGACAGAAGTAGAGATAGAAGGAAAAATGCTCAACGAGCCCAACATATCACCAAGTGATAGCCAAAAATAATTCACGATAATACTCATCATCAGATGAGAAAAAAAGAGTTTTATCTAAACTTTGCAAGGCTAAGCATTTCTACTTCTAATAATAATTGAATAACTACTCTAGATAAAATAAGGCATGATAACATGGATTTATGGTTCCATTTGAAACTGACACTAAAGCATTTCTTAAATACAAAATGGCATGCATATTTATAAACGACACAAAATATAATGATTTTGCAAATAGGGATCAACATGATTAAGAATAAGGGGGCATGCCATCGTTGAGGAATTGGTCTTCTTCTGCAGGAACTTGCCTTTACCCAACGTTGTTACTTCCTACTCGTCGCAACAGCAATTAAGTAGACTATCCAGCTGACTCTTGGACACCGAGATAACATCTAAGATCACTGAAGTTGATATGGATGATGTGATCTATTGGTCAATAGCATTATACTAGTTGACATATAGGATCCATCGAGATAGGTCTGTAGATAAGACAGATCGAGAGGTTGATCTCAACGGGAGTAATAATGTTTACATTACATGAAGCAATGTGCATGATTGGATAAAGGTATCAAAGGATATAGTATCTGCATGTGAAAAGATTAAGACAGTCCACATGTGAGATAGAGGTAGATGTGCAACTGAGAACAGGATATGGTCGATGATGACCAAAACACAACCATATGATCAAATATGGAAACCTATTATACTAGTAAATCAAGCTTGGTCTATCATACTAGTGGTCAAGTAAAGCCCTGACATGCTAGTCGGCAAGAAATGATAATTGGTAACATGGCAATATATATTGAAGTAGTGCAGAACATACAACCACACATCAAACAATAAGCTAAATAAACTAGATGTGAAACGGAGATAAAACAATGCATAACATAGAATAATATGTGATTATGCAGTTATAATCCTAAAAGGTAATTATAATCTAATAGCATCCATTCATAATGCAAATGGTGATTAAATTATATGGTCAATAACAACTAGCATTCATATCACATGCACCATACATATATGCGATCATATGCCACATACAGTAACATCAACCTTTTATTCATTCTTGTGTACATACAATGTAGCAATCAATCTACACATACCACACATAATAATAATAATAATTTAATAAAGATAATTATTAGGAATATATATATTATAATCGGCACCTAAAGGTTAACCTCATATTTGTGACTATATATTACCTTATGAACATGTAACATAAGACAACAAGCTATGCATGCTACTATAACCTTATCTAACATAAATATGTACATACAAACATGCAAGATATCTCTGTATATATATCAATATGCTATATGACATAAGATAACATGTCGTTCTTCATGCGGGTATCGCATATAAAATAATAACCTATGCATGCTAGTATGCACACATTATATATCATTAAATCAACATGTGATAATTTACTAATAATAATTTGATAAATTAGTATGATTGCAACATATATATACATATATTATTCTAACATGATTACAAGAATATTGAGTCTAGTTATATATATATATATAACTAGACATATATATAACTATATGCAACTACATGATTATGCAACATAAAATCATATTGAACATGTGCAACTTAATCATGTTTAAATAAATAATTAAATTATACACATGAATGTGTTCAACCATTGCATGACAGATTATTATATAAAACATGGATTAGTCTATGTATATATGCATAAACATATATACATAGCTGCATATGCAAACCACATGAAATGCATCGAACAAATATGAAATATGTGTGTGATCTTAACCATATTATACACAGAGGTTAATAACGTGACAAACTATTATGTAACAATCCTTAAATAAACATGAATTAAACTATAGGTGCGGCTAAGATGTGCACGAACATATGCACATACCACCATACAATATACATCATGCAACAATCAATATTAAAGATGGACAGAGGCTAAGCATGTGCAATCCTAACTATATTCAACTAATAACTAAAATACAAATAGAGTTTACTTAATGTGCTAACCAAGTCATATCAAACTATTATTTAAACACGGAGAATATATACATGTAACATATATACATGACCATATATGCAAACTATATGAAGCGTAATATGTGAACATAAATTATGCATGTAATCTTAATCATAATATAAACAAAGGTTATCATTATGATTAAATATTTATAACACTATTAGTTAAAACAGGAAGCATCTATATATGTAATAACTTTATATTTTGCATAACATCATGTCATACTTCTATTTAAATCTACACCAATATATATCTTATCATGTTATCTACACATGGTGACATGGGAATCATAACATGTTTATTAAACAATCATCATCACGTGTGATTAAATACACTAACATGCTAGTAAGCAACCTTGTGCCATATACAATAATAATCTTATGCGTGCTAGTAGATGTACATTATACAAAGATTAACTACCATATGATATGTCACATTCATATTAGCTTAGTAAAATTATGCTTCTACTATTATAGGTTATATGCAATATTAGGTTCGGTTATATATTGTATAACACAACATATGTGAACATACATAAGATCATGCAATATGAACCTTATTAAATATGAACAAATTTGTCCGCAATATAAACAAGATTGAACTAACATGTTGAAGTACCTCATATCTAATAACTATTAAAACCGAATTATATTGTATATGCATATGTTATATTCAACTATACAAACATGCAACATGTAGCTATATGGATGAATAAACCTAGTATTGAACTAAACATGATTGATCACATAATGAATTCTAAGCATGAACATTACATAAATAGAAGCATGGATTATATAAGAACTAAGCATATAAATATATGAAACTATAGTCTAACATAACATGTAATTTAATTTGGTGATCAAACAATGATGAAAAACATTATGGATGAACATAGGGTGATGCGAGTGATTTTGGATAACAAATAATAGTGGAAAAGAATGGCATGATGTGCCACAAGAAGATAGGAGACTAACTATATGGGTGGTGGCGATGTTCGCAACACAAAACAGTCGGAACGGGTTCTAGATTGGTCCTGGACAGACCGGACAGTTTTGGTTGCTGCGTGATGCTCGCTTAACAAAATCGTGATCAGCTAATTGGGTTAGAAACTAGACAAATAGAGGTACAATCCTACCAAAGGGTTTTGGTAAAAACTTAGTGAGTCAACGGGAATGGGTCGTACAAATCAGATATTGTGCAGATTGAATCTGTACGTCCACGGATAGCACGTTGGAGATGGATGAATTTCCGACAAACGGCTATATGGATGAACATGAGATTTTACAGAGGCGTTTATAGATACCTAAGGCACAATGTATCTAAAGGGATTGATGATAGACTCAACAGATCAACGGAAAAGAAGGTGACAATGCCGAGCTACTGTTTCTGTTATCACATCTAGACGTGGATAGTAGCACGAAGAACATTGGTTTCCCGGATATTGGACCGTTGGATTGCCCTCAAATTTTATGGGGGTGATCTTGACAACATAAGACACAATCCCACCAAACAGATCTTCAAAAGGAGGTCGAGGCAGCGACGGTGTTGTTCCAATCTAGATGGACACGTAGAAAAACTGGGTGCAAACAACACATTGGTATTTGGAGCTTTACTAGTGATTTCACCATTGGATCTTCACCAAATTTTGCAGAGAGGTGCGGGAGAAGGTTTTCCACAATCTCACTGAAGGGACTTCCCAAAAGATTTTTGAGGCAACGGGAATCGTGAAAGTACCGACAGGGTGCGTGCTGTTCAGAAATTGCATGGGAAGAAAAAGTGGGGTGACGGATGTTTGGAAGGATTAGGGCTAGGGTTTCATGGGAAAAGAGTTTGGGGGTGTGGGGAAAGGTGGGAGGGGATGAGGGTATTTATAGGAGGGTGAAGAGAAGAGTTTGACTCAGATTTGAGTTGGATAAGAACAACAGATCGATTCTGAATTCGAAACGAACTCTGCAAACTCTGAGAAAACTTCATGCAACATATTCCAAGTTTGAAAACAAATCACACTCAAGTTGCATTAATTCAAATTAACTCCGGTCCAATTTGTGAAATTCTAATCAATTTTAATTAATGCAAGAATAAACAACGAAATTTTTTGGCTCTGAATTTTGAATAGAAAGATTTTTGAAAAGCTCTGAAATCAGGATGTTAAACTAACTTCAGCCAGTTCAAAAGGGAAAGCCGACTATGATTTTTTTATGGTTGGTTTTGTCCCATAAACCAACTGAGATAATATGACTTTTATAGCTTGTTCCTTTTGTGCAGTCGGCTGGGGTACCTGTTCAGTAAGTTTTATTGTGGGAATTGGCTGAGATATAGTCATAAATATGGTGTCCGAAGCTGCCAGAGCCTTCAAAGCAAGTGTTCATTGTTTGGTATGATACACTTGTTGTAGGTTGGTTGGGGTGTTGCCAAACTTTGTGGTAATTTTCGTAGAAATTTGTTGCAGAGAATATTTTGATAATTTTGCTCATTTTAATGTTTTGTGTATTAAAAAATTTGCATGTTGTTTTAGATGGATCAATGGTGAATTGTGAGAGTCTAGTTTCAACTACTAGACCCCCCTGTGTATATCCTCGTCAGTCCAGGATCACGCTGACGATACACAGACGAAATGAATAACATTGCATGCATTCAAAGTTTAAAAACTTAACTTGAGTACGATATGCCACACGGCTTACAAAGTTCCATGTCTTAACAACATTTATTACATTAGAGGCAAACAACGGAAAATAAAAGCGAAGCGGCTCCATCCGTGCCACAGGCAAATTGACGAAAGCCCACGCGACCTATTCTTCGGGATCATCATAGAAGAAGTCTTCATCGGCTCCTTCTTCAGCATACTCATCTCCACACCACCACGAAACACATGCACGGTGAGTACTTCACGTACTCAGCAAGCCACCTGGCAGTAGATGGTCCTACCATACTATATGCAAGGCTTCAAAGGAAAGCTTTAGGGCTTCGTTGCGTAAAGCAATCTTTTAGTTGAATTACTTAAATAGATTCGAAGGCAGCATTTTGATGTAAAACAGTTTTAATATCAGGGGTGTTTGTCAACAAGTGTGGTCCACGATCAACACACTCGAGCAAGGACTCCCGCCTTAGCTCGACCATAGGTTTCATCAGCAAAGGGATAGAGAGAAGTAGCAAGGGGGAGAGGGACAGATCCTTTTCATCAAGAATGAGTCATTTGTTGTCCATAACCGTGGACATGGCTAATCGATTAGTTTTATTACTCTGCAGAGTTTGTACACTTTACCCACATGACACAATCTCGCCTTGTTGCCACTGGCCATCGCCAGCATTACAACAGGGAGATTGTGACGAGGTCTTTTAGCTAGATCCCCTAAGATGTGACATGCCCACCGGGTCTGGCTCGGAGTCGAGAGTATGTCCCCGCACTCCGGTCTCCCCATCTGTGCCGAGGGTCCCCGTCGCTACGTCCACCCCTTCTGCGGTACGGCAACATTGGCACCAAAGGCTGACTAACCTACTTGACCAAGCCATTGCCCATATAGCATGTGGTTGCACTGTTGACACACTTCTCCAACTTCAAGACTTCGGCCTTAAGCGGTACGGACGACCAATGGTTCCTTTCAACCGGCATTCTGCGGGTAGGACAAACATATGTTCCTTAATCACATGATCCAGCTGTTGCCCGCACCATATTAGATGGTAAGTTTCACCCAGAGTAGAATAGGAAGAATAGAGAGAGGGGGAAATCATCGGGCATCCGGTCCTAGCTCAGCGAGCTCAACAAGTTTCAACAAAGTTCACAATGATCTGATATTCATTCCTCCGTAGAGGCAAATCAAAACAACCTAAATATGTATTTAAGCATGGCTAAGCATATCTCTACTCTATTTAGAATAAAACCTATTAATCTACTCAGGGTATCAAGTCAACATGCGACAACGGATAAGGGCAAAGGTGTGTTAATTGACACGCTAGCTACTAGAATAAAATAACATGCATGTTTATAAACAATAAAATATAATGACTTTAAAAATATAGGATCAAATATGATCAAGAAAAGTGGCATGCCTTCGTGGTAGTACTCTCCTTCTTCAGCTGCTTCGATCGCCGGGTCGGTCTCTTCACTCCCTATTGTCGCAACACAACGAGCAAAGCAAATAAATAACCGATTCCAATTAAGAGTAACTCGGAAGCAACACGAGAAGAAACACGACGAAGGTAAGATGAGATGGAAAGGAATGATGGCGCGATAGCGTCATCGCGAAGGAGATAGAATGGTCTTCTAGGATTGGCCATAACCATATAGATATATAGCTTATAACCCTCACCGGGTATTTTATACAAACACACATACACCTTAACATGCTAGTAATTGTGATAAAAGGATAAAACAATTCACAATTAACCTCAAATACACATTTAGGTGATTCCTAAATATTTATAATGGTTGATAACAGTAAAGAATAAATTATAGCATCTAACCACAATTACACCTGCATTTCTATTATTTTAAGGACTAAAAATTAAGCTAAAAGGTACTCTCTACCATTAACATGAACTAATTAAGAATGAAACATCTTGGAACATGTTAACAGTACTGGAACAATACCAAAAATGATTTAATAATAATTTTTAATCTGAACATTAATTAATTAAGGCAATTACTAGCATTTCTAGTGTAACAATTAAGTAGAAAATACTATTTATCATCAATAAATCATACTATTGGACTAACATCTTATATTACCAATTCCAGAGATATTTCATGTTCATCCATGCTCTGGGAATATATTTTAACCAATTAAAACTATTTTTCTAAGCATGAAAACTACCCTAAAAATATAGTAAAACATTATTTAATTAGGTTAAATGAGTTTTCATGACTTGAAAACATTCACATAACATTATCAGATTTATTGGGTACTGGATATGGATTTTTAATAGCTAAAACAGATTTATAAAGAAACTATTGCTAAAACAGAATTTAAATAACAGTTTTAAATAGATCTAGAACACATCTTGATTTCTATAGCTCAAATCAATATAGGGAAAATATTTTGGTTTGCATGGTAAATTAGTTCTAGGGTTTCTAGATCCTAAGCAAAAATTTAATAAAAATAACAGAGAGCATTCCCATTTTTAATAATTAATATAAAGCTTATTTTAATTCTAGAAAATTCTACACTAGGTCAAAAATTAGAAAAATTTCTAGAAGCACTCCCTACCATACTAGTGATCTACAGAAAAAGATTCACTTCAAAATATTCATCCAGTACAAAGTTATCACGAAATTAGGTCAAATTTCGTCCAAATTTAAATATATTTCAAAATTCGGCGGTCGGATTAAAAATCCGATTGCACCATTGGATTCGTGGGGTTCTAAGGGTTTCATTTTACTCTTAAGATCGAAGATCAGATAAAGATTGGATGGAGCCAAAAATTAGACAGAGGGTAGGCCAAAGATCTACGGTACACTGTACTGTTCATGTGAAACACTGTAGCATGAGTACTATAGCAGTAGAGTTAGGGAAGAAAACAACCCATGGTTGCATCAAGGGGATGAATAATGGACCAAAATTGGTTGAGAGGTTTTGATCTAGGGTTTGTGTGGAGTTTACCTCGGGAAAGGATTGGAGAGGTATTCACCGTGGGTGGAGAAAACGAGGAGAGAAGAAGTTCGCCGGAGTTGGAGAAGAGCTTGTGGTACGGTCGGAGGAGAGGAAGAAGCTCTCGATTTCTTGCGGTATGAGGTGCGCGCCGGCGTGGGGAAGCTCCTAGCAGTGGCTCCTTGGTGTGTGGGACATCGGGGTGGCCGGAATTCCTCGCCGGAGTTCCGCCGGAGTTGGGGGTGTTGGGGAACGCGCTACGAAAAACAAAATTTTTCCGCGCACGAACCAAAAAACACTATCGAGGTGTAGGTAACGATATCATACCTTCGACGATCACGTCAATGCAGCGGAGAAGTTGACCGATGTCAATGAAGTCCGCAGACTCCCGCAGCTAGGTTATACCTCCCAGCCGCGAGAGCGATCTCCTCGTGAATAGTTCGCCCGATCAAACGCCGAAGTATACGACGTCTCCGAGGTATCCACGCGTATCGGATCAGCGACACCGCGGTAATGTGTGGACCAGCACACAAGAACAGCGGGGATCTACGAGAAGGAGAAGCAGCAGCGCGCCGGCAGCTGTACTAGATCCAATCTAGAAGAGAGAGGAAAAGAAGGCTGTGGCCAATCTAGAGATGGCCGGCCTAGGGTTTAGTCCAAGGGATTAGAGCTGCCTCTGGGGCTGCTTGGGATACCCTTTGAGGTGCCCTGCCCCTCTATTTATAGGGGTTGGGGCAGCTCTCCCTAGGCAGGTGGAGTCCTACTCTAGCAGGGACACCCTGTTGGAGTTGGAGTCCAACTCCACTAGAACCTTCTAGAATTTCTAGAACCTTCCAGAACCTTCTAGAACCTTCTAGAACCTTCCAGAACCTTCTAGAACCTTCTAGAACCTTCCAGAACATTCTAGAACCTTCCAGAACCTTCTAGAACCTTCCAATACTTTCCGGAACACTTCCGGACATCACCGGAACCATCCGGGACCTCCCGGAACACTTTCGAGATCATCCGAAACACTTTCGGAACCCTTCTCTCTCGTTCTCTATAAATCGTAGCATTCCTAAATGTCGCTAAAACGTTAAGCGTGTGACCCTATAGGTTCGAGTATATGTGGACATGTCCGGAATACCTTCCGGTCAATAATCGTCAGCGGGATCTGGACACCCATAACGACTCCCACATATCATCGAAGATCTTTATCGAGCAAACCTTGTATTGTCGCATACAATTCCTTTTGCCTCACGATACATTACACAACCCGAGGCGAGACTTTGACGGTATCCCTGTGATCAACTCCTTGATCACCATACCTAGTTATCCTCGTTACCGGTTTGTACTCTTTTCTCGTTTCCGTATTCCGGTATCCCCGTGACTAACCTTTTAGTCACAATACCTGGCCAGGCGATGCTGGACACCGTAATACCGAGTGGGCCCAGAGTGTATCTCTCCATCGCCGGATGGGCAAATCCCAGTCTTGACATATCTAGAACCACGATATACTTTCTGGTGTACCTGGAAGTCACCTTTATAATTACCCAGTTACGGCGTAACGTTTGATGACCCCAAAGCAACCATCCGGTATCCGGGTCTATGATATTCTCATGGTCTAAGGACGCAAGTAAACGTTAACACATCATGAGAAGATACTGACAACATATTGACGAAGTGATCTCGCAGTATCTCATAAGGGGTCTATCCAACACCATTGTTACCCTAACAATGTGTTCCCATTATTGCCGGCATCCTTGTTACATTAACAATGCCCATGATCAGGAAAACAAGATCATCAACAATACATGAGCTAGTCCAGAGGCCTGACTAGGGATCTGAATGGTGTTTATTATTCCACACATGCAATTAGGTTTTCCTCTGAATCTCATATTCAAGAACCAATGCAATTTTAGCATAGAACATAAACTTAATCATGAACATGAAAATAGAATAATAACAACTTTATTATTGCCTCTAGGGCATATTTCCAACAGGGGGAGAAGAAATGGTGGAGGAGGAATTTTTGGAGAAGAAATCAAAGAGAAAACCCTAGGGGAGAGGGGGGTTTTTATAGGGGGAGAAGGAGAGGGGAAGAGCCACGAATTAACTGCAAATTAGCAGGAATTAGGAACTACAAATTTTGGAGATAAATTGGGAGGAAACGGAAGGAAAGAGAAAGGAAAAAAACGAAGTGTCGGCCGGCGGCGCGTGCGCTAATCGCGCTTAGCGCGCTCGGGTGTAGCCGCTCGGCTGCCTGGGAGCAGCACGGGAGGAGGCGCCCTAGTGGGTTGCCGGCCTGGCAAAGGCCCAAGGAAGCAGCCCAAAGAAAAGAGATGGCAGCCCAAGGAAAGAAAAAGAAGAAAAAGAAGAAGGGAGGCGGCCCAAGAAAGGAGAAGGAGGCAGCCCAAAAGGGGGTGGCCGGATGGGCCGGCCCAGCAGGGGGCGAAATGGGCTTTTGGCCCAGGTTGGGTTCAATAAAATAAAAACACCTTTTCTGATTAAAAGAAATGCAGAAAATCCAATAAGGCTCTTAAAAATACCAAAACATTTCTGAAAAATCCAGAAAAATTTTAATAAATCAATTTGAGCATGGGGAACTCAATAAAAATACTTTTGGGACAATTTTTCAAACAATGATCACTTTAAAAATCAAAAACTTACTTTTTGCTCTCAAATTAATTCATATAGTTGAATTAATTTGAAATAAAATCCAATAAAAATATTTTTAACATATATTACATAGTGCACATCCTTCTCTCTTTGAAATTTTTTTTCAAGCCCTCAAAAATCGAGGATGTTACATGGATGTACGTCAAGAATCGTGCTAGCGAAGAGTACATCGATGACGTCTCGGCATTCTTACGAGTAGCCGAACAATATAGTTTGAATAGAGGGGACACGTGGGTCAGCTGTCCATACTGTTATAGATCCAAACACATTCGATTATGGCAGGATTCGTGAAGGGGTATGCATGTTGGACTAGTCACAGTGAAGATTGGATCATAGAGGATGGTCCCACAAACATGGATGAAGGCAATGACATGGCTGACAGCACACCTCTTGAGTAGGTACGTGATGATATCTGTGCATCACAAGAGGATGCGTCGCAAGACGACACATTGTCGCATGAAGACAACAAGCCAAATCAAATGATCTGAGATGTTGAAGAAAACTGTGAGAATGTTCAGAAGTACAGGAAATTTGTTGGCTTGTTGGAAGACTTGGAGAAACCAATGTTCCCAGGCTACTAGTTCACAAAATTATCGGGTGTTCTAGAACTGTTGAAACTAAAGGCCAAAAACGGTTGGACCGATAAGAGCTTCTCGTCGCTCCTAACGTTGTTAGGGGACATCCTTCCAAAGGTAAACCACATGCTAAAAACTACATACAGAGCTAAGAAGGTTCATCAAGTCTTCTATATCCTTAATCCATCCAACAAGAAGCAATATGTAGTTATGCCTTCAAAAAGGAGTATTGTTGGTATTGAATATGTATTGGATGAGGAAGATTACGAAAAAATTGACGAGTTTCCTTCTCCTGGCGACGGAACAAGGGAGGACAAAGATGTCTCGCCTGAGCCAGCTCCCTACGAATGTAACTATCACCAAGAAGGAATTATTTTGTAACACAATATGTGATATTATGTACTTTCTATGATTTGTAATAATGGTGTAAGTCTTCTACGGCGAAAACAAATATTCTACGACGAGAAGATGTCTTATACGAAAAAACAATTCTTATACAAAGAAAATATGACTTATACAAAGAAAAGAAGTCTTATACAAGGAAAATATGATTTATAAGAAGAAAATATGTCTTATAGAAGAAAAGAAGTCTTATATGATGAAAAGAAGTTTTACACCAAGAAATAAATTTTATACCAAGAAAAGATAAATAAAACAAGAAAAGATAAATAAGGCTAAAGACAAATATATTATACCAAGAAGAAGTTTTATCTGGATTGTATCTAGATTTGTGAAAAGTCATCCCAGTCGGTTCCTCTCGCAGTCGGTTCAATTGAGCAAACCAACTAGGATAACACATTGTCTCAATCCATTCTGAGGGTGAAACCGACTGGGATAGCACATTATCATAGTCGGTTTTCTGGGGTAAACCGACTATGATAACTTATCTCAGTCAGTTTCCTGTGTGGAACCGGTTGAGGTAACTTTTCATCAATAAAACCCTAAAACATCTCTTGCATGGAACGTTTCCAAATTTTTGTCTCCCGCTCGAACTGCTGTCACTCTTGCTGCCTTCGTCGCCCGCCTGGAGTTGCCATCGCTCTCGTCGATCGGAGCCACCGTCACCAGCGACTCTCAGAGATGGCTACCCACCGCACTCAACCAAGGCCCCAAGCCACCGAGCCGCCTCCGTCGTACCCGCCGCTGCGGAGGTCTCCCTAGCCTGCGCCTCTGTGACCTACGCTGGCGCCTCCATGGCCTGAGCCGCCGCCACCTCCTCCCTGGTCCAGGAAGGGAGGTAAATAGTTCCATCCTCCGTGGCTTTGCAATTTGTATGAGTTGTATATATGATTTTAATTGTATGATTATTTATATGATTGTACTTGTATAATTTTATTTGTATGACTTTAGTTGTAGAATTGTAGTAGTATGATTATAGTAGTATGATTAGTTGTATGATTTTAGTTGTATAGCTTTGCAATTTGTTTGATTATAGTTTTATGTCTTTGCAATTTATATGCTTATAGAATTAGTTGTATGATTATAGTTGTATAGCTTTGCAATTTGTTTGATTATAGTTGTATGGCTTTGCAATTTATATGCTGATAGAATTAGTTGTATGATTATAGTTGTATAACTTTGCAATTTTTATGCTTATTGAATTATTTGTATGCTTATAAGATTAGTTGGATATGAAAATGCTTTAGTACAAAAGTAAATAAGGTAGATAATTTTCCTCCATTATCCCAAGATCGTCGAACAATGGTGACTCTCAGTCGCCATCGCCACCTAGACGTCTGGTGACACAACCAGCACATTAGTGGGGAAGAAAAGGGGCCTGTCGAGGAGAAGGAAGGAAACGGTTGAAGAGACGGGATGCGAAGTACACACTGACGCACTGACATTAGTCAAGGGCACCTGATGAGTCTGAGAACGTAAGGAAGAAATTTTCCACCGTCTGTAGGATCGTAGCACGAGAGCGTGTATCCATCACTCTAGAAAGCGGGAAGAGAGCCGGAAGGAAACAACTCGCCAGCATTACGGGGGAAATCATGAGATATTTCATGATACGGGTGAATAGGAGGACCGTGTTGAGCGAGCTGCTCATATGACAGAGTGCAGGCATGGAGGAATTGGAAGACCACGCTGGTCAATGAGTTCATGTATGACGAGGTGGAGCCCTTTGGGAAGTGGCCTATGATTACGCCGGCGGTTTGAGCTGAGCTAGTCAGGATGAAGACAACGGAAGAATTCAGGCTTAAGAGTGAAGAAAACATGGAGCTCTCTAAGAGAAACAAACACCCACACCGTCTGGCGACTGCCAGGTACACGGGAATGAAGAAGAGAAGGGAAATGGAAGATCAGCAGGCATCGCATTCGGATGTCCCTCCTAGATTTGCCAACATCGCCGATGCGTGGACCAAAGCCTGGGTTAGACCTAAGGCATCTAGATCAACATCGGCTTTAGGCGACCCAACATTTGAGAACCCAGCTGACGCGCAAGTATATAGATATTTGGTCAGATATCAATCCCGCCTAAGTCATACTAATAGATTGTCTTGTATACCAGTTGAAATAACAAATAATTATGGCTTTTGCAGCTGGAGTTCGATGCGTCATCTCAAGCTGGCACCTTCGTAGGAGATGTACTCGAAGAGGGCTTGGAAAACCCCGAGCATCTGGGTCGCACAAGGGTTGTAGGTTCCCTCATTCCACACAAATATGGACTCACCCAGTCTTTGGAGGCAAAGCGCAAATGCAAAAAAGCCAAGAAAACTGCTAAAGAACAACGCAAGAGTGAAGAGTTCAAGCAAGAGATACTTCGAGACTTAAGAGTGGAGTGGATTCTAACTCCGCAACAAGAACAACCAGTTGCTGCCAGCCCTGATAATCGTCGGAGTAGCTGTGCGTCGATCGACCTCCCTACTCGTTAGGAAGATACGGCTTCTACTTCCCATGCGATGAGATCAAGGTATAATTTATATATCTTTACAACTTACTCCAAATAAGATAGTTTCAGACCCCTTGGCTGAAAGTTTGCTTTCTTATGTAGGCTCCCACGAAATGCTCGATTCAGGTTAGGATGGTGGACATGGATGATCTTATGGATGCCGCTTGGGGGCTAGTGTTCCCAACAATGGGAGAGCAGAGGATACATAATATCCCCATAGACCCTTCGTACGCAAAGGTGAGCATCGATGGGGTTAACGATACTTTCAGCAAGCTGAAGCTCCCGATTTGACCCAACAACGAGATCTTAACTCTACACCAAACCAAGGGGTCATTCATCCAGTGGCCCAAGAAGGACATATCCCTTGATGGGTCGCAGCCGACTAAGCCCATTTCACCGCGACCGTCGGGGCAGCCGTTGGTCCCTTTGACGTGCTCGCCTGTTGTGGTGGCGGCATTGTCACGGAGACCACTTGAGCTAACAACACAAGAATTGCCAAAGAGTTGTCCCAAGGAGCACAAGGTGGTATCGTCAAAGCATGGCAAGGGAAAGGACTTGATGAAGATAGCTTCTACCCAAGACTTGACCATCGAACAAATAGCCGCGATATATGCCACCGGAGGGAGTCTCCTGAGCGTTCTGGCTATCCCGACATACAAGCCTGGGAAATTGATGGTCAAGAATCCGAATAAAATGACATCTGAACTTGGCTGGGCTTGCGCAACGTTGCATAACCATTACCTGGCTAATTTTAAGAAACCCAAGAATCAACGGATCGATAGCATTATTGGCAAGTTCAAATGTGAGCACTCCTCCATGATAAGGGTTGACTATTCATCGTGATTTGGGAGGACTTGTTCCTTATGTACAACCTAAGAGCCTTAGACGCGGGCCTCATGAGATGTTTCACACTGTAAGTGCTTACAATCGTGCTCTATTTACTTTACTATAATACCTACATACATGTCACAAATACGGAACTCTTTGCTCATGTATATATATGTTCACTGTTGTCAAGGTGAGAGAAGCAAATGAACTGATAGGATTCATCGACCCGCACCTTGCCTCCAAGCAATACATGGATTCTTCTAAAAGGGTTGTCGAGAATTACATCGTCAATCTTATGGAGGCCAACCAACATAAGAAATTCATCTTGTATCCCTTCAACAAAAGGTAAGCGCTATAAACTTGTTAATGTCTCAAACTTGTTCATTTCGCACCTTCAGCGTATCATCAACTAACTTGGGATTAATGACCATTTAGCTCCCATTGGATTCTTATTGTTATCATACTTAATGAGTCCATGGTGTATTATCTGGATTCATACCTCGAAAACATGACCAACTTCAAGAGGGTCAATATATTGATCGATAGGTAAACAAATTACCTCATGAAACTCTATTATAATAGACCATTCGTATAGTTACGGCTTTTCTTCCAAGATGCAGAGCCTATCAAATATTTTTTCATCGCGTGGGGAAAAAGAACAATGCGGGGTCCCTCATAAGTTATACCACCGCTTCTCCTTTCCGGTATGTATCGTGTCGCATACTTTTACACTTCATCGTGTCAACTCTATACAACTACATACCAAGTCTATATATATCTTTTCAGTGCCACCAACAACCAATTTTAGCAATTTGTGTGGCTTCTATGTTGGCCATCACATGAACCTTCTCATGGGCCGAGCTACCACGAACAAAACCATAGTGACCGAGGTATGCAAAATATCATTACGATTTTGTGTTATTGATCTTGTATTTGGCATCAATATGATCTTCATATTGACAGGTTGATACTATTGCACCGACGGAATTGCCAAAGACAGACCTAGGCAGGATTCAAGAGTACATGGCGTGCTTCCTTGTTGATAGCATCATTGATCGAAAAGGCACTACCTCAGTACACATCAGTACTGACGGGCGAAAACCCGCAATTACTGACGGGTTTAGCGCCCGTCAATACGCTCCTGTCAGTGGAAGTTTCACTTCCACTGACGGGCGGGTCGCCTGTCAGTAATGGATTTCATCACTGACGGGCCCCTAGTGATTGCCCGTTAGTGATTTATCCTTCCACTGACAGGTACATGCTGTTCTGCCCGTCAGTAGTTGTCTTTTAGAGATTAAAAAAAATAAATTTCAGAAAACAATACATTCATTACACATTACAGCCACCATTAGAAAAATTAGACCATTACAAAAGAATATACACCATTACACTCAAATATACATGAACACATACACTCAACTAGAATAAGGGCAATACATGAACTTAGATAGAAAAACTGGGAATTAAGAGGCCCCATGATTAAAAATCCAAATACCAATAGTGATACAATTGTCATCTTGCAAACACTACTACAAAGACAACCATCAAAGCAGTATCTTGCAATCACATTGGTACCTAAAAATCATACCTAGTAGATAGCATTGATTGCAGGTTCACTGCTTCGATTTGTTCTGAACCGGTGCCTTCTTAGCAGGGGTTGCAGATTAAGATGAGGCACTGCAAACACAGGATGCCCCAAAATGGAATTGATGCGGCAAGAAAAGTACCTACCAAATTAACATTTAAACATAAAAAATCTACATGTGACTCTTTTGTATGTTTTCTGGGGAAATAACATGTATATTATAGGTGCGCTTTCATTATAAACAATTGAGCTTACTAACAAATGAATGGCAAAGATGAACTCTAATAAACTAAGCTAATGGCTAATATTGTACTGACACGATTGACTATAACCAATAGAACAAATGCAAATCAAGAGTTGGTCCTCAGACCTGCACAATGTCTCTGAAAGGGGTGTTGACTCCTGATCTGGGCAGGCTCCTCCACCCGCCGCCACATGTAGATTTGCGAGGCGCGCGGAGCCACGCCGGTGCCGGCGGCGCCACCGGGCTGGAAACCCATGGCGACTAGGGTTGAGGAGGCCATCATCATCGGTTGAGGAGGCCGCTGTTGTAGCCGTGGAAGAGGAGGCCGCGGCTGTCAGCGTGGAAGACGAGGACGCCGCCGCTGCTCCTCGCATGGACGCCGCCGTCGTGGATGGATCTAGTGCTCAGATCCGCGACGGGGGGCATGGATCTGGTGCAGTGGGGCTTCCCCGCCACTGCCGGCCTCCAGTTCTCCCCCGCGCTCTCCATCTCGGCCGCCCCCACCTACAGAAAAAACACGGGACGATGGAAACAGAAAGGGCGCCAAAGACGTGGAGGGCGGTGACGAAGCCGATGAAGCAGAGGGACATGACGCGCACCATGGTGGGGGAGAGGCGCAGCCCCGGGGCCTCGTCGGTGTAGAAGCGGAGCATGTTGCTCCCTCCGCCGCCGGAGAAGCCGCCGGATGCGGAGGAGGAGGTGCGGCCGGGGCGGCGGCGCATGCCGGCCATGGCGGAGAGTGGAGGCGGAGGGGGCCGCGCGGGGTCGTGGAGGAGGTGGAGGCGGAGGGAGAGGAGGCGGCGGGGAGCACGGAGGCGGAGGGGGCCAGCGGGAGAGTGGAGGAGGCGGAGACGGAGGGAGAGGAGGCGGTGGGGGGACGGAGGTGGAGGGGGCTGGCGGGAGAGTGGAGGAGGCAGAGGCGGAGGGAGAGGAGGCGGCGGGGGGCACGGAGGCGGAGGGGCCGACGGGAGAGAGGAGGCGGAGGGGGCCGGCGGGAGAGACGAGGCGCCGCCGTCGGGAGCTCGGGGAGGGTGGGAGTTTGATTCGGGATTGATCGGGAGGAGTGGGAGGTGAGAAAATAGGTTTAGGGTTTGGCTTTATTGGACTGATTTGGGCCGGATTTTTTAGTGACGGGCTGCAATTCATGGCCCGTCAATGGAGATGAATTTTCACCGACGGGCAAAAGTTTATACCCGTCAGTGATATACGCTGTCAGTGGTGCAATTCATGGCCCGTCAGTGGAGATGAATTTTCACCGACGGGCAAAAGTTTGTGCCCGTCAGTGATATACGCTGTCAGTGGTGCTATTTCACTACTGACGGGCCCAAATCTGGGCTCGTCAGTGGTGACTTTTTCTGCTGAATCTGAATGTTGTGCACTCATCTCCACTGACGGTTTCCCAACGGCCCATCAGTGGAGATGAGTACTACTGACGGGTTTTCCGTACCCGTTAGCGAAGATGGTTCAGCAAAAGTGTTTTCTGAGGTAGTGAGGCGAGTTCTACTACGACGAATCCGAAGACTAAGACAATTGTTATGAATTCATTGATCGATGTTCATTTCTCACTTGCATTCAATGTGTTGCAAATTCCTCAAGACATGTGATGGATGTTACGGTGTAAATTTTGAATTTCTATCTACTTTGTGTTTAATTGTGAATTGAAATATGATACTAATGTGAATGTCTATTATGAATTCAAGTGTGATGTGAAATGTAATATGTAATGTGTGATTTGGGAATTTTGGAATGTAGGTAATAAATTGCATTTGCTGTTTCAGGGCAGGCAGAATCCCAGATTCTACCTACTTGTACCAATGGATATCCCAGTCGGTTCTACTTCAGGAACCGGCTGGGATAATAATCATCGTTGACTATTTAGCCGGGGAAACCGACTGAGATATGCTATTATCTCAGTTGGTTCCTCAGGAGAAACCGACTAAGATAGTTTATACTTCCAGTCAGTTCTGCCAAAAAACCGACTGAGATATGTTATTATCTCAATCGGTTCTTCGTTGGAAACCAACTCAGATAGGATCATATCACAATCGGTCTTTTGGCTTAATCGGCGGAGGCCTTATTATCTCAGTCGGTTTTAAAACCGGTTGAGATAATTCATATTATTAGCACCCTTTCTCTATAGCTGGAGGGGAAACCGGCTGAGAAAGCAATTTTGGGCCGGCTATAATTATGTGTTCTGTAGTAGTGATTGTCTATCTCCTCAAGCTCGCCACCAGCATCTGTGACGCCATGTTCAAGCATGAGGTGAGTGGTTCTAGGTGGAAACCTGGATATTTTTTCTTCAAAAATATAGCGAGTGCAGAATATCTATTGGTGCATTATTATCTATAACCCAACCACTCCAATTTGAAAGAAAAGAGAGAAGAAGCCGGTGAATCTTAGTGTCCAAGCAGCAGATCAGCCTTGCCTTCTTCTTCGACAGCCAGCCACCACCGTGCTGATTTTAGATCGCTGGATGAGGTCACTATCACGCCTCCCCGAGGCGCAATGACAGCATGCATGGTCTCCTTCTCAACCTTTTGATCGCATCTCCACCGGTGGATCTCGTCGCCACCACCACCATCCCAGCCTGATCACTCTAACATACCCTAAGTTGCCGTCTCCGACACCAGCATAGCAGCAGAGGGAGAGGGTGGGGAGGAGCTCATGGACGGTTTCCCCCTGATTGGTTATTGCTTACCGTCTGTTTCCTCAAACTCACCGCCGGCATCTGCGTTGCCACGTTCAAGCATGGGATGAGTGGTTCTCGGTGGAAACTTGGATATTTTGTTGTTCTAAAATGTGATGAATGCGGAATTTCTACTGGTGCATTATTATCTATAACCCAACCACTCCAATTTGAAATAAAAGATGAGATTCTATTGTTTCGTCTTGCATAGTTGCATGACTGATTCTATTCACGGCTCCTGTGATGGCTTTGGTAGGTTCACGTCAACCATGAATGGGCATGTGCAAGTAACCCCAATTTCGAGTCATCCTTGTTGTGGTAGCATAGAATTAGGCAAATTTATCTTGCATTCCTAGCTGGGCATTGTGAAAAAAGTACAGTATTTCTATGTTAACAATGTGTTTGATGAGTTGCTTCTGAAATTGTCTGTTTAAATTAAGAGCCATACCATAGGGAGAAAAATGATTGGCACGTCATTGGTAGTTGTAACTTTGCCATTAATGACATATAACTGCTACTGCTCTTCGAACTGCAATTGTGTACTTCCACAGGTATTACGTTCATGGTTATGTGATTAGCAGATCATGGCATCTATTCATGCATTCACATGGTAGTTGGTACTAATTAATGCAGGATGGATTTGTTAGCAGAGGGAGTATGTGGATCTATTTATGCATGCAAATTGATATCTGCAGATATATACTTGCAATTCATTATACTGCGATCAATCGAGGCCAAACTCTCCAACCAAAGCCAAAAAATTGGACAGAGAATTGGCCAGGATGGTAAGGCATTTGCATACTTCTATTAGCAGCTGAATACATTCCGAAGTTCTCTTGTTTTTGTCTACACCACGATATGTAGCAAAAGTTGCATAACGTTTTTCATCTCAAATGTGAAATTAAATGATCTGCTCTTCTTGTTTCTTTCCATTTTTATTCAGGTTCCAGACTTTTGGTGAAAGTAATCCCCACGGACCACCTGAGGTTGAAGCATTTTCTGTTGCACGTATTTTTTTTGATAAAAGGCACCAGTATTCAGAATTACCTTCTGGTATCGCCTTTTGTATAGTTCACATCCTAACTTGAGAAAGGGTTGCATCTCATATTCTGACTTGACAGAGACACTCCAAATTTGTTTTCTGTTAATCACAGTCAAGCATCTGAAAACATACTGAATCAGTATGAATCACTGATCAAAATTTCATTTTATTGGAAGTTGATAGAATTTTCATTATTGTATAAGGATTTTTTTAACGGTTACTAGGTGACACTCCTTTTGGGCGGCGTAAAATCTTGAGTATAGACACACACAAAGAATGATATCGGATCTAGATGCACAAGATAAAGTATTGAGCCAATCATGGAGCGGTATACCTTATGATCAAAAGTCTTACCATCATCGTTGAGATCGAGGTGGCTATTTATTTGCAAGAGACCCAGATGGGCTTGGCATTCACGGTAGAAAACTTCTAGAGCATATCCTCATGTACTTGGTTTGACATATTAATGTCCCCTCCGTGAATTGCTTGATTTGAAATCTGAGAAAGAATTGTAAAAACCCCATCATGGCCATATTAAATTTTTTGGTCATCATTTTTCCAAACGCTTTGCTAAAAGACTTGTTAGTAGACCCGAAGATATCATCAAGATATAGTTGGGATATAGACAAGTCATTATTAACCTTCTTAGTGAACATAGTGTATCAACCTTCCCGACTTCAAACCTTTTCTTGACTAGAAAATCCCTAGTGCACTCATATCATGCAGGTAGGGCTTGCTTGAGCACATAAAGTGCGTTGTGGAGTTTACATACATGATTGGAAAATTTTGGATCCTCAAACCCAGGAGGTTGAGGTACATATACTAGTTTTTAGAAATTGGACCATTCAAGAAATCACTCTTGACATCCATTTGATATAACTTGAAATTATGATGAGTGGAAAATGCAAGCAAGATGTGCATTGCCTCAAGACGGACAACGAGGGCATAGGTTTCACTAAAGTCCAAAGCTTCAACTTAAGTAAACCCTTCCGCAACTAATCGTGTCTTCTTATAGATGACTTGATCATCTTCATGTTGCTTATTCCAAACTTTGTTTTGAGTGAAGTTGTTGAGTTTTTTGTGATGGCATTCACCCAATCCAGATCGTCAAGTGCTTCTTCGATCTTAATGGATTTCAAACAAGAAACAAATGAATAATGCTCATAAAAATTAGTAACCCATGAGCGAGTGGTTAGTCCCCAATTCATGCCACCAGGTATGGTGTCGATAGGGTGGTCACGTTGAATGCATTGATGCACTCAGGGATGTAGTGGAACTTGTTAGTTCATCCTTCCTCATCTTCTTGTTATTCCAGGCTTTCACTTGAATGTTGTGTGGAGTAGGAGGGCTTGACTTGCATTCATTTCGTACGTGTAGGTTGGCTCTCCAAGTTCTCCGTTGGCTTGATCTCCCCTAAGGACATGTTCTTGATTGCTTGAGAGTTATCATCAGCACCTACATCATGTGGATCAACTTGCTCCATTTGGGAGCCATTAATATAATCAAATTACACTTTACATGATTCTTCAATGTCACGGACCCTGGAATTATATATGAGCAGGGGAACGAATAATCGCCAAGGACTGATGACCCAGTTGACCTGGTGGCACGGTACCTGCGCCGTGTTCACCGAGGCGGAGTGGTCCGACACCTGACCAACGCAACATACGCTTACTGATGTCGTATGCCTTCACCGTTGGTCAAGCCGACCGGAAGCGATTAGACTTCCCAAAACCACATACAATTCCCTGATCCTGTAAAGGCGTAACGCTGCTCTTATGCCCACTAAGCAAAATGAAGACGGCGGGAGCCCGACAGTCGCACCCACACCCTAACCTAGCCCGAAGACTAGTGGGTGGCTCGAAAGCCCGGTACAACCGCCCACGCCCTGCCTAGCCGGCACTGCATCTCAGCTAGTGGGTCACTCGACCGAGAACACTTCACGGAGTTAATACTAAGAGAAGACATCATTCCTTTACGATCGATTCCATATACTTCAATCATACACGCACTGCATATGGAATGATCACAATAACAACTTCATACCACAGTTCAAACTCTACGGAGAACGAATTAAAGGATACATAAGTTATCATTTACCCAGGAGGGTTCCATACTACATAACTTCCAACTTGAAGGCTGGATACAGGTCTTCGAAGTTTCAAAACAGCAATGAACACAAAACTGAAAACCCTGAGATGGCAGCCCCACCATCTCCATAAGCATCAACACAACCCACAAGATTACGACCGAAAAGGATAACGTCAACTAAGCATCTGAATCCACGTTCCCCATGTCATAATACTCACCGATACTGGGATCTCCTGCAACAAGTTCGGAATTGAATTCCGTAAGTACTTACGTACTTGCAAGTTACATTTATAGCCCATCCCAATTCAATTTCAGCAAGCTATTAACCAAGATAAGACACTAATATTGCGTATCAACATTATTGTAAACATGGCATGAGCATACTAGATATAAACAATACCAATAAGATACCAACATGACCACATTTACTTACACATTTCATATGTACACCTTCAATTTCAGCTCTGAATAAGCAGGGGAAACAACCACACAAATCCACAAATCATCACAAGAATAGCTCACAAAAGCTTTATCAAGTGTTCTGAACAAACCACAAAGTTTGACCAAGGGAGTACTTCTGAGAAGCCGTTAGTCCGAGGTTGGCCGACCCCTACTACCCGGTCATCTCGCTAAGTCTCCCTGCGTGGGTGGAGGGTAAAGCCCTACGACACCGACATCGACTGAATAGCTGCGGTGCTTACGCTCACCCTATTCAGCGACCCATCAGTAAGTGACAGAACCTCGGCTCTCACAGCTCACCAATAAAGGTTTTGATGACGAATAGTATGGTATCCCGCGTATTAGGGGTATCCGTGTACAGATCCCCGGACTTTAGGAACGTACGACGTATCCGGTAAGGATCCCTGAACGACAAGGTAACCCCTCTCAGGAAGGGAAGACTCCCCTTAACTAGAAAGTCAATCCCGACGTTTAAGGAGACCAGAGTCCTACTCGGGCGTAAGTCCACGTCCAGTACGACCCTGGGAACCCCCTATATAAGGATCAGCAATCCCATAGGGGAGGACAGGTCTTTCTAGTCGCAGCACAAGCATCATAGGATCTCAGGAGGTGAAGCCCTAGAAGACCCACTGCCTCGAAGGAGACGAGCCTGGCGGTTTAGCTAGATTAGTCTACGATTAGGCCTAGGGTAGCCACTAACATACACCCCCTATTGTAAGCGTGTTCTCCATCAATATATAGCAACAGGACGTAGGGTTATTATCCTGAGGGAGGCCCGACCTGTATAAAAACGGCTGTCCCCTGCTGTCAGAGCTCCTGGCACTTGGGCCCTAGAGGTCCCTACCCCCCAGTAATCATCACTCTACGAATACCATAAGATCGCTGATTCACCGATCGTCGACAGATGGCGCCGACCGTGGGGACCTCTCCGGACCAAGCCGTCTAGGATGAATCAGAGTCGGCAGGACGCACAACTAAGCGCGATCAGATCCCAGCGCCGTTTGCACAGCCCTCACTGGTTTTGACCGAGGAGGAAGCAGCAAACCCGGTAGGAAAACCGATCGCAATCTCACCCCGTACCGGGTACTCGGACCAGGGTTTCTACGACAACTTTGGCCCTATGGTCTCGTACCCGGTTACGGATCGAGTGGATTTTGGAGAGTACGCCCCTAGAGAGGACTCGGATGGCGAAGCAGATCACTTTAGAGCCGAGTGCGCCAGGGCCTTCAGCGGGAAGTTGGTCTTGAACGACGACTTCCCAGCAGGAACGACCAGCCCCATGGTTGGAATTTCTCCTGTAAACTCTGATCGTGAGAACGATCAAGATCTTACCCACGTCGCGTCCGATTGAGGACAACGTGATGGAATACGAGTACACATCGTTCAGCCAAGGACCTCGAATGGTACTCGCGATCGACGATGGTCGAGAAGACCTCGAAGATCAGAATCAGCCCGGGGGCTCGCAGCAGCACAATGCAATGGCTACCTCCCACATGAACGGGGGTTTACCCGCCGCCGGGGAAAGAACTCCTCGCCGGAACGGAGACCCGCCTGCCGCTGTGGAGAGATCCCCCCCGGGAACGAGGGAGTACGTGTCCCGAACTGCTCGAAGACTTGCGGAAGTGCGCAATCTGCTGTCACAGCCTCCCGTGGCGGATTTATCGACACCCGCGGGTGTGCAGTGGCTGCAACGGCTGGGGGCTGACCTCCAAGAGGCTCAGAAACCAGGCCGAGTCTTCTCGAGCCCAATCGGTGACCCGTAGCTCTACTCAGGTGAACACCCCTCCTCTGCTAGAAGAACGCGATCGGGAGGGGACGACACCCCAAGAACAGGTCTCCTTAGGAGGAGCCACTGGTTGACCTCCGAGAACAGCTCGACAAACGCCGCCGCCAAAGGCGCCAACAGGAGCAACAGCCTTCTCGGAGAGACCACGTACAAAACGCCAGTGCTTGGGCCGAACCTCGACCGTCGAATAGCGGCGAGAATGCACCTTATCGGGGGGCCTTCAGTGGATGCCAGGCGCTTTCCCAGGAACTCTGTCAGGTACGCTGGCCTTCTCGTTTCAAGCCCGGCTCGCTAGAATCGTACGATGGAACCACGAATCCCGTGGAATTCCTTCAGATCTACACCACCGCGATCGAGGCAGCCGGCGGGGACAAGAAGGTTATGGCCAACTATCTTCCTACCGCCCGCAGAGGAGCCGCTAGGACGTGGTTGACAAATCTACCCCTAGGAACTATCCGTTCGTGGGGACAGCTATGCGACATGTTACTCGGGAACTTCCAGGTTACCTTCCCAAGACCTGGTCGGGTCGACGATCTATTCCTTGTCATCCAACGACCAGATGAGACCTTCCGAGAGTTTACCAAGAGGTTTAGTGCTGTCCGCAACACTATCCCAGAGATAACAGACTTGGATGTCATCTGCGCCTTTACTCGAGGCAGCAGAAACGAGATGTGCACGCACGATCTGATCATGCGGTCACCGAAAACCACCAGGCAACTCATGGATCTGGCCGAGAAGGCTGCTTATGTGGAGGAAACCCTACGCTATATCAAACAACAGCGGGGTGAGTCGACCAGTTCTCCCCTCCGGACGAAGGGCGATTCGCGTAAAACTAAACGCAAGAAGAAACCCTCCGGAGGGAACAAGGAGAAAAGGATCAGAGCCGACGAGGTAATGGCCAAGATCTCCGAGAAGCGCACCTGGCGACCGCGCCCCAAGGATAAATCTACTACATCCTCCGACAAGTCATCCAAGTCCTGGTGCGATTTTCACCAGACCGACTCGCATGATCTGCGACAGTGTCGCGTCTTCAAAAAGTATCTTCGGGAAGAAAGAGAGAAGTTCCGCGAGGAGAATCTTCAGGTCGCTAACAACAGTAGGAAAATGACTTCCGACGACGATGACTCCACTCCTGAGCCTTTCCAGGGGCATGTCAGAGCAATCGAGCACATATTCGGGGGCTCAACCTCTTACGAATCCAAGAGGCAATACAAGGCGATCGCCCGAGAAGTTCTCGCGAGTGTACCGCGGGTCCCTCGAGTGATCAAGTGGTCCGACGTCACGATTTCTTTCGACCAGACCGATTGCCCCGAAAATTGCGCTTGACCGGGACGATAACCTATTGTGGTCGAGCCAACGATCAACAACTGCCGAGTGGGTCGCGTATTAATAGATGGAGGGAGCTCCCTCAATATCCTATTCGCCAACGCCCTCGACGCAATACAAGTGCCACGATCATCTATTCAGACGGTAACGCACGCTTTTCACGGTATCGTCCCGGGCTCGTCGGCCACACCGATTGGGCAAGTCACGCTCCCGGTTTACCTTCGGAACGCCGGAGAACTTCCGAACAGAGAAAATCCTGTTCGATGTAGTCGATTTCGAAACAGCATACAACGCTATCTTGGGACGCCCTACTCTGGCCAAGTTTATGGCGGCCACGCACTACGCCTACCAGTGCGTAAAGATGCCAGGCCCGAAGGGAGTCATTGCGATGAGATGTTCCCCCAGAGAAGCGCTCCTCTGTGATAAGCGCAGCCTCGACCACGTACGAGCACTCCTGGGGGACGGGGAGCATATGCCCTCGAAAACCAGCATGGTCGTGAAAACCCACGGCGAGGTAAAAGTAATTCCTCTGGATCCAACAGAGCCCTCCAAGACAGTCCGGATCGGGTCAACGCTTGATCCAGACTTGGAATCGTCGCTCATCATTTTTCTCCGAGGCAATTCAGACGTTTTCGCGTGGCAACCATCCGACATGCCTGGAATCCCCAGGGAAGTGATTGAGCACAGGCTAGCTGTCCGTCAGGACGCCGTACCAGTGAAACAAAAACTACGGCGATTCGCCCCAGATCGGAAAGAAGCCATTAAGGTGGAAATCAAAAAACTCCTGAAAGCCGGGTTTATCCAAAGAAGTCGAGCACCCTGAATGGCTCGCCAATCCAGGTATGGTTAAGAAAGCCAACGGGAAGTGGCGGATGTGTGTCGATTTCATGGATCTCAACAAGGCTTGCCCAAAGGACGCTTTCCCCCTTACCCAGAATAGATCAGATAGTGGACTCGACATCAGGGTGCGACTATCTAAGCCTTCTCGACGCCTATTCGGGCTATCACCAAATAAGCATGTGTCGGGAGGATGAGGAGAAAACTTCCTTTGTAACTCCGTTCGGGGTATTCTGCTATTCAAAGATGCCTTTCGGACTAAAAAACACGGGAGCAATGTATCAACGCAGAATGCAGCTTGCCCTCCATAGCCAAATTGGTCGAAATGTTGAAGCATATGTCGACGACCTCGTCGTGAAAACAAAGAAGAAAGAAGACCTGCTCTCGGACCTACTGGAAACATTCACCAACCTCCGGAGAAACAGAATAATGTTGAACCCGGAGAAATGCACCTTCGGAGTCAGCGCCGGAAAGCGACTTGGTTTCTTGGTATCGTACCGGGGAATTGAGGCAAATCCCGATAAAATACGGGCGATCACGGAGATGAGGTCCCCAAAAACGGTCCGAGACGTCCAAAGACTCACGGGTTGCATGGCGGCCATGAGCCGATTCATATCCCGACTAGGAGACCATGGAATTCCTTTCTTCAAACATCTGCGACAACACGACGGCTTCGAGTGGACAGCGGAGTCTGAAGCGGTATACCAAGAGCTCAAAGAATACTTAACCACCCCCCCGGTGCTGGTCGCGCCTAATCCCGAGGAAGGGTTACTGCTTTACATCGCAGCCGGGCCGTTCGCGGTCAGCGGAGTGTTGACGGTGGAACGCGGAACTTCCGAGCACCGTGATAAGGCCCAGAAACCAGTGTATTACATCAGCGAGATCTTGCATGGACCCAAGGAGCGTTATCCTCAAGTTCAAAAGCTCCTGTACGCGGTCCTCACCACATCTCGCAAGCTTCGACACTATTTCCAAGCTCACACGGTCACGGTCCCGACCACCTACCCTTTGGGAGAAATCTTCCGCAACCGCGAGGCCATCGGTCGAATCGCCAAGTGGGCTATAGAGCTCGGAGAGTTCGACATCCACTTCGTTCGGCGCACGGCGGTCAAGTCGCAAGTCCTCACTGATTTTGTCACTGAATGGACGGAGCCCGACTATTCGGCGTCACCAGCAGTAAAGGATGACATTTGGACACTACACTTCGACGGTTCCCTAACCATCGAAGGCGCGGGGGCTGGGATAATCTTGACCTCCCCGACTGGAGAGCGCCTGCAGTATATACTACAGATTGACTTCCCGGCCACGAATAACGTAGCTGAGTACGAAGGGTTGCTAGCCGGTCTCAGAGTTGCTTCAGCACTCGGTATTCGCCGCCTTCTCGTGAACGGAGACTCGCAGTTGGTGGCAAGACAAGTGTCCAAGGAGTACTAGACCACAGACCCGAATATGGCGGCTTACCTTGCGGAGGTGAGGAAGCTAGAGAAGAAGTTCGTCGGTTTTGAAGTACGGTATATCCCTCAAAAGGATAACTGCCAAGCCGACAGTCTTGCCCGCCTAGCTTCCTCACGATCTCCATGCCCACCCGGGGCCTTTGTAGAAAAGATCTCGACGCCGTCCGTGGCTTCTCTTGAACCCGGGGACAAAGGAGTGGTGGTTAAGCACCACTCAAGGGTGTCACCAGGTATTGACGCTCCGAGGGGAGTGGCGGGGTGTCTAGTCGCTCCCCTCGATCTTGAAGATTCATGGATAGAGCCCATCCGCAGGTACCTTCTCGATCGAACTACGCCTGAGGACGATACATTTCCCAAGCAAATTGCCCGGCGCACCAGGATGTATTCCCTGGTCGATGGGGCCCTCTACCGATGAGGGGCTCACGGAGTGCTCATGCGGTGTATCCCTCAGGCACAGGGTATAAGATTACTCGAAGAGATCCATGGAGGGGTGTGCGGGGCACATGCATCTTTCCGAACCCTGGTCGGAAAGGCCTTTAGACAAGGATTCTATTGACCGACAGCCCTACATGATGCAAGCGAGTTAGTGAAGCGATGCCGTCAGTGTCAATTTCACCACAGACGCATTCACCAGCCCGCCCAGGCATTACAGACAATTCCCTTGTCATGGCCATTCGCCGCATGGGGCCTCGATATCCTAGGGCCGTTCCCGGTGGCACCCGGGGGCTATAAGTTCCTCTTCATCACGATCGATACATTCACCAAATGGATCGAAGCCGAACCTGTCTCACAGATCACGTCGGAAGTAGCCAAGCGGTTCATAATGCGAAACGTTATGACCAGGTTTGGCGTCCCGAGCAGAATCATAACCGACAACGGTACTCAGTTCTCTAGCTCCGACTTCATCGAGTACTGTACCGAGCTCGGCACCACGATATGCTATGCCTCGGTTGCACACCCACAGAGCAACGGACAGGTCGAACACGCCAACGGACTTATACTCCAGGGGATGAAAACTCGCGTCTTCGATAGACTCTCCGCCCACACCAAGGCTTGGGTACGCGAGTTGCCCTCTGTCCTCTGGGCTTTACAGACAACCTCCAATCGGGCCACCGGAGAAACACCGTTCGGTTTGGTATATGGAGCCGAGGCCATGCTGCCATGCGAACTTACCCTAAAATCACCACGGGTAGAATTGTACACCGACAAGGAAGAAATCCCTCGAAGAGAGGATGACCTCAACTTCATTAACGAAAAACGGACCCAGGCTCTGCTCCGGGCCACCCGCTACCAGCAGAACCTCCGTCGTTACTATGACAGACATGTTCGACAACGCTCATTGCAAGTCGGAGACCTCGTCCTACGACTCGTACAGAATAAAAGCAACAACAATAAGCTTTCTCCTAAATGGGAAGGTCCTTACACGATAGTCGAAGTAACTCGACCGGGATCTTTCCGACTAGCGATGGAAGACGGCCGAGTCCTAACGAATTCCTGGAACATCGATCAGCTCCAGAAGTTTTACGTTTGAGGCTAATCGACTGCCTGCTCGAGAGCATCCCTCGAGTGGACAGTCGGGGGCTGGTCCAAAGACTTAGACACAGAAGTCATTCATCAGAAAAGATAGAAATTCCATACATGTCTGGCGTACATATGAAGGCTATGCATTTACAAGTCGGGTAGGCGCAAACGCCCAGAAAAATCTTGAGCGACTCGATCCAATTCCGCCAGACGATCAGGAAAGCTCTCTGTGGCTCGGATAGACGCACCCACCGTGGTAAGCACCAGCTCTAGGCGGTCTGCCATTTTCAACAGATTCTCCTCGGCGGACGAGGCCCACGTTTTCTCCCGAGAAAGGGCATTGGAAAGCCGAGCCGATTGGTCTCGGAGTGTCTGGACCTCGCCGCGAAGTGACTGGACCTCGCCGCGAACAGAGTTCCACCTATCATGAGCACGCTGAGAAGAAAACGCCAAGGTCAGATAGGCTGACAAGATTATCTGATGAAACCAATGACGAGCAGGAACCTTTCCTACCTCCACCAAGGGTCCGAGTAGCGCTATGGGATCATCTTCGACCAAGGCTTCCCCGCCCTGGTGACCTGGCGCCGGCTGGTCCTTGATGGGTGAAGGGGGGATACCACGCCAACCGGGCTCCGACTAGAAAGTAATGTGATAGACAACTTCCTCTGCAGAGCAGCAAGAGGGGCGGGTTTCGGTGGAGAAGTTTCCCTGCAGGTCGCATTCAGAACCCGGAACTAGGAACGAAGGCTCGACAAAGCAAGAAGCGGGAGGATGGTACCTTGCCCTCTTCAGCGAAATAAAGCGTCTTCGTCGGACCGGAGGATCTCCCGCTCCACGAAGGCAGGGCGGCGGTATGGATCTCAATTCACCCCGCGCAGCCTCTTCCACCTTCTCGGTGGGCTTGGTGTTCCCGTCACGCTGGTCCTCAGCCGCGGTCGAGTATCGACTAGGAATAGAGGGCCCAGCTTCGGGATCCTCTATTCCACGTCCTTCTCTCTGCAGAGAGGGTCCATCCCACAAAACCAGTGTGAGGTGGGCTTGAAGGATCTGAGGCCCTAAAAAAGAAAGGATTACCGCTAGAACCTCTTCCCGCTCGTGCAGAAGTCGAAGAGGTAGCGACGTGGGGACAACCTGGCGATTGGGTGGAGGTACACGCTTGAAGAGAGTTTTTACCTTCTTGGACACCTCCGCTTCCGAGAGGGCTGTTCGAAACAAAGAAAGAGTTAGGACACCCTGACAAGTCCTTCTTACTAGGTTGTGAGGGAAAAGGCTTACCCATTTTTCTCCGCCGTTGGTATGGATCGCTTGTCGAGTCCCAAGCGCCTGTCTCCCTGAACCGTACGGGGCAAATTCCGCGCCTGACGAAGTCGGCGACAACATCGGCCGAGGACAGGCCTCGGGTTCGGAGAACCTTAACTTCTCCGACCAGGTGCTGGAGACGAGAGTCGAGCAGGGTCTCGTCGGTCCAAGTGGATGCCACGTTGGGCGGAGTTCCCCAGTACCTTATGCCCAAGGGGGACGATGGACGGCAATAGCACCACTCATGCTCCCATCCTGGGAAGGATCGGATTCCGGTGGCGTCAATGTACTCCGTGGCCCTATCTTCTCGAAGGTGGACGCTCGCGCCTCCCGCTACCTTCTTCTTGGTCCTCTCCATCTTGTGATAGCATTTGAATAAATCCAATGATGGCCGAACTCCGAGGAAAGCTTCGCACAGATGGGCGAACACACTCAGGAGAGTGCACGATGCCGGGTCAAGGTTCACCACCTCAACCCGATAGAACTGGAAGATTGAATGGAGGAAGGTGGAAGGAGGCAAGAAGAACCCGCACCGAAAAAAGTCGGGGAAGACAACCAGCCAGCCGGATTCGGGTTCAGGAACTCTCTCGCCCCGGACATGGCGGAACTCAGCTTGGCGGGTTGATTGGATAAGAGTTAGTTCTAGGGAAGACACGAGTTTCGCCTCGGTCATCTCCGAGCGTGGCCATGGGTCGTCAACCAATGGACTCCCGGCCATGGCGCGAAGAGGAGGAAGAAGGAATCAAGAAAACTAGGAGGCAGAGAACAATGCGGGCAAAACCCCATTTCTTGGATTCCTAAAGATTTAAACATTCGCCGGAGCTGAGCGCGGTTTACGGCACGATCAGTTCCATCGCATTTAATGCGGACAGTTGCATTTTTCGCCTACAGGGCACTTCGCGGGAAAAAGAGGGTCTGACAACCCATGACCCGAATGAGCGTGCCGTGGTTCAGCACCCATTAGCGGCACAACGGCGCAGAGAGAGAAGAGATTCTTCATCACCACGCGAAATTTCCGCCACGATGGTTCTGTTTCCTAGAAATATGCCAGGCGGACGCATGTCCGTGATCAACGGATCAGATCAGATCGGAAAGTATTCTGGGTTTTCCCAAGGATTATTCCGATAAGGCTTTCACGACTACTCGATAGGGATTGAGTCTACTCGGGGAAGTCGCCGACAAGGACTACTCGGATCGCCTACTCGGAGTTTCCTCCCCGATAAGGGCAGATTTCCAACAGAACCATCATGACCTCACTTCACGTATTGATGGGGGGCTTGATGATGAATAGTATGGTATCCCGCGTATTAGGGGTATCCGTGTACAGATCCCCGGGACTTTAGGAAGGTACGACGTATCCGGTAAGGATCCCTGGACGACAAGGTAACCCTTCTCAGGAAGGGAAGACTCCCCTTAAACTAGGAAGTCAATCCCGACGTTTAAGGAGACCAGAGTCCTACTCGGGCATAAGTCCACGTCCAGTACGACCCTGGGAACCCCCTATATAAGGATCAGCAATCCCATAGGGGAGGACAGGTCTTTCTAGTCGCAGCACAAGCAGCATAGGATCTCAGGAGGTGAAGTCCTAGAAGACCCGCTGCCTCGAAGGAGTCGAGCCCGGCGGTTTAGCTAGATTATTCTACGATTAGGCCTAGGGTAGCCACTAACATACACCCCCTATTGTAAGCGTGTTCTCCATCAATATATAGCAACAGGACGTAGGGTTATTATCCTGAGGGAGGCCCGAACCTGTATAAAAATGGCTGTCCCCTGCTGTCAGAGCTCCTGGCACTTGGGCCCTAGAGGTCCCTATCCCCCAGTAATCATCACTCCACGAATACCCTAAGATCGCCAATTCACCGATCATCGACAGGTTTCATAATTCATTAGTCCGATTAAAAGATCCATGTTGATCTTAGAACCAAATCACCTAACCATGCTAGTGATATCGTCATCACAACACATGTTCATATCAACCAACATGCAACATAGCATTTCATCTCACACCAATAGCAAGACATGATATGAATTTAGGGAATCTTATCGAGCATTGTGTGAACTTGCCTTGTTGATATGGTTCTGGTTCCACAAGGAATTCACCCTCGAAAACCTCCTCGTTGCTCGATTCTATTGAATGGAAACCCGAAATGCCGAAACAAAGCAACAAAAGATTTCTAATTAAAACCAGAAAGTATAAGGATCCAAAAATGCATGTATGCATTCTAAATAGTAGAGGACGCTTACACGAATCTAACGAAATTGGTTTCGTCGAGATTGGAGGTCTAGGGTTTAGTTATGATTTTCCGAAGGTATATGTAGTCAATTTTAGGGTCCAAAGGGTCATACACCAATTACTGCATGAAGTGATATACCTAAGATACTAGAGGTTCAGAGCATGATCCTAAAGGTGGTAAGCATGTCATGTTAATATATTTGCAAGAAGTCAAAACCTAGGGTTCTTCCAATTAGGGTTTTAGCGACGAATTTAGGTTTTGAGCTTCATGCGATGAAAAATAACATGGTCATGGGGCATAATAAAGTTCCAGAGGATAGTATATGATAAACTAAGAATTTGGGTGAAAACCATATTCAATTTGGGCTTAGCAAAATTCCCCTACATTTCATATAGTTTTTATAGTCCCAGGGATATTTTAGTCATTTCCTGTATGCTATAGCACTGTAACATGAAAATAAATCATGGATTGATATTCTACGCATTAAAACAAAAATTTGGCCACAAGAATCATTCAATTTGGACTTCATATGAATTAGTTATGGATTTTTAAAGTTTAAACACTTTTTAGCATTTTCTGTTAATTCCAGAAGTCGAAATCCATCCACCTCTTTCCTACTCATGCCTCATCTACTCCATGTCAATGACAGAGGGACCCCACGGGTCCAGACCCTATTTCTTTCCCTTTTCTCTATTCCTCTCTCTGACCACTGGCCCTGCCACCCTCTTTTCTTTTTTTCTCTTCTTTTCTTCTTTTTCCTGCACCGCGGGGGCTCGGTGTCTCGAGCAGCGCCGGCAGCGAGGGCACAACACGGAGCTTGCAGAGGCGAAAAGGAGGAGGTGAGAGCACGGAAGGGATGGGGCACTTACCCTAGACCCGTTTTGGTACTCGGCAGGAGCAGTCGGAGCGGAGGGAACATCGGAGGTGGTGATGGTGGAGCGCCGGTGCGAAGCTCATAGTGAGAGGGCGTCTCGGAGTACCTAGGGCAAGGCCAAAGGTTTAGGAATAGCATGAAGGTCTTCGGGAAGCTGAATTGATGTTCAATCGGGGCTAGGGCTTACCGAAGAAGGCCAATTTCTTGCCGGCGGCGAGGTTACCGGCGATGGGGAAAAACCCACAATTGGGGGTCTCGGCTACACCATAAACCAATTAACCCAAACGGTGAGCTCACGAGATTGCGACGAAATGTTTTGGCAAAGAAAGAAGGGAGGAGAGGCTTTACCGGCGATGGAAACGTGGTTGGATGCCACGGTCCGTCTGCCAGACGTGGGGAAGAAGACGAAGCTAGGGGAGTTCCACTATGACCCTACGCAAGAAAGGAGCGAGGATGAGTCCGCCGTGGTCAAATGAGTTCCGTGCGCATGCTAGATGAAGAAGAAGGTATTGCCGGACGCGGGGACGGAGCAACCGACGCCGGTGGGGAGCTCGGCGGTGTTCCCTTGTCGATGTCGGTTCAGCGGCTCGGGTCACCTCGGGCTCTGGCGTGTGCGCAGGTTGGGGCGGCAGAGCTTGCGGGATGAAACGGTGCTAGGGGAGAAAAATGGGAGAAGGATCTGAGGCCGGGGGCGCTGCCGGCGATGTACGGGGAGCATCGGTGCCAGTAGTGCGCTCGTCAAGGGAGGGAGAACATGTGGCTGGGGAGGCACTGCACGCGGGACCAGCACGTCAGCGAGCGGGGGCGGTGCCTGTAGGTGGGGCCATGGTGGCAGCGACAGGGGAGGGGGAGTGCTTGTACCTCAGCTGGCCGCTGGGTGCGCTCGGGCGCAGTGGGGAAGGAATGGGCCTAGCCCAGCAAGGAGAGGGGGAATGGGCTCTCGGTTCAGCCCAAGACTGAGGCCTTTCCTTTTCTTTTCTTCTTTTTACTTCTTTTCTGTTTGCCTATTTTCTTGATTCAAATTTCAAATTGGCAGAGTTCAAAGCTGAGATTTGTAAATTAGTGGAGTTCTCAGAGATGGTTAGGAATATATGCCATTGATAGGGATTTTTATGAAGTAAATTTTTAATGACCTAATTGTTTTGTTTTAGAAGTCAAGGATTTGGAGTGGATATACATATTAACCATGGTCACAGCAGATCTGGTACTAAACTTCTATAAAATTTTTAGAAGAGTTCAGGAAGATATTTTAAAATCCAACATGGGTCTTAAAAGGTTTTATCCAAAAAGATATTCCCTTAAGTAGCTGATTACTCATTTTCCCTAGTTAGTCCTTTAAGCAACATCTTTTACTTGGAATCAAAATTCTAGTTCAAATTCCTTTAAACATTTTGAGCTCGAGAGAAGTTGGAAAAAATGTTTCAGTCATCTCAATTCTGATGAGGTCATTAAGGTTAACTCTTGGATCATGTTTTCGAGACTTCAAGTTAATACAAAATTTTAGGTGACCTATATGAGGATATGGAATGCAAAAACATCAGCTTTATTTCTTTGGAACTTTGTGAGTCCTAAACACCTATGTACAAGAAGGGGTCACTACAAAACCTACCCCCTTACAAGAATCTCGACCTGAGATTCCTAACGGTTAGAAAAGAGAGAGGGATATTCGGATCGGAGTAGATCTTCTCATTCCCACGTTGCTTCGTCTTCAATGTGATTGCTCCATTGGACTTTATAGAATTTGATGGAGCGACGACGCGTTTGATGCTTGGCCTCATCAAGAATGCGAATAGGATGTTCCTGATAGGAAAGATCTTCATTCAGGTCAAGATTTTCGAGTGGAGTTTCTGCGGCTGGAGGATGAAGGCATCGTCAGAGTTGAGATACATGAAAGACGTTGTGAACTCCGAACAGCGAAGGAGGGAGTTCCAGCTCATATGCCACAGCCCCTCGTTTAGCAAGGATTCAGAAAGGACCGATGAATCGAGGAGCCAATTTGCCGATGACTTTAAAGCGATGAGTACCCTTGAATGGGGTAACTCGGAGATATGCCTTTTCACCGAGTTCAAAGGTGATTTCTCGACGCTTCGGATCAGTGTATTGCTTTTGACGAGATTGAGCAGCTCTAAGTTTTTCTCAGATGATTCAAACTTGACACTACCTCAGAAAACACTTCTCCTGCACAGTCTTCACTGACGGGCGAACAGGAACCGTCAGTGGTACAGTTCACCACTGACGGGCAAATAGGTACCTGTCAGTGATTATTCGAGCAGACGGTCCAAATGTTCGACCCGTCAGTAATTGTTTATTTCTGCTGATGGGAAGTACTACTGACGGGCCCTTTATTACGGCCCATCAGTAGAGTGCATTCCAGCACTGATAGGCCCCAATTTATGCCAGTCAGAGATTTTCTGGCCCACAGCACACAAGCCATTTCCCGAACCGGCCCACAGCACATAAGCCTCCTCTCTCCATAAAAAATCCCACCCCGATCCTCCCCGAGTTCTCCCCGAGCTCTCGTGCCCCCCGCCGCCTCCTCTCCCTCCGTCTCCGGCTGCGTCCGCCTCCTGCACGATGCCGCCGGCCCCCTTTGCCTCCTCTCTCCCGTGCCGCCTCCTCTCCCTCCGCCTCCTCCCCCCCCCCGTCGCCGAATCCGCACACCTCGCCGCCGGATCCGCGCCCTCCGCCACCGCATCCGCCCCCTCCGCCTCCGTGCCCCCGCCGCCTCCTCTCCTTCCGCCTCCGGCCGCCTCTGCCTCATCCCCGACACCGCCGGCCCCCTCCGCCTCCGCCACGCCGGATCCGCACACCTCTGCCACCAGATCCGCGCCCTCCGCCACCGGATCCGCCCCCTCCGCCTACGTGCCCCCCACCGCCTCCTCTCCCTCCACCTCCGGCCGCCTCCGCCTCCTCCACAACACCGCATCTTCAAAATCTGGCGAAGAAGAGCATCTATTGCAAATCCAGAGTCTTCAAATCGATCACCCGTCCCTGCTGCTTTGAGCCGCTCAAGAGTCTCTGCCACACCCAAAAGTTGGTAATTAGGGCTGGAACTTCATGGATTTATTTACAGCTGCAACTTAGTGATGACTGACTGCAAACCTATGACAAGAGATTCGTGCTTCATCATGGGCAAGGTGTGCAGCAAAGAGACTTTCGAAAGTGTAAGGTAATGAACAATTTTCTTCTTTTTCTTTTGTTCTTTTGGGTACATAGTTTTGGTCTTATGTATTTCAAATTTCAATCATATGCAATTTTAATTCTTGAAAAGGAAATAGAGGCTTATGCTCCCTATCATTTTTCTAGAGCATATGGCCATAAGTTTCGAAAGATGTTGAAAGAATTATGTGGCCATTACTCCTATGTGAATTATGCCATCTTTCTGATGCTTATGATACTATATTTGGTGGCATGATTTGTTGTTAGTTTCTAATGGGTTTAATTGGTCCCAAGATGTCCAGTTTGAAAGTATGTCTCAGTGAGACCTCATTATTATAGACTTGAAAGAATCTTCTTCTTGGATGAGATATGCTGATATAGCCATGCTATCCAAACTTTTATGCCTGCGCGTTATACTGAAATCTCATAGTGTATATTCTTGTAGTGCCTGTGCTTGTATTTTGGCAAACCCCTATGTTTGTCCTTTTTTATATCACACTTTCTATTAATTTCTGGCTCTAGTTAAAAAAGGAGTGGAGTTTCAATTTGAGATCATCCATTCAAACCTAAACTTGCGGTGACCTAGAGCAATTTCTGTTCCTTGTATCACCTAGGCCAATGTTATGTGCCCGTAGATAAATATTGTATCAATGTTATGGAGTTATAAGAGTTAATTAACAGCAAGTCAACAACGGCATGATATTTACTTGATTGCTAATAACCTATGATTACACGAAATTATTATTGCAGGCTGTTGCTAACTCAACATCTGCAACTTTCTTGCGTGTTGTTGGAAGTGAACCTGGAAGAATTTGTCATGACTAAGGATGAATTTTTCGGTGCTGATATCAAAGCAATATGTACTCAGTTAGGATGAATTATCAGGCAAATTCTTTTGTGCGTGGAATTTTGCAAAACTCTACTTAAGCATGTATTATGTTTGTATGTCAGATCTGATCTGTGCATGTATAGGTAATGGTGGCTGTAATGTGTAATGAACCTATTGTTTATTTGTTTATTTGTGTAATGGTGGCTGTAGTGTGGCTGTAATTTATTTTTTTAATCCCTGAAAGGGAACTACTGACGGGCAGAACCTAATATCCTGTCAGTGGAGGTATAAACCACTGACGGGCCATAACCAGGGGCCCGTCAGTGGTGATAGCCACTACTGACGGGCCTCCAGCCCGTCAGCTGACGCTCTCCGGTTTCAGACCAATTGAGGGGAGTTCTACACCTCCTTCCATAGAGAGCTTCGAAAGGGGCCATACTGAGACTAGCTTGATAACTATTATTATAGGAGAACTCGGCGTAGGGCAACGCTTTGTCCCAATTTGGAACCGAAAGAGAGAATGCATGATCTCAACATGTCTTCCAGGATTTGATTAGTCCTTTCGGTTTGTCCTCCGGTTTGAGGGTGATAAGCGGTGCTAAAGGAGAGACAGGTTCCCATAGCGTCGTGGAGAGATTGCCAGAAACGGTTGACGAATTGAGTGCCTCGATTAGAAATAATCCATTTCGGAACACCATGGAGGCAAACGGTTGACGAATTGAGTGCCTTGATCTTGAGCTTGAACTCTTTTTGTGCATGCTTGGCGAACCTCTTGAATTTTTTTGCGTGTCACCGTGAATAATGATCAATAATGAATATGCCATACTTCTTACGTCAAGGAGTAGCTCTAATGGTCTCGTCATCATCATGATCTTCTTGGTGGGTTGAGGTGCTCCAACTTGCTTCCTGGCTTGGCAAGCACTGCAAATTCTATTTTTCACAAAAGTAACAAGCATTAGTCCAAGGACATGCTCAGCTTTAGAACCTAACTCAAATTCCTCATTCCAATATGGGCTAGCCTATGATGCTAAAACCACTCCATGCTGGACTTAGCCATCAAGAAAGTGTGAAGATGAGCTTTATCAGATGAGAAATCCACAAGATAAGGCATGCCTTTAAAATGACCTTTGAAGATTGAGGAGGAATTGTCTCTTCTAAAGATCTTCACATCACCATCGATAAAAATGCAATTATATCCTAATGCACATAGTTGAGAGATGGAGAGAAAAATGTAATTCAAAGACTTGACAAGTAGAACATTTGAGATGGATAGATCGTTGGAGATAGCAACCTTGCCTTTGGCATTGTTACCAAATACAATATTTTCATGTGGTGACCCTTCAACATACTCTTTTCTCCGGTCATGTGATTAATGCATCCACTATCAGTCACCCAACTTTTGCCACCAGAGGACTAGTCCTACAAAAGAAGGTTAAACTTGGGATTTAGGTGCCCATCTTTTCATGGGTACTTGTAGGTTAGTGAAAAGAGATTTAGGCACCCTAATTGTGCTCTTTTCAACCCACTATTTCTAGGGCGGACATCTTTGGCATGGACATTTTTGTCCTTTACATTTCTAAGCACATAAGATGCATCAAAACACAACTACCTTATCCAATTGGTGCTTTCTTGTATCATTCCCATAAAAGGTTGGTGCTTTCTTATATCATGCCCATAAAAGGTTGATATCTCTGTGTACTTACCCTTGACATGAGTGAACTTGGTCTTCGGATATTTATGTGGTATCAAGTCTTACCACTTTCATGGAACTTGGGGGTGAATTCAAGTTCCTTATGGTTGAAATTCTTGACTTGGTGACTCAGTAGTTCTTGAAGGACCTTGCTACCCCTGTGGCACTTAAATAGCCCAATATCAAATTGAGCTTTCAACTTGGCATTTTCATTTCCGAAGATGTTTCATCAAGAGTAGAGTTAGTAGCACAATTAGAGCATGTCAAGCTTTCATCCACTATTGAGGCGCTAAGCAACTCACTAACGAGAGAGGAAGTTGACTAGAGCTCATCATGGGATTTGGAGAGATTCTCATAGAGTACCTTAAGATTAATGAATCCTTTGTCCAGTTGGTCGTAATCTCACTTAAGAGTATAATGACCTTCCTTAAGTTTAGCATTAGTAGCTTTTTGCCCTTGATCAATTTTATCAAGTCCACATTTTTCTCTTTCTCTCCTTAGTGAGGGCATTATCTAGATTAACATTTTATTTTTATTTTCTAAGATTAGCAAGTCTTCTTGTTTCTCTAGAGTAGCCTCTTATTTTTGAATAGTGGTCATGAGATCAATGATCCTAGGCATGTTTATTCTTTTTCCTATCACCTATGAGATTATCATTTAGCAAATAATCTTAGCTATCATCATCTAGATCACTACAAAAGTCTAGCTTAAGAGAAGTGTTCTTGATCAGTGATGATACCTTAGAGTCTTTTGCCAAGAGGCGTGTAGGCAACTTATTGTCACTTGAGTGATCAACGAGAGTCTTGGTTTGAGGTGAAGATTCCATGGAAGGATTGGCAACTCCTTCTTCATTGTCAGAGTCAGAGTTGGTGTCATCGAAGTCCCACTTTTCTCCAATGTGTGCTTGAGCCTTGTAGTCCTTCTTGTGGTACTCCTTCTTATGCACATTTTGCTTGCTTTCTTTCTTGTCCTTCTTCTCGTTTGAACATTCAGTAAAGAAGTGGTCAGATTCACTACATTCATAACAAGTCCTCTCGGTGAATCTTATTCTTGACTTGCCAAGGAACTTGCCCTTGTCAAAATTCTTGTTGAAGCCTCTCCTCTTTAGAAGCTCCCTGAACCTTCTCACAATAAAGCCATTTCTTCCAATTCTTGTTGAACTTGGTCAGCTTGAGCTTCTTCTTCTTCACTTGAATCTTCCTCAACAACCTGCTTGGCCTTCAATGCAATGTTTGGCTTCCTTCAGATTGAGCTTGGCTTGTTGAGTGCACAAATTTCTTGCGTTCTTTGTCCATCAAGTCATGAGGGAGAATCCTTCCAAGGACATCATAAGGAGTAAGATCATTGAAATTATCCTCCTCGCGGGTGAGGGTAACCAAAGGATGGTTCTTGAGAGCAGCGGCATGAAGCATCTTCTTCACTACATAGTTGTTTGTTATCTCCTTGCTCCCAAGCCCATTGATCTCGTTAACGAGATTGTTGAGACAAGTGTATATGTCACTTGGAGACTCGTTGTCTCCCATGACAAAGCAATTGAGCTTGGCCTTTAACAACTCGAGTCTTGATTCTTAGATTCACTTAGTGTGGTCAAATCTCCTTGGCACTCTCAACTTGGCACACCTGGTTGAACTCTTCTCCACTCAGTGTGAGGAATAGCGCATTGATGGCTTGAACATTGGCGTGGATAAGTTTATTTTCATCGGGTGTTGGGTTCTCCTCGTCCACCACGATGAAGCCAGTTTGTACGATATGCCAAATGGAAGGGTTAATAGAAATCAAATGTATTTTCATTTTGTGCTTCGAAGATGCATAGTGTGATCCGTCAAAGTATGGTGTTCTACCTGATGAACCACCCATATAAGCGTGATTAAAACTGACAGTCTCAGAATGACAAGTCTTTGTCAGGAATATCTGTCTAAAATGACAGATACTCTGCGAGTAAGATAGAGAGTTTTCGGGGTATCCAAGAAGAACTCCGGATACTCCGGGAAAGGCAAGCACAGAGCAACTCCACATCCCGGAGTCTCACTCAGAGTCTCCGGGTTAGCACTAAACTGAGACCCTACTTAAGGAGCCAGAGACTCCCGACCAAAGTCCAGATACTCCGAGACATAGAAAGAACAAGAGTTAGGGTTTTATCTTTAGAGAAAGTTTGAGCCAAAGTAATTGAGTGTTCGAGCACTTAGCCTAATCTCCAACCGCTCAGAGCACCCCTCTTAATAGTATGGCGCTTCATATAGTCAAAGTCATTTTGAAGCACCAAAACTAGAAAATATTTCTAATCATCATGTTTTCCTCATAATTTTCCACCTTCGACTTTTTGGGGGTCGTCGATGCCGCTTGAACTTCACTCATGGGACTAATTACTATTTATACACTTGACATAGCCATTAATCCCTTAATTATTCGTTATTAATAACCAAAACCTACTAGGGGGTATAGATACACTTTCAGTGACCCGGGTGATGGAAGAAGTGGTAGAGCGTGGGAGCAATCACCCTACCATAAGTGAAACATATTTCCCCCTTTTTAAACACACGACTCTTTTTTTATATCGGATTTGCTAGTGCTCAATGGACTATGATTCTGATAAATCTCAATGCACGAGTCTAACCATTCCATTAGTGTTTCCCGTGGGTTGGGCCTCTTATGTATTTTTGTGGGCTATTTTTCTAGTGGCAAAGCTAAGAAGTTTTCATTTTTATTTCTATGTTTATATGATTCAGTTCTATTCGAAAATATGAAAGTACCCAGTTGCTGATTCTTGTATGACAATTTCACATGTTAAATTCGTGCAACTTTACTAAATTTGTGCAACCGGCTTCAATTTTTTGTATTTATCTAGCTTAGAGATATTTTTTTTATTCATCTAGCTTAGACTTAGTTTTTTGTCTTTTGTAGCATAGAAGTAATTTTATTGTGTGTATGTGGTTTAGAATTTCTTTTGTAACTCAGCATTGGTTTCTTTATTTATCTAGTTTGGAATTTTTTATTTATCTAACTTATAATTATTTTTTATCTAACTTTGAATTAATTTTCTATATGGTTTGGTTCTATTCATAAATATGGACATAACTGACAAGTTGCAAATTTTTTGTATGATAGCTTCATGTTTAGAACTGTGCAACTTTATTGCTAAAATTGTTCAATTCTATTAATTTTTGTATTTGTCTATCTTAGGATTATTTTTCAGTATTTATCTATTTACAATTAAATTTTCGTATTTATCTTACTAATATTTTATTTTTAAAATTTTGTTAGCCTAGTTTTGTACTCCATATATCTTGCTTAGAACTAACTTTTCTACGGCATAATACAGCGTAATCCACGTCATAGGGGCACTAACTCAGATAGACTGCTAACAGTAACCAAACCAATCCTGACAGGCAACCTTTTCGTGCAAGCCCATGATAACTGGTTCACATTCACAAACCAACAATAATGCGTAGCCTTCTCGCAAAAAAATAAAATAATGCGTAGCCAGTCTGTTACTGGAATTAATTGTGGGGGCAGAGATCCGTGACCATCAACGACTGAACATAATCGGGCACCGACGGCGACCCGGCCGGCCGCCCTCCACGGCGAACGGATCTACGCAGCACTCATTGCAGCTGCATGCCGTACCATCAACTCCTACATGCATGATCGCGATGAGGGGATGTATCTGCGCGCACACGTAACCCGTGACATGATCGATCGATCAGTAGGTAGGTCTCACCACCACCGATCGGTGCATGCATGGACGATGGAACCGGCTGGCCGGCCACCAATAATCATCCGACTTGTCCAAATGGGCACAGCACAATCGCCTGCCGAACTATATATGGGCATGCATGCATGCATGTACATTGTACACATATCCCTGTCGTGCATGCATGTGGGTCGCAAAAGGCAGCAATATTACATTGACGGGAGCAACAGGCAGGACAGGTCGGTAGAGACAAGGCAGAAAAGCAGAAATGCTCAACGAAAGAGACGGCCGGCACAAAGATATCGATATAAAGCAGAAATGTTGTATAACTGCAGTTACGCAAGCACCAACTTTCGGTTCGATGGAGCATCACAACGAGAGAGACCAAACAAAACCTACGTACATATATATTCTCATCTGGCCGGCACAAAGATATCGATAAGCGAGATGCATTGACGTACGATGTGGATGATATCTCTTTGGCAAGCAGCGCTAGCAATAAGAAAAGGAAAAGGTTGAAAGATGCATATGCATGGGTACAAAACGCCAATCCCGCACAGTAGTAGCCAGTACTAGCTAGCTCCACGCTTTGATCTACCACCAATGTCATAGACTTTAGCCGCCTTTAATTTGCTTTCCCTGAAAGTTATGACTTGTGATTCTGAGTCGTGAGCCCACACGGATAGAGCCAGGACCAGTAGTCATGGACGATCGATGACCTGCGTGCAGTGCTAATGTGTACTGCTGGTGATTGATTCCAGGGCAGGAGGAAAGTGTGTGTGTGTGTGTGGACCAGTGGCACTTCCATGGTCAAGTTTACACCATAGACTCCACATCACGTTCATGCAATGTACACTCATCATGCATTACATGCATGCCTGGCCTAGTTGACCAGCCAATTTCATTAAGCATAATAAGTGAGGGAACCCTAGCTATATTACTTTCCTGTGGATATGTACCTGGTATCTCCTTGCACGGGCAGAAAACTGTACTTCTATGGACTGACTAAATTCTTGGATATATATATGATGTAAGTTTCTAAAAAGTGGTAAACGGTATTTGTTCCGCCATCCGCACAGTAGCGGTTACACAGCCTGCTCGATCTGTAATAGATAGGGGCACCCATTCCTTGTACATGGCCTAGTATACAGCCTATCAGACAGATCTATATATCTATAATCAATAGACGAGGTTCAAGGCACCATATCCATTTTGAGGATATAAGTGCTCCCAGTGATCAGAAAATCTAGAAATTCAAATTAATCGAGAGAAAAAAAGAAGATCTACATAGCTTATTATCACGGGGCCAAATTGTAAAGTGCGGATTAAAATTCTCTCATTAGTTGAGAGAAAAAACTGTTTACTTTCATTTATGATTGGACTATGTTACGATAGTTTTAAGCTCCGGGTCATTGAACTTGTTCAAGTGTGTCAAATAGGTCATCGTCCTCTTAATTTGCATATATAGGTCACTAAACTAAATAAAGCGGGCCACTGTAGATCATTACCACGCCACATCAGAGTCATGCATGACATGGCGTTGCCGTGTGGTCCTCTTAATTTTCAAGTGGTGGCCCTCTAGTGTCATTTCCTCGCAGAAACTCTTCCGTCCAACATTTTTTGTCCGGCCCCATGTAGCCTAGATGGTTCAACTTCAGCCTCGTTGCCCTTTGACTTTAGATCGTTATGGCTATATTAGCCAACTTCTACCAGATTCTACCTGCCAAGATACCAAATTTTCAGGATGTCTAATATTAGCATATTTGCAAGAAAAGGAGTAGTAGAAATGGCATCGCCTAACCATAACTTGTATCCAAACAACACGATTAAACAGAGTCAAACACTGCGTGCAATCGTGTGAGTCTACAAGGAATGCGGGTTCAAAGAATAAAATGAGAGAACCATACACAAGGGGACTCTGTATAATTACGCTGATTCACCCATTCGATGTGGCGTGGTGGGGATGTAGAGTGACCCCATTAAATTCACTTTAGTGATCCAGATGTACTGTTTAAGGGAACGGGAACATGTGTTTGACACACATAAACAACTTTAGTGACGATCGAGATGGACGAGAAGAGATGAACTCTATCTGCTGGCCTACGAATCGTATGGATAAAGGAGTGATGCCATCTTCGTAATGTAGTTAATTTGAGCTCGTGCACGTCTATCTTCCATCCTTGTCTTTGGAGGTTTTTTTTATAAATATTATTTTTAAAACAAAGAATTCGAGATCTATATCTCTGATTTTAAAAATTACAAAAGTATGACCCTATCGTCCGACCGGTGGACGACGGGAGGCTTATCGGTCAACCGTCGGACGACAAGCCTCTGTCGTCCCACGAGCCACCGATAGCGCACCGAAAGCGCACGGAAAAGACGCGACAAGACGAGACAAGACGCCTGTCGTCCGACCCGTGAACGATAAGCCTCTATTGTCCAACGGTCGGACGACAGGGTTTTTATTCTCCTCGAGCGCCCCTTTACGTCCCCTCCAGCGCCCCATTTGTACCGTTCCCGAGCGCAGCGCCCCCCATTCTCCATCGCCCTAGTGCAGAACCATTCTAGAGGGAGAAAGAAGAGAGGAGAGGAAGAAGGAGAGAAAGAAGAGAGGAGAGGAAGAAGGAGAGAAAGAAGAGAGGAGAGGACTGGAGGCTTGTCGGCCAACCGTCGGACGACAAGT
>JAGXJF010002451.1:0-185201 GCA_019208055.1 Stipa capillata
CAAAGCTCACTATATTCTAGACAACAGTCTGAAAACCCTAATTAGTGGGGGTATGGTTTTGTATGTTAAAACCCTCCACTTAAAAGTACATGGCCTTGGCCCTTTTTTTGCGCGCAGGCAGATCCGGACTGTCCAGATTTGGGGGTCAGACAGTCCTGAGCGTCCCGAAGGGTCCGGGCTGCAGTCCGGGTCTTCCAGAGAAGATCCGGACCCTCATCCGGACTGTCCAGGTGGAAGGTCCAGGCTTTCCAGAGAAGATCCGGACCTTCATCTGGAGGGTCCGGGTTGAAGGTCAGGCCACATCCGGAGAGGTCCGGGCCTTAGCCGGACAGTCCGGCCTTCCTTCTCAGTGAACGTCCAGAGGGTCTGAGGCAGCAGTTCTTGCTGTGGTTTAGCTTGAAACTTGGAGTCCCTCCATTGGTCCCGCTGTCCTCCAACTTGGGCTTGGTGCTCTGAGTCTGTCTCTTTGGTTCCTTTGCCTCCCACCTTGGTCAGTCTTTCATACCTTGGCAAGCATAGAGTCAACGCATTAGGTAGCATACTATTCAAGGTAGGATTAGATGGACACGTGTAAAGGAGAAGATTCACCTTTTCATGCCATGTCTTAGCACATATGGGTCCATACACGTGTCACTTGAAGTTGAATAGCTTGATGACGTGTTATCCATGGGATGCTCCACATCACACCCCTACAGGTTTTGAACTATTCGAATAGCCGTGTCCGTGGTTATGGACAACTTGGTGATTACCTGCGTTGAATAGACAACTATAACAATACTGTAAAACGTGTCAACTCTAAGGTTGAGGAGTTAGCGATTGCTTCCTTCCTGGTGGTTGAGGAAGAATCGAGGGTTGTAAGTTTACGGTGGTCTACAATAGAGTTCATCGTGAAGACATGACTCATCTCTTTTAAAAGTAATCCAGTAGTCGATTTCGTTCTACTTAAGAGTATTGTCAATGAATAATTGGCTTTCCACAAAATAGTCCACAATTATCCCTTTATTGATACCTGTTGCACTATTACTAATTCCCCTTGTAAGTCTTGCGGAGTACAATTGTGTACTCATCTTGCAATCGTTTATATTTTCTGCAGAGGAAATAGTCCCTCCAATGGATGGTTTCTACATAGAGATCGATACCTACGATGACTAGTCGTTGCAAATGCTAGGTTGTGGTCCCGCCCAGGGTTCGGCAGCTTGGTTTGTTCTGCCGCCACTTTTGGCCCTACCTTTTTGGCTTCTTAGCCATGCTAAATCTTCCGTTGTGTAATTGGCTCTTTGTGTGAATATGTTGTTAAGTTTTAAGAACAACTAGTATTATTGCAGTTTCAGTTTCTAGAGTTACTGTTGTGGTACTTGTTTGTTCTTTCCTGCCTCATGTGCCCTGCGTGTATGATATTAAAGCACATGGTGCGGGTAGGGTTTCAGAGTCTATATCATAGAATTGTTAGGTGTAATCACCCCTGTGAAGTGACTCTTCCATTGGGAGCTTAGAAACTATATCATCCTACTCAAGCCGAGCATTCATTTGTCGGGATGAGTTTGAGATTGATGTTCTGGCTCAGTGAGAAAATAGTGAGGAGACCATATCACCCTACTTAATATGTGCATTAGTTTGCCGAAACAAGTTCAGGGTTGACGTCTTGGGCTATTTCAAGCCATATCACTCTCGGCTATTCAAAGCCATATCACTCCACTCCTCTTGGAATTTGTGCCCAAGGTTTGAGGTCGGGGTTGACGTTTCGACTTAGCGGTGATTTCACTTAAGGTTCTTTGTTATGGATTTTTGGGTCCCGACAATGGTGATCTTTCATGCAGTTCGATAGGGCATTGTGCAACCAGGATACTACCCAGCCTCCGTCATTCGCATAAGCCATAATCAGCACCCCTCCCTTATACGGAAGGTGAAGCAAATGTATGAAGATACGAAGGGCATTTTTGAAGAAGTTGAGATGCGGTCAGTCGGATGACATATATCGGGTGCTTTCAACATGCCGGAGCAGAGGTCTGCGCATCCAAGTGAGGCACGATCAAGCCTGGGCGGCATGACCAAGTCAGGCCCGCACTTCGCGTTCGGCTTTTGGACGTCGAGATCGAGAGGTATGTCTTTTCAAACATTAGAGGTTAACTTAATCATACTGATGTTAACCTTGACTGTACAGCTTGTGTTCGCAGCCGGCTGTACGAGCTGACACGATGCTCATGTGGAACTCGTCTAGGAGAGCTAGTACAGGACTTCCGAGGACACACAAGCAGGGCCAGAGCTCTCAGGGAGGCACACTTAGAGAGGTATGTCATTTAAATTGAACGAGGTAACTTCTGCATGTAATCTTCATATGATACTCGGTGGACATACTAATGTTTACTTGACCTTGCTGCCTAAGTTCGAAGTTGTCCATATGCCCTTACACGACGCTCATGCGAGACTAGACTAGGAGAGCTGGTACAGGTCCTCTGAGGACGCACGAGTAGGGCCAGACACTCTCAGGGTGGTACACTAGGATGAGGTATGTCATTTACATTTTTTGTGGTTACCTAATGCATGTAGTCTTCATATGAGTTTTGTGATCCAGAATGAAATGGATGTGCCGGACGAGTAGGGCCAAAGCTCTATGGGAGGTTCAAGCAGAGAGGTATGTGTACAAATATATGGGTGAAGTAATGAGTTAGGATACAACATACTTTTCAAATTTTATCTTAAATTCATAATTTTCTATCTTCTTATCAGTAAAGAAAATAAATGCTAAATTTATTCTTGCTATGCACTTTATAACTTTATCGCCTCACGACATGGAATCACCGTACGCGCAGGGCCAGAGCTCTCAGGGAGGTGCATATCGAGAGGTATGAAAGTTTAAAGTTAACGTAGCAACTGTGAGAGTCTAGTTTCACTACTAGACCCCCCCGTGTATATCCTCGTCAGTCTAGGATCACGCTGATGATACACATTCGAAATGAATAACATTGCATGCATTCAAGTTTAAACTTAACTTGAGTACAATATGCCACATGGCTTACAAAGTTTCCATGTCTAATGACATTTATTACATCAGAAGCAAACAGCGGAAAGATAAAGCGAAGCGACTCCATCCGTGCCACAGGCAATTGACGGCAGCCACGTGACCTATTCTTCGGGCTCATCGTAGAAGAAGTCTTCATTGGCTCCTTCTTCAGCATACTCCTCTGCACACCACCATAAAAACATGCACGATGAGTACTTTACGTACTCAGCAAGCCACCTGGCAGCAGATGGTCCTACCACACTATATGCAAGGCTTCAAAGGAAGGCTTTATGGCTTAATTGCGTAAAGCAAACTTTTAGTTGAAATATTAGGGTAGATTCGAGGCATTGTTTTGATGTAAAACAGTTTTATTATCAGGGGTATTTTCCAACGTGTGGTCCTCGACTAACCTTCGAGCAAGGAACTCCTGCCTTAGCTCGGCCATAGGTTTCATCAGCAAAGGGGTAGAGGGAAGTAGCATGGGGGAGAGGGACGGGTCCTTTTCATCAAGAATGAGTCATGTGTTGTCCATAACTGTGGACACGGCTAATTGATTAGTTTATTACTCTGCAGAGTTTGTACACTTTACCCACATGACACAATCCCACCTTGTTGCCACTAGCCGTCGCCAGCATTACAACAGGGAGATTGTGACGAGGTCTTTTAGCTAGATCCCCCTAAGGTGTGACATGCCCACCGGGTCTGGCTCGGAGTCGAGAGTATGTCCCCGCACTCCGGTCCCCCAACTGTGCCGAGGGTCCTCGTAGCTACGTCCACCCCTTCTGCCGTACGGCAACATCGGCACCAAAGGCTGACTAACCTACTTGATCAAGCCATTGCCTATATAGCATGTGGTTGCACTGTTGACACACTTCTCCAACTTCAAGACTTTGGCCTTAAGCGGTACGGACGACCAATGGTTCCTTTCAACCGGCCTTCTGCGGGTAGGACAACCATATGCTCCTTCATCACATGATCCAGCTGTTCGCCCGCACCATATTAGATGGTAAGTTTCACCCCAGAGTAGAATAGGAAGAATAGAGAGAGAGGGAAAAACATCGGGCATCCGGCCCTAGCTCAGCGAGCTCAACAAGTTTCAACAAGGATCATCGATCTGATATTCATTCCTCCGTAGAGGCAAATCAAACAATCCTAAAGATGTATAATTAAGCATGGCTAAGAATTCTCTACTCTAGTTAGAATAAAACTTATTATACTACTCAGGGTATCAAGTAAAAAGGGTGACAAGCGGACAGGGTAAAAGTGTGTTAATCGACACGCTAGCTACTGGATTAAAACAGTATGCATATTTGTAAAAGACAAAATATTAATGACTTCAAAAATATAGGATCAAGTATGATCAAGAAAAGGGGGCATGCCTTCGTGGTAGTACTCTCCTTCTTCAGTTGCTTCGGTGCCGGGTCGGTCTCTTCACTCCCTATTATCGCAACGCAACGAGCAAAGCAAATAAATAACCAACTCCAATAAGAACAACTCAGAAGCAACACGAGAAGAAGCACGACGAAGGTAAGATGAGGTGGAAAGGAACGATGGCGCGATAGCATCATCGCGAAGGAGATAGAATGGTCTTCTAGGATTGGTCATAACCATATACATATATAGCTTATAACCCTCACCGGGTATTTTATACAAACACACATACACCTTAACATGCTAGTAATTATGATAAAAGGATAAAATAATTCACAAGTAACCTCAAATACACATTTAGGTGATTCCTAAACATTTATAATGGTTGATAACAGTAAAGAATAAATTATAGCATCTAACCACAATTACACATGCATTTCTATTATTTTAAGGACTAGAATTAAGCTAAAAGATACTCTCTACCATTAACATGAACTAATTAAGCTGGAACATCTTGGAACATGTTAACAGTACTAGAACAGTACCCAAAATGATAATATTTTTTAATCTGAACATTAATTAATTAAGACAATTACTAGCATTTCTAGTGTAACAATTAAGTAGAAAATACTAAATATCAACAATAAATCATAAAATTGGAATCTCATGTAACAATACCAATTCTAGAGACATTTCATGTTTGCAAGTGTTCTAGAAATATAATTTAAGTAATTATAACTATTTTTGTAAGCATGAAAATTACACTAAAGCATGGTAATCATTATTTAATCATGCCAAATGGGTTCTCATGACTTGAAATCATCCCTAGAATATAACATGATTTATTGGGTTCTGGACATGGATTTTTAATAGCTACAACAGATTTATAAAGAAACTATTGCTAAAACAGAATTTAAATAACAGTTTTAAATAGATCTAGAACACATCTTGATTTCTATAGCTCAAAAAAATGTAGAAAAAATATTTTGGTTTACATGATAAATGAGTTCTAGGGTTATCTGATCCTAAAAAAAATTTAATAAAAATAACAGAGAGCATTTCCATTTTAATAATTAATATAAAGCTTATTTTAATTCTAGAAAATTCTACACTAGGTCAAAAATTATGAAAATTTTCAGAAGTACTCCTTAGTATACTAGTAATCTACAGAAAAAGATTCACTTCAAAATAGTCAACCAGTACAAAGTTATCACAGAATTAGATCAAATTTCATCCAAATTTAAATATAATTCAATATCTGGTGGTCGGATTAAAAATCCGATTGCACCATTGCATTCGTGAGGTTCCAAGGGTTCCATTTTAGTACTGAGATCTAATATTGGATAAGGATTGGATGGAGCCAAAAATTGTACATGCTACAGTACCATGAGGTACTGTTTATACGTGCAATGTAGCAGAGAGGTTTGGGGAAGAAATAACTCAAGGTTGCACCAAGGAGATGATCTAGAGGCAAAATTGGTAGAGGGGTTTTGATGTAGGGGTTGATAGGAGACTACCTCGAAGAGGGATTGGAGAGAGACTCACCGTATGTGGAGAAATTGAGAAGAGAAGAAGTTCGCCGGAGTTGGAGGAGATGACACGGTACGGTCGGAGTCGTGGACAAAACTTGCGATTTGTTGCGGTAGGAGGTGCACGCCGGTGTGGGAAGTTCGGGTAGCAGCGCCTCGGTGTGGGGGACGTCGTGGTGGCCGGAATTCCTCGCCGGAGTTGTCGCCGGAGTTGGAGAAGAAGAGGATGTGGAGGAGGATTTTTTTTGGGAGAGGAAAACAAAGGGGAAAACCCTAGGGAGAGGGGGGTGTTTTTACAGGGGAGAAGGGGAGGTGAAGAGGCAAGAATCACAGATTAATTGGAAGAATTAGGAGGGGAGGGAAAACTGGAAATTAATTTCAAATCAGAGAAGCAAACGAACCGACGGCGGCTTAACACGCTCGCGCTGCGCGCGTTACGGCCGCATGCATGCAAAATTAATCATGCATGCAGGGCACGGCTGCTGGCAGAGAAAAGAAAATGGGCTTGGCCCAATAAGCATTGGAGAGAGAAAAAATAATTATTTCTGAATTAAATTAATAGAGAAAAGTAAAGTAATTCCAAACGGACTCAAATGGGCTCCAAAAAATTATAAAAAAAATTCCAGTAAATCAAATCGAACATGGGGAACTCAATAAAAATATTTTGGGGTAAATTTTTAAATGATGATCAATTTAAATTCAAAATACACTTATTGCTCTCAAATTAATTCAAAGCCTTTGATTAATTTGAGGTAAAAATCCAAACAAAATATTTTAACATATATTACATAGTTGCACATCCTCTTTCTTTAAAAAAATTTTAAGCCCTCAAAATCGAGGATGTTACAGCAACTCTGTACTTAAATTTAATCTTACATATTTAACTACGATAATTTTTTTGCAAACAGTACACCACATCGATTCGCCGATAGATGATAGTGTCTTTCCCGTGCAGAACCCATATTTTCATTCAAATATGCAGTACCACTCCCTCGTTGGAGGACCTACTTACGAGGGTGGTTCATCCCGCAATATGGCGAAGGGCTCTCAGTGCCATCACTTGATAGACAATTTGTTTCAAGCTGACGAGCTTCATTACAGCCATATTCTTATACAGCCGGATCCTACGTAGGACAGTCAACAAACTTCGCCCTACATTCTCTAGACCAACCCAACACTACAGTCACAATTCACCTTTCCCTCTGATCATATGCCACCAGGGCGTAAGAGAGGAAGAGGCCGATTATTACGAGTTTTTTATTTTTATTTAATATGTAACGTTATTCTCCTTGTGGTTTTTTCTTAAATATGTAACATGTACTGTCACGGACCCGGGAATTACATATGATTAGGGGAACGAATGGTCGCCAAGGGCCGAGGGACCAGTCGACCTGGTGGCACGGTACCTACGCCGTACTCACCGAGGTGGAGTGATCCAACACCTGACCACCGCAAGCCGGCCGGAAGCAACTGAACTTCCCAGAACCACATACAATTCCCTGATCCGGTGAAGGTTTAGAGTCGTTCTCGAATTCTACCACGCAAAGCAAGGTCGGAGGAGCCCGGTGATTCTACCCACACCCTAACCTAGCTCAAGGGCTAGTGGGTCGCTCGAGAGCCCGGTAGAATGCACCCACACCCTGCCTGGCCGGCACAGCATCTCAGCCAGCGGGTCGCTCAACCGATACCGGCTCGACATAGTACAAGAGAGAATAGCTTTAACCCTTTACGGCATACCCATATACTTCATACCATACACGCATTGCATATGGGCAGCCCCGATAACACTTGTATATCACAGCAAAGCACTAAAGAGAAAGATTACCAGATAATTATAACACGTCCCATACTCGGGCAGTGCTTGTCTTACAACAACTTGACCCGAAGGTCGGTAAACATCAAAAGAGCCACAAGGGCAGCAGCGGAAACAAATTAAAATACCCGAGATGGTGGGGAGACCACCACAAAAACAGCCCACAACATTCCCAAGGAAGTCAAAGCCGAAAGTGGTAAACCAAGCAGTGAAACGTCATCCCCGAATGCTCCAAGAACCTGCCTAGGATAAACCTAGGTGAGTACAACCATCGTACTCGCAAGACATTGCTTATCAATTAATTAAACATGGTATTAATTCGGTTTGACAAGTGGTGAAGGTTCACAATTTATGTCCAGTTTAAATTGCATACGAACGATAGGGTGAACATGAACTGCAGAATTAAATTTCAGATGGTAGCAATAACATGGAAGTAACAACCACACCCACATAATGAATTACCTGAAATTTAACCTCCGAACCAGATTTCCCATCAATCAAGGTATGCACATAACAATATGAGTATCGTCATTTCCAATTCATTCGGGGGCAGCCCACACCCCAATTTAATAACATGTTCATCAATCTCGTGGATCGCTACCGGCAATACGACCACACTGAGTATAGCGAGTGCATTTCCCTTGGAGGTTGCAAAGCTCCAAGAGACTCTGAGACTTATCTCCACCATACCATAGCGTCGATTCCGGTGACGTCTCACGGATTCTCCACAAAGACATTTTCCATTCATCAATCTCTCGGATCATTACCGGCAATACGACCACACTAAGTATAGCGAGTGCATTTCTGTGGCGCCCCCGGTTTTTAAGCCGGGAACTCCCTCGTGGTTACTGTATCGGTCCCTGGATCAGTAGCCGATACACACGAGTTAACCTGTATATCATTGTCATACATGCGTAAACAATTAAATAGACCGTTTAGGGTCGATAATCTGATACCTGTAGCCCAACGGCTATAAACTTGCAGCGGAAAATCCAACGAAGATGTGGCCCATCAATATGCCATACCCGACAGGCAACTGACTGGGGGTTACGCCCCTAGCGTTCGCGATCGTAATTGCTTCTTCGGAATTGATATCTCCTTCGTCTGGCCAAATCAACAAGCCAGGTGAGTACATTGAATGTACTCGCAAGCTATTCCCACAGGGAAATAATACGGCATGGTTCATGCAAAGGAATATCTCAAAGGAGAGCTCTGACCTAGGTTTCATGTTGTGCGGAAATGTAAGTCTTTGTTGTAAATAACAATAATAGATTCAAAAGCGAACTTTGTAAAACAACGATCCCAACGTATCACATCATCCTCCGTGGTAGCCCTTGCTACCTCTCCTTTATTTCCTCCGTGGGATAGCTGCGCTCATCACCGCTTACCCTTTCGGCTTCCGCTCACACCACCCCGGCGGTGTAGCTAGCCTTTCCTTCAGCAATTCCTAGCTACCAATCCGGGTAGCGTAAATTGCACCCTGTGGACACATCATGCCCACGTCCTTAATCCCTTTTCCCAGCTTTCACAAACAAAACTCAGTCTAACCAGTGTGTGGCCTTACCAGTTCATGTCCATGACCGAGGACGCGGCTATTCGAATAGTTTTAACACTCTGCAGAGGTTGTACGGCTTTACCCACAAGATGTAGGTCACCCAGGGAGTACTTTGCAAGTATACTGCCAGGGTTATTACAACGAGACCCTTCCCCCGTGTTCATGCCAGAGCCGGACTCGCTAGGAGGACTACCCGATCCTCTGCATCACGAATGACAGGGGTGGGACTCTCTCCCTTTGTGTCGGACCATGTTCCACGCACCTTGTAAGACTCTACTGAGCTTTACCCCCACAATACGGTGAGACCCATGAAGAGCTTTCCCCCTACGCAGTCCCGTGGAGATCCTCTAGGGATCTACCGGATCCACTAGCACTTCAACCTAACTTCCCACGATTCCGGGCTCCGGCATTAGACGAGGTACCAGGTCCAGTCCTTCCCATAAAGGACATGTGGACGTACGGTGGGGGAACTGATTCAGCGGCACTTAGGTTCGGTCCTTAACCGATTCGAGCAGGACTCCTTATCCAACCATCTCCTCGGGTAGCAACCGGCTACCCAGCCATTTCCTTTCTCATGTAGCGACCGGCTACTTTACCACCTCCAAACTCCCTTAGCATTCCTGCCCGAATCCAAATCCTCCATCATCTCATTCAGGGTTTTTAATAAACATTTCTTTGTAAACGGCACCTCGGTATGCATTTACACACCGAGGGTTTTGATCCCAATCCCATCGCGCCGATAAAAACTTAGTTTTTACTACAGCAGGGCTAAGCAGGGCTATCGCCTATACTCCTAACTAGAGTTGCCGATCGTTCAATGATCAGCACTTAATACTAGGGTTACAAGGATAGGGTTTATCGGCCTAAGCCGTGCATCTAATAGGAATAACTAGTCTACACAAAATAACGATTTTACCCACATAGCATGCAATTTTATAAACAAAATAATTAACGTCACAAATATAGGATTTCAACATGGTCAAGGTGGAAATAGCTTGCCTGGCAGTTTCCGGATCCTGTTCTTGCTCTGGACGTTGGGGCGACTCTAGATCTTCTCGAGGCACGTACGGCACTCCCTTAACTACACGTCGAAGAAATTGGCGAATGAAAAGAAGAACAACAACTCCAAATAACTCCAGAAAAAGAAGTGCATGCATGCGTGGCACATGAAATGACGGTTAATCTAATTGGGCGATAATAATAGTGTCGATAGGGTTATCTGTTCCAGTTGGTGCTCTTATGAATTCATGTGTGCTATGGTTAGTCTAACATACTGATTGGTTAAAGTATTTACTTTTACTATTCCTACGGAGTAAATACGTATAGGGTATATGTGGCTGAAAGAATACGAGCTAGGGGTTACTACGGATACTCTAATTGTACTGAACAAGGTGGAGGTTTAATCCTTGGACTGCCTGAGAGGTATACGCATAATATTTGAGGCTCAAAAGAATAAGCATAGAGCTAATCCCTAGTGAACATGGTTCCATTAGCTTCAACTTTAAATTACTTTTGAAGCAAGGATTTGTATACTCTAGTGAGTCGATCCAGTGTTTTGGTTATGCTTACGTATTAGACTACCCAAGAAATGCTTTAGTAGTACATAGGATAACACCTACAGCGTACGATTTATTAAAGCAAGGGTACGTGTTATTTTAATCCAAACTATACCCTTAAAGTTTTGAAACGAACTTAATTTGAAAAGTTTGCACTAAGTCTTGCCATTAGATGAAAAGTTCAGAATCGAATTAGCTGTACCGGAGCTCACCGACTTTAACCTACGCATAACCGAAGCAGCTGAGCCTTCGGACAAATTAATTGCGCTCTTAAACGAACTAATGAGCTGTTGATTTAACCGGATTAGCAGCAGTTCGGTTAGGACAGCTAAACGCGTGCTTTATTACTGGAATTAACGGCAGCTTGGACAGCCGCCGGATCTTTACTCACGGTTCTGATTTAATTGAAGCGATAACAGCTGGGTCGCGTGCGTCCACCGACAGCTCTAGTGCTCCTACTAATCATCGCATTATCTAGCTGATTAGGGCGGACTAATGGGCGGGAATAACGGCAGCTCGGTTAGGACCGGATAATGTGCATTAGTTATTGCGAAACAGTATTCGGTCGGGCGTTATTTTTCACCTGCGGCTGGTCCACGCGTCCTGGGCGCTACTTACCCGTGCTGGCTTCCACTAATGACCCGGCGACTTCCTCTGCTGATTAGGACACGGTGGCGGCGGCGGACAAAAAGGGCTCCGGCTTGGCTGCTCGACGGCGGTCTTGGCGCGGCCGCCGAGGGGCGAAGGCAAGCGGCGACATCCTTCTCAGCGCTCGGCTGCGACCAGCGGGCTCCAAAGAGCTCGGGGCAGCGGCGCCTGGCTCGGGAAACTCGGGATTACGCGAGGAGAGGGCGGCGAATTCCTTGCCGTCGTGCTCTGCTAGCCGAACCAAGGGCACGGCAAGGATCAAGGGAGTATAGGGAATCCATTTTCAGGGAGAGATTGAAAAGGCTATGTGCGGCAGGGTGAGCTCGACGGCGAGCGGATCTGGGAACAGAGGAGTTGTTGAGAGGGGTTCTGGAGGATGGGCGCTCGGGTTGCTGCTGAGCAGGGGAAGGAAAGGGCTGTTGGCTTGGACATGGAGCAAGGGCTTGACAGCCTATAAATAGGCGGACGGCGAGGTGAGGTGGCCGGCTCCCGCTGTTCTTCCTCGCGTGCGACGATGGGGCATAGCCGAGGCAACTGGCAGCGCTGCGGCTACAGGAGGACGGAAGGACGACCGTGGCGCGAGCTAGTGGCTTGGGCGGTTGCTGCCTCCGGCGTGCGGCGCGGCTTTGGCAGGTGCGTGCGGTGGCGCGTCGACGGAATGCGCGGCGAGAAGCCCTCCCGAGGCGCAGCTGGCATCGAGCTGGACAGCGGCGATGGGACGGGTCGTGGCTTGGAACGAGGCCGCACAGGGGGTAAGGCGGTCGTGGCTCGCGCAGCTGGCTTGGGCGGTGCTCCTTCGGCGAGCGGCGCGTTGAATCAGCGGGTGGCGCGGCTTTGCATCGGCGTCCGGCGCGGCGGTGCAGCGACGAAAAGCGCGGAGGTGCCGTTTGTTGACCGGACTCAACGAAAAGCGTTCCCGAGGAGCAACAGGCCGGCGCAGCGCTCTAGCGAATGGCGGGGATCGTCGTGGCGTGCCGTGGCGTGAGGAGCAGTGAGTAATCGGCGGGCGGTGCGGTCTGGGCACATGGGCGCGCATGTTGGTGATGTCGGGCGCGGCCAGCCTATGCCAGGGAGCGGCATGAGGTGGCATTGGCACGCCCCGACGTGGTAGTTGCTGCCAGACCACGTCAGGGAAGAGGAGAGGTACGTGTTCGAGGGCACAGTGGGTTTGGCACATCTTTTGGTGGAGTCAAGAGGGCATCCTGTCAATGCCAGGGTTTGACTTGTTGAGTCAGGAGCTAGAGCTAGGAGGTAGAAGACAAGGAAAGCTGCTGGTGGTTTCCTGCACGGTGGTATTACTGGAAAGGGGAGGCTCTGTAGCTGAGTTTGATGCATCCTTACTGACTTTGCTCACCATTGTATGCAAGAAGTTAATCCGTGCAAAAGTGTTTGATGCGAGTCTCAGTATTCTCTATACAGGATGTACTCATGTGCTGTATACTTGGACTTTTGGGTTGTAGCTATCTTATTGTGCTGTTAGGTTAGGGCATCCATTTTTACTATTCCTGCGAATTAATTATGGGTAGGGAATGGGTTTAAACAAGAGGCAAAAGGATCGGAAGCTGTAATTAGGATCTCGGAGTACGACAAGGCGGGAAGAGGTTACGGAAACTCTCGTGAACTCTCCCACCTAGGTCTGGGTATGCTAGGTGACGCAGTGCCGTAAGTGTATATAGAGTGTGTTCAGTTAGGGTATTTGATGGGAATAGATATTAAAGAGGAGGAGAGGGATTGGGTCGAGGGCCAGGGTTTTTCCGAGTGTAGCAAGGTATGGGGAGGGTCTTGGGAACTCTCGTAGATTCTCCCGGTCATAAAGGAATAAATAGCTATATTAGGTCTACCGTAATAGTCTAGGGTTCTGGGGTCAGGGAGGGTACATAAGGGTGTTAGGCTTAGATAAGGTCACGTTACCTCGGTCAGAGTCCTCCGATCATGAATCAGGCATTAGGGTTTGCCATTTCGTCGGAAAGGGTGTCATTATGGTGTTGGTGTATTCGGGTAATGCGCGAGCCAAATTTCGAGAGGAAGGTGGCATACGAGTCGTGCCGAGAGGGAGAGAACGCTCCAGGGCATTGGTTGGAATTCTGGGGGTCGTACTTACTCTTAGGGCTTTGCTGGTTTTGCCGAGAGGGCGACATTAGGCTATACGTATACGAGTTTGTGACGAGCACTGACTTAGGTTTAGACGCGCATGCCTTTTAAGACACGACAAGCTCAAGGACTCCGAGAAAACCCATCTGTCAAAAAGGAGGGCAAGATCACCTGTGGTGTAAATGTGTATATGTGTCCGTGCTAGGGTTTGGTATAAGGGCATTTTGGCGGAAGCGCGATTGATTCCACTTATTAGCGTAAAAGTTTTTGTAAGCCCTGATTTTCGGGTTTTAGAAAATCGGGATGTGACAATTTCCCTTGGAGGTTGCAAGGCTCCAAGAGACTCTGAGACTTATCTCCACCATACCCCAGCGTCGATTCCGGTGTTGTCCACGCGGTAAAAAGGGAGATGCACGATGAAGTTATCTCAGGTTGGTATCTCAATAAATCCACCTCTAAACACAGGTGCTCATGCTGATACTTCCAATCATACCTAACCGTATCATCGTGCAAAACCCTCGGCTCTCACATCTCACTTAATTAAGTTCAAGTTAGGTTGGGCAACAATTTAATCGCAGCCATAGCTGCTGCATAACAACAAGGCTTACACATCCTAGTGCGACACCAAGCACCGATTAAGCAAACATCCACACAAGCAGCAAGTCACTCTAATTAATTAAGCCAAACAAAAATTAACACACAATGTAATGATTAATCAACAAGTAATGGAGCTTGCCTCGTTGCTCGGGAAGTACGGGGATCGTGCGCAAGGACTCCAGAATATTTGAAACACCGGTAAGAAGCAAGCGACCTCCAAAAGGGGAAAAGCAAGTCTAAGAAGCTAATTTGAAAATGACGAACATGCACGGATGCAATTGACATGGATGCAACTACGGTGGATTAAAATAAAGTGTATAATTACACAAGCAGGTTAGTATTCATTCCAGATTTTGGTTTATGTTCAGTTGGGTTATAACTCTAATCAGGTTGAATCAAGAATATGGATGCATGCATGGGATGCGATATGCAACTAAGGAGAAAGGCTTTAAATCTATAATTAGGGTTAGGGCTCAGTTGATCAATTCGTTGTCGTAGGTGAGAACATGGGGTCGCGATTGTTTTCTGGCCGTTAGGTGAATTGTGATACTAGCATTTTAAGTTTGGCTGTTAAGCTAGATTCTCTAGGACTCCTTTTGTATTTTTCTCAGTAAAGAAAAGAATTTCGATATTCTTATAATTAGTTGGGTGGAGAGGGCTCGAGGGTGACTAACGGGTCCATTGTCACATATATCTATACATCAGCTAATTAGTAAGCAATTCAGAATGCCAACTTAGTTTTGAATCATCTCTATGTTAATTAGAATGGCGTGTATCGCAAGTACCAATTTCTGCATTAAACTAATATATTAATAGTGTAGTTAGGAAAATTGCTAGGCCAGGCTTCAAGCAAAATAACAATAGTTGCACGGTTACTTGGGTTTGGCATTAGGATAAGCACTTCGTCCTAATCAAGTTGGTTTGCGTACATGTTAGTAGTTAACTAGGTATTACCGGGGATGCATGGGGTATGGTTACGGGATGCAAGAATCAGCATATTAAGTATACTTCCTACAGCAAGGAATTAACTAAATCAATTAGTCATCGCATGCAACAAGAATGAGTGTGTTTTATAAACCGCTTGTGCTGTGATAACTTCAATTTAGAGGTGGTATGCATTTTCTACGGGTTTCTACTAGGTTAATCACATTTAGCATTTCCTATCTTCTTCTCAGGAAAGAACAAGGTGTATTGCATATCTTATTCCCAATATTATCACATCATCTAAGAACAACAAGTGGGTTCATCATGCCATCCTTATAGATATTAGGTTTTTCTAGTTAATCCAATGTTTTTTGCATGCTTTTGATTTAACAACCTTTGGACAGCAAAACTAATTAGTGAACCAGCATTAGTCTAGCAGCGACGCTAATTATTAAACAAGCTGTACCAGTCGGCTATACCCAAATTGGCACATCAATTAAGTCGATTAGTTATAGCGAACGATTAGTCAAATGCTTAGCTTTTAGATTAACGGGTATTTAATCATCATATACTCATTGAAGCTTTGAAGGTGCCTTTTTCCTGGAAGAACTGTAGCCAGCAGGGTTAAATTGAATTGGTCATAAACTGTTAACCTTGGTCATCAGCACAGAGGTATTTTAATAAATTTGCTTAAGCACGTTTTCATCCAGACAAGTATATGGTGAACATTGATGCACTTTTTAATCTGAACAAAACTTAGACAAGACATACTTCAATTAACTGGCATTACAAATTACTCACTGATTACCAATCCGAGCTATAATCAGCTATACCGGCTGCATAATTATACTAATCGATGCTTAGGACCTGTCCGAAATGACATGAATTACTCTATTCTACCCTAACCTACCACTGCACTAATTAAACACGGTCAAATTACTCATATTCAACACGGGCTCCGGTGATGGCCATAACAACAAAAGAGGAAAAAGCGGTGGGGCACTAACCACGGCAGTACTCGGGCTCGGAGAGGAGGGATGCAGCCCATGTTGCCGGAGGTGGGGAAGCCGAGGTCAAGACCGGCGGGGCTCGGCTGCAGAGGGCCAGCGGTGACCTAGGCGCGAGGCGGAGCACTGGCTCGAGCTCGGGGCTAAGGCGGACGGCGGCACAGCATGGAGGTGGCCCGCCAGGCGGAGAGGAGGCGGCAGTGGCAAGGCCGCCATGGGCGGCGGCGCTGAGGCGAGCAGGGCAAAAAGGGAGGGCGCGTCGGGGCAGGAGCAGCGAAGCTAGACGGTGGCGCGCGACGTGGTAGCGAGGGGCGGAGCCGCGCGGCGAGGAGAGTTAGGGCGGAGCCCGAGCTCGGTGGCGGTGACGAAGGTGGGCGGCCCGTTCATGGCGGCGGCACCGGGGCTCGGATTCGGGTCCAGGCGAGGACGACCATGGCGAGCTCCGGCGGGGCGGGCGGCAGTGACTAGTGGCGGGCTTGGCACGGGGAGGCCAGCCGCAGTGCCGGGGGCGGCGAGGCCTGGAGAGGCGCGGCACGGGGGAGGCGAGCTCGGTCGGGTCCAGGGGCGAGGCGGCGAATAGGGGCGGCGGCGCACCGGGGCCATGGCGAGGTTGGGGCGCCGAAGGGAGGAGAGGAGGAGCCTGCTCCTAAGAACACCGAGAAGCCCGTGCATGGGGATGGTTTTTGGATGGATCGAATTGTAACATCCTGATTTTCAGAACTTTTCAAAATCTTTTATTTAAAAATCAGAGCCAGAAAATTTCATTGTTTATTTTCTAATTAATTAAAGTTTAATTAGAATTTTACAAATTGGACCGGAGTTAATTTGAATTAATCCAACTTGAATTTGATTTGCTTTTCAATTTGAAATATGTCTCCAGAGTTTTTCTCAGAATTTTCGGAGTTCGTTTGATATTCAATCTCGCTCTACTGTTCTTTGTTTTTATTTTGGTTTCTCCTTTTCTTTCCTCCTTTCCTTTATGGCCGCCATCCCGGCCCATCTCCTCTCGGCATCCCACCGTCTCATTTCCTCCAGACGTTCCGGCGAGTGTTGCATAGCGCAGCATGCGTCGCTGCATCTGTTTCAATAGGATTTGGGCCAAATCCCTTTCCCTCTCCCTCATATAAATACCCCACACCCCTCCCACCTCTTCCCCACTCCCCCTAATCCTTTTCCCACGAAACCCTAGCCCCCAAACCCCCCAAACAGCCGCCACCCCCCTTTCTCTTCCCGTGCAGTTCCTGAACAACACATCCCACCTTAGTATTTTGCCAATTCCCGTCGCCTCAAACATCTTTTGGAAAATCCCTTCGGTGAGATTGTTCCTAACCTTTTCCTCTACCTCTCTGCAAAATTTGGTGAAGATCCAACGGTGCAATCACCAGGAAATCTCCAAATACTAACGTTCTGTTTGCACCCAGATTTTCTGCGCGTGCCTCTAGATTGGAACGACGCCATTGTCGGCTCGGACCTCCTTTCCAAGATCCGTTTGGTGGGATCATGGATGATGTTGTCAAGATCATCTCCACAAAATTTGAAGGCAATCCAATGGTCCAATCTCCGGAAAATAAAGTTTCTTCGTGCTGCTGTTCGTGTGCAGATTTGACTGTGCGAACGGTACAGCGGCATTATCTCCTCTATCCCCGTTGATCCGGTGAGTCTTTGAAGAATTCCTTTGGTGAAGTTATGCCTTAGGTATATATAAACACCCCTGTAAATTTTTACCTTGATCCATGTAGCCGTTTGGCGGGAATTGATCCGTCTCCGACGTGCTTTCCGCGGATGTCCAGATTCAATCTGCAGAATGTCTATCTTGTCTGATCTTTTCCCGTTGACTCGGTAAGAATTCTCCAAAAACCCTTTGGTAGGATTGTGCCTCTGTATGTCTAGTTTCTAACCCAATTGGCGGATTGCGATTTCGTTGAGCGAGCATCGCGCAGCATCCAAAATCCTCCGGTCTGTCCAGAACCAATCTTTAATCTGTTCCAACCGTTTTGTGTTGCGAATGTCGCCACCACCCATCTTGTTAATCTCCAATCATCTTGTGATGCATCATCGCATTGTTTCCTGTCATTAATTCTTGTTTGAAAGTACTCGCATATTCATATGTTCATGTCCAATAATTTTGATGATTGTTTTCATCATCCAATTGAATAGTATGTTATGTAGCATATAGTTTCCTATTGTTATATGTATGATTGTAATATAGTCATATAATGTTAGTTTCATATAGTTATATAAGGTTATATAGTTTCATATTGTTATATGTATGGTTTCATATTGTTATATGTATGATAGTTTCCTGTTATATAATGTTCATGCTTAAGAGTATTCGTCATACGGATCAACCATGCTTCATTCATTAATAGGTGTATCCATATTCATATAGCTACATGTTGCATGTTTAGATAGTTGAATATAATATGCATGCATACAATATGGTTCCATCTTAATAGTCATTAGACATGAAGTGGTTCAACATATTAGTTTAAACTTGGTTGTATCATGACTAAAGTAGTTCATGTTTAATAAGATTCATATGGCATGATCTTATGTATGTTCACATATATTGTGTTATACAATATACAGTTGAACCTAATATTGCATATAACCTATAGTAGTAGAAGCATAATCTTTGCTAAACTAATATTAATGTGACATATCATATGTAGTTATGGTTGCATGATATATATTAAATAGTGGTATGTGCATATATTCTTATAGGTTAACTCATGTTTATTTAAGGATTGTTATACAATTGGTCATGTTATTAACCTCTATTTATAATATGGTTAAGATTGCACACATGTCTCATATTTGTTCGATGCATTTCATGTGATTTACATATGCAGCTATGTGTATATGTTTATGCATATATACATAGGCTAATCCATGTTTTAGATAATAATCCGTCATGCAATGGCTGAATACATTATTTTATTGATGTGTATAATTTAATTGTTTGTTTAAACACGATTAAGTTGCATGTTCAATATGTCTTTATGTTGCTTAATCATGTAGTTGCATATAGAGATATGTATATAATTGGACTTAATATTGTTGACAATCTATATGTTGGAATAATAACCCCTTACTGAGTTTTTATTATTTAATCATATCGTATGTTAGTTGATGGGCATATAATATGTATGTACTAGTATGCTTAGCTTGTTATCTTATGTTGCATGTTTATAATGTAGTGTATAGTCACATATACATGGTTAGCATTTAGGTATCAATTATAATATATGCATATATGTTGCTAATAATCATCATTTACTAAAATATTGTTATATGTAGTATTTGTAGGTTGATTGCTGTATTTTATTCACACAATAGCATGAGTAGAGTTAATGTTATGTCATAGATTGCATGTATGTTGGTGCATGTCATATCGATGCTAGTTGTTATTTGATCATATGGTTTAATCACCGTTTACATTATCAATTATCGTTATTAGATTACAATTGCATAGTCATATGTTATCCTATGCTTGCCTTGCCTAATTTCTATTTCATGCCTAGTCTATCTAGTTTGTTACATGATGTCCAGTTGTATGTTGCACAGTAGTTTCATATAGATTGACATGTTGCATATTATCATCTCTTGCCAACTAGCATGCCAGGACCTCGCTTGTTTACAAGTATGATTGGTCATATTTGTTTTGCTAGTATGTCGGGTTTCCATGTTTAATCATATGATCGTGCTATTGTTGTCATCAACCATATCATATTCTCAGTTGCACATCTATCCCTATCTCGCATGTGGATTAACTTTAGTCCTTTAACATGCAAATTCTATCATCCATAAATCTATCCTTTTTCCAGAATGATATGATCCGGAAGACCATCTTTCGAGTACATGTACTCTATCTGGTTGAGATATATAATCTCACACCTTCCTAGTTGTCTTTCGACAATCCTATCCCTTCGCCTTTGCCCTTTGATACCTATCCAACCTTGCTAGCCCTATTCTTCTGGTATTTCCATTTTGATATTTAATTTAGATTTATATTTATTTGTCTTGCACTTTATTGCTGTTGCGACGAATAGGAAGTAGCGAAGTTGGGTAAGGTCAAGTTCCTGCAGAAGAAGACCAACTCGTCAACGAAGGCATGCCCCCTTTTCTTGATCATGTTGATCCTATATTTTTAAAGTCATTATATTTTATTGTTTATAAACATGCATGCTGTTTTATTCTAGTAGCTAGCGTGTCGACTGACACACTTTTACCATGTCCGCTTGTCGCCCTTTTACCTTGATACCCTGAGTAGTATAGTAGGTTTTATTCTAAATAGAGTAGAGATACGCTTAGCCATGCTTAAATACATCTTTAGGTTTTTTTGATTTGCCTCTACGGAGGAATGAATATCGGATCGATGATCCTCGTTGAAACTTGTTGAGCTCGCTGAGCTAGGGCCGGATGCCCGATGTTGTCCCTCTCTCTCTATTCTTCCTATTCTACTCTGGGTGAAACTTACCATCTAATATGGTGCGGGCGACAGCTGGATCATGTGATGAAGGAGCATATGGTTGTCCTACCCGCAGAAGGCCGGTTTAAAGGAACCATTGGTCGTCCGTACCGCATAAGGCCGAAGTCTTGAAGTTGGAGAATTGTGACAACAGTACAACCACATGCTATATGGGCACTGGCTTGGTCAAGTAGGTTAGTCAGCCTTTGGTGCCGATGTTGTCGTACCGCAGAAGGGGTGGACGTAGCTACGAGGACCCTCGGCACAGATGGGGGGATCGGAGTGCGGGGATGTACTCTCGACTCCGAGCCAGACCCGGTGGGCATGTCACATCTTAGGGGGATCTAGCTAAAAGACCTCGTCACGGTCACCCTGCCGACACACCGATGGGCGTGTGTACAAGCCCGATCAGCTTGGCATAAGGGGATGATCGTGTCATGTGGGTAAAGTGTACAAACTCTGCAGAGTAATAAACTAATCGATTAGCCGTGTCCACGGTCATGGGACAGCACATGCCTCATTCCTGATGAAAAGGACCTGTCCCTCTCCCCCTTGCTATTTCCCTCTACCCCTTTGCTGATGAATCCTATGGTCGAGCTAAGGCGGGAGTCCTTGCTCGAGTGTGTTGGTCGTGGACCACACCTGTTGAAAAACACCCCTGATAATAAAAATTGGTTTTCATCAAAATGATGCCTTTGAATCTACAGTAATATTTCAACTAAAACTGCTTTTCTGCAAATAAACCATACAGCCTTCCGTTGAAGCCTTGCATGTAGTTTAATAGGACCATCTGCCGCCAGGTGGCTTGCTGAGTACGTAAAGTACTCATCGTGCATGTTGTTTGTTGGACGTGTTCAGATATCTTTGAAGATGGTGGTGAAGATATGAGGTTTTTCTACGTCAATGCTGAGGTTTAGGTCACGTGGCCTCCGTCGACTGCCTGTGGTTGAGATGGAGACATCTACGCTTTTTTTTCCGCTGTGTTTATGAATGGTAAGGGACATAAGTCCTAGTTACTTTATTTAGTCATATCGCTGCTATAACTCAATTGTTTATGTTTCTAAAATATTTCGTGATGTGTGCAGTGATATCAATTCGCCTGTGTTCATCAGCTTGATCCTGGACTGATGAAGAGATACACAGGGAGGGTCTGGAAGTTAAGTCTGGACTCTCACAGAAGTGGTATCAGAGCCCACGTCGACTTAGGAACGTGACCTTAGTTAGAATGGTCGTTAGCTATTAAGAAAATTTCAAAATTTTATTTTTCAAAGAACCAAGGAAAATATAATTAGTTCTTTTCCTTATTCTCCCTTAGCATTCTACTCTTATCCCCTTCATAGGATCTACTTCTTATCTAAAACTCTCCCACACTAATTTTGAAAGTTAAATGGTACCATCTTTTCCCTACAACTTCTACAGTTTAAGTTACGTTTCCAAGCTTCTCAAATTGTTCAGAAGTTATGCAAGATCCACCAACAGTGTCAAAACAACCGCAACAACAGTCAATCTCCATAACATCAATGCTATGAGAAGGACCGTCATAAGAGCTCATGAAGTCACCTTCTTCTGTGATGATTCTACGCCTTTCTATGTCAAGAATGAGGACCAAGTTTACATCGAAGGTCAATACCAAGCTCTACCTATCCGGAACAGCCATATAGGATAAGTTCTGCTAAGACCACCAAAACGGTATAGTATTACCATCTGTATTTTGTATACCTCGTACGTTAGACGTAAAACCGCTTTTTGCTTGAGTATCATCTGCATATTTCGCCTTTGGCACCTTTCTATGCAGTCATACTAAAACCCTAGCTTAATGTTTAAAAAAAAATCTTTCGATGTTCTTATGTTTAGAGTCTGTCCGGCTATACCTCCTTGTTTCAATGTTCTTCTGGGACCAGCTTTTTGTCCTAGGCTAGATTCTTTCTCTCTCCTTGTGCTTCTCTCCGCTTATCTACTAAACCTAGTCAGTAGAGGTGAAGAAGTAATCAACAGACTGTTGGTCGAGAATCAACTGGTTTTTCTTGAAGGAAGTGGAATTCAACCATATGCCTCATTAAGTGTACCATATGGATGATGATTTGATAATAGTATACCATGAAAATAGAATAAAGAGTTTAAAGTGACGCAATAGGAGGTATGAATAAGGATTTGAGATTTCTAGTGTAATGATAAACATTTGGTGGATATTTATATTTGATCAAGAAGTGTGCATCTTAGTAAGGATTTCAATGATGAAGTGTTGATTTGGTGGATTGGTTGAATCTTCGAGTTTGATATTTTGAATCATCTGAGTTTGGTGAAATCAAATTGTGTAGAATGATTTGAATGATTTGGTGGAATATGAATGATCCGTAGATGTTTTGAAAGTTGTTGGATTCACATGAGATGTGGAGATCTTTTAATAAGGTTGTGAATTGATTTTATTAGAATGAGTTGGGAGAAGAAGTATACAATGTCTATTCGTTGATCAATTATCGGAAGATGGGATTATTGGATCTTTGCAATGGAATTTGAATCATTTAGAATTGATAGATATCCTGATTGTTGGAGTTTAGATTATAATCTTTGGGTATTGGATTCTTAGGACAAGGAATATATGCTTGTGGAAAAAAATTGATTACCTCAAGCGGATTATTGAAGGTGTTATCTTGGAGAAAGTTTATTGGATTGATGATACAATCTTTATGTTTGGCAGAAGTGCATTGTTGGATTATGGAAGTAGCTATGCCAATTAGAATTGATTGGATTCTAGTGTTTTGATTGCTTGTGGATAACATCAAAGATGAGATGATAATTCAATTATAAGATCTATGTTTGATCGCAATTGAATTTGCTTGAAGTTGAAATTATGAATGGTTATCATGAAAGATAGGGCATTGTGTTTTTTTTCTCATAGAGCAATTAGTTGAATTTGTGTTGTTTGGATTTTAGTGCTCCAAATTGATGGTTGGTAATATTGGAGATGAAATGGTTATAAATTTGAGCTTGAGCATATCTGAAGTTTTGGAGGTGAACTCTTTTATTGGATTTAAAAAGAGTGATTATGTTGAGTGCCTTGTATGACCTTATGGTTTATTTGGAGTTGTTTACCAGAAGATCTGAGTCGATCCAATATGAGATGTTGGTGGTTTATAAGTCGATTATTGAAATAAGAATATCTCTGGAGTAAGAATGATCTTGATGATGTTGTAATATTTGGATTTTGTCGAACCCTGCAAAGAGTTCCTTTTAAGGGTGGTAGTAGTAAATAGCGATCAAGAGAAATCAGATTTGAGGATTGATAGTTGGAGGTATCAGTGGTTGTGCTAGATATGATCTCGATTATGAGGAAAAGTGCCCATGGATGGTTTGCTAATAATTAAGTTGCAAGGCAAGGCACTTTGAATTGTTTTGGATCAGAATCCCTAGTAGATGAGTGTTTTATCGCATCTCGATGGATAATCTGTTTCTAGTGGTATACTGTCAATTCATCGAAGAAATGTCAGAGACTGATATATAATCAGATCCAGCCAACAGTCTACAAGATATCAGAGAGTATGCCTGTTACCAGCCTTGGATCATCATTTATGAGGAGTCCTAAACATGACCTTGGGGTGCACACAACATGCTGTAACCGAAGGATATTACAGATACTTGGGAAAAGAAGGATCTGAAGATTGTTGAAGAAGCACAAAGAGCTATGCGACAAGACGAGAATGGTATCACTGATGTGGTATCATCTACATCAACATTACAAGCTCTCACCAAGTAGAAGATCCAAGACAGAATAGAGCTTTCTTGAAGATTTGACGCTGCCCGAAGATCAAAACCATCAACTGCACGGAAAGCGAAGCTATCATGAAGTGAGAAGGTTCATAGATAGGTTTTCCGAAACCCATTCTATAGTTGGCCTGAATCTCGGGGACGAGATTCCTTTTAAGGGTGGTAGAGTTGTAACATCCTGATTTTCAGAGCTTTTCAAAATCTTTTATTTAAAAATCAGAGCCAGAAAATTTCATTGTTTATTTTCTAATTAATTAAAGTTTAATTAGAATTTTACAAATTGGACCGGAGTTAATTTGAATTAATCCAACTTGAATTTGATTTGCTTTTCAATTTGAAATATGTCTCCAGAGTTTTTCTCAGAATTTTCGGAGTTCGTTTGATATTCAATCTCGCTCTACTGTTCTTTGTTTTTATTTTGGTTTCTCCTTTTCTTTCCTCCTTTCCTTTATGGCCGCCATCCCGGCCCATCTCCTCTCGGCATCCCACCGTCTCATTTCCTCCAGACGTTCCGGCGAGTGTTGCATAGCGCAGCATGCGTCGCTGCATCTGTTTCAATAGGATTTGGGCCAAATCCCTTTCCCTCTCCCTCATATAAATACCCCACACCCCTCCCACCTCTTCCCCACTCCCCCTAATCCTTTTCCCACGAAACCCTAGCCCCCAAACCCCCCAAACAGCCGCCACCCCCCTTTCTCTTCCCGTGCAGTTCCTGAACAACACATCCCACCTTAGTATTTTGCCAATTCCCGTCGCCTCAAACATCTTTTGGAAAATCCCTTCGGTGAGATTGTTCCTAACCTTTTCCTCTACCTCTCTGCAAAATTTGGTGAAGATCCAACGGTGCAATCACCAGGAAATCTCCAAATACTAACGTTCTGTTTGCACCCAGATTTTCTGCGCGTGCCTCTAGATTGGAACGACGCCATTGTCGGCTCGGACCTCCTTTCCAAGATCCGTTTGGTGGGATCATGGATGATGTTGTCAAGATCATCTCCACAAAATTTGAAGGCAATCCAATGGTCCAATCTCCGGAAAATAAAGTTTCTTCGTGCTGCTGTTCGTGTGCAGATTTGACTGTGCGAACGGTACAGCGGCATTATCTCCTCTATCCCCGTTGATCCGGTGAGTCTTTGAAGAATTCCTTTGGTGAAGTTATGCCTTAGGTATATATAAACACCCCTGTAAATTTTTACCTTGATCCATGTAGCCGTTTGGCGGGAATTGATCCGTCTCCGACGTGCTTTCCGCGGATGTCCAGATTCAATCTGCAGAATGTCTATCTTGTCTGATCTTTTCCCGTTGACTCGGTAAGAATTCTCCAAAACCCTTTGGTAGGATTGTGCCTCTGTATGTCTAGTTTCTAACCCAATTGGCGGATTGCGATTTCGTTGAGCGAGCATCGCGCAGCATCCAAAATCCTCCGGTCTGTCCAGAACCAATCTTTAATCTGTTCCAACCGTTTTGTGTTGCGAATGTCGCCACCACCCATCTTGTTAATCTCCAATCATCTTGTGATGCATCATCGCATTGTTTCCTGTCATTAATTCTTGTTTGAAAGTACTCGCATATTCATATGTTCATGTCCAATAATTTTGATGATTGTTTTCATCATCCAATTGAATAGTATGTTATGTAGCATATAGTTTCCTATTGTTATATGTATGATTGTAATATAGTCATATAATGTTAGTTTCATATAGTTATATAAGGTTATATAGTTTCATATTGTTATATGTATGGTTTCATATTGTTATATGTATGATAGTTTCCTGTTATATAATGTTCATGCTTAAGAGTATTCGTCATACGGATCAACCATGCTTCATTCATTAATAGGTGTATCCATATTCATATAGCTACATGTTGCATGTTTAGATAGTTGAATATAATATGCATGCATACAATATGGTTCCATCTTAATAGTCATTAGACATGAAGTGGTTCAACATATTAGTTTAAACTTGGTTGTATCATGACTAAAGTAGTTCATGTTTAATAAGATTCATATGGCATGATCTTATGTATGTTCACATATATTGTGTTATACAATATACAGTTGAACCTAATATTGCATATAACCTATAGTAGTAGAAGCATAATCTTTGCTAAACTAATATTAATGTGACATATCATATGTAGTTATGGTTGCATGATATATATTAAATAGTGGTATGTGCATATATTCTTATAGGTTAACTCATGTTTATTTAAGGATTGTTATACAATTGGTCATGTTATTAACCTCTATTTATAATATGGTTAAGATTGCACACATGTCTCATATTTGTTCGATGCATTTCATGTGATTTACATATGCAGCTATGTGTATATGTTTATGCATATATACATAGGCTAATCCATGTTTTAGATAATAATCCGTCATGCAATGGCTGAATACATTATTTTATTGATGTGTATAATTTAATTGTTTGTTTAAACACGATTAAGTTGCATGTTCAATATGTCTTTATGTTGCTTAATCATGTAGTTGCATATAGAGATATGTATATAATTGGACTTAATATTGTTGACAATCTATATGTTGGAATAATAACCCCTTACTGAGTTTTTATTATTTAATCATATCGTATGTTAGTTGATGGGCATATAATATGTATGTACTAGTATGCTTAGCTTGTTATCTTATGTTGCATGTTTATAATGTAGTGTATAGTCACATATACATGGTTAGCATTTAGGTATCAATTATAATATATGCATATATGTTGCTAATAATCATCATTTACTAAAATATTGTTATATGTAGTATTTGTAGGTTGATTGCTGTATTTTATTCACACAATAGCATGAGTAGAGTTAATGTTATGTCATAGATTGCATGTATGTTGGTGCATGTCATATCGATGCTAGTTGTTATTTGATCATATGGTTTAATCACCGTTTACATTATCAATTATCGTTATTAGATTACAATTGCATAGTCATATGTTATCCTATGCTTGCCTTGCCTAATTTCTATTTCATGCCTAGTCTATCTAGTTTGTTACATGATGTCCAGTTGTATGTTGCACAGTAGTTTCATATAGATTGACATGTTGCATATTATCATCTCTTGCCAACTAGCATGCCAGGACCTCGCTTGTTTACAAGTATGATTGGTCATATTTGTTTTGCTAGTATGTCGGGTTTCCATGTTTAATCATATGATCGTGCTATTGTTGTCATCAACCATATCATATTCTCAGTTGCACATCTATCCCTATCTCGCATGTGGATTAACTTTAGTCCTTTAACATGCAAATTCTATCATCCATAAATCTATCCTTTTTCCAGAATGATATGATCCGGAAGACCATCTTTCGAGTACATGTACTCTATCTGGTTGAGATATATAATCTCACACCTTCCTAGTTGTCTTTCGACAATCCTATCCCTTCGCCTTTGCCCTTTGATACCTATCCAACCTTGCTAGCCCTATTCTTCTGGTATTTCCATTTTGATATTTAATTTAGATTTATATTTATTTGTCTTGCACTTTATTGCTGTTGCGACGAATAGGAAGTAGCGAAGTTGGGTAAGGTCAAGTTCCTGCAGAAGAAGACCAACTCGTCAACGAAGGCATGCCCCCTTTTCTTGATCATGTTGATCCTATATTTTTAAAGTCATTATATTTTATTGTTTATAAACATGCATGCTGTTTTATTCTAGTAGCTAGCGTGTCGACTGACACACTTTTACCATGTCCGCTTGTCGCCCTTTTACCTTGATACCCTGAGTAGTATAGTAGGTTTTATTCTAAATAGAGTAGAGATACGCTTAGCCATGCTTAAATACATCTTTAGGTTTTTTTGATTTGCCTCTACGGAGGAATGAATATCGGATCGATGATCCTCGTTGAAACTTGTTGAGCTCGCTGAGCTAGGGCCGGATGCCCGATGTTGTCCCTCTCTCTCTATTCTTCCTATTCTACTCTGGGTGAAACTTACCATCTAATATGGTGCGGGCGACAGCTGGATCATGTGATGAAGGAGCATATGGTTGTCCTACCCGCAGAAGGCCGGTTTAAAGGAACCATTGGTCGTCCGTACCGCATAAGGCCGAAGTCTTGAAGTTGGAGAATTGTGACAACAGTACAACCACATGCTATATGGGCACTGGCTTGGTCAAGTAGGTTAGTCAGCCTTTGGTGCCGATGTTGTCGTACCGCAGAAGGGGTGGACGTAGCTACGAGGACCCTCGGCACAGATGGGGGGATCGGAGTGCGGGGATGTACTCTCGACTCCGAGCCAGACCCGGTGGGCATGTCACATCTTAGGGGGATCTAGCTAAAAGACCTCGTCACGGTCACCCTGCCGACACACCGATGGGCGTGTGTACAAGCCCGATCAGCTTGGCATAAGGGGATGATCGTGTCATGTGGGTAAAGTGTACAAACTCTGCAGAGTAATAAACTAATCGATTAGCCGTGTCCACGGTCATGGACAGCACATGCCTCATTCCTGATGAAAAGGACCTGTCCCTCTCCCCCTTGCTATTTCCCTCTACCCCTTTGCTGATGAATCCTATGGTCGAGCTAAGGCGGGAGTCCTTGCTCGAGTGTGTTGGTCGTGGACCACACCTGTTGAAAAACACCCCTGATAATAAAAATTGGTTTTCATCAAAATGATGCCTTTGAATCTACAGTAATATTTCAACTAAAACTGCTTTTCTGCAAATAAACCATACAGCCTTCCGTTGAAGCCTTGCATGTAGTTTAATAGGACCATCTGCCGCCAGGTGGCTTGCTGAGTACGTAAAGTACTCATCGTGCATGTTGTTTGTTGGACGTGTTCAGATATCTTTGAAGATGGTGGTGAAGATATGAGGTTTTTCTACGTCAATGCTGAGGTTTAGGTCACGTGGCCTCCGTCGACTGCCTGTGGTTGAGATGGAGACATCTACGCTTTTTTTTCCGCTGTGTTTATGAATGGTAAGGGACATAAGTCCTAGTTACTTTATTTAGTCATATCGCTGCTATAACTCAATTGTTTATGTTTCTAAAATATTTCGTGATGTGTGCAGTGATATCAATTCGCCTGTGTTCATCAGCTTGATCCTGGACTGATGAAGAGATACACAGGGAGGGTCTGGAAGTTAAGTCTGGACTCTCACACGAATGCTCAGGAGGTGGGGAGTTTAGTGGCATGACATGCATAGCTTGATTCCTTGGTTTTAGATGGGATTTTGGAGAGGAGAAGAGGGCATGGTGGGGGATGAGTTGGGGAAGAAGGGGGCTTTGGGGAATAGAGGAGAAGAAAGATGGGGAATGCCTGCTGCTATGCTGCGTGGAGAGGAAAAGAGAGGCTGCGGTGGGGAGTTGTCTGCCAGGTGGAGAAAAGGAGTTGCCGACGAGTGGAAAAAAAGGAAGGAAGAAACGGAAATCTGCCAGGTGGGGCAAGGGGTGCTGCCAGGTGCGAGAAAAGGTCTGCAGGCGGGACCCACGGTACAGGAGGGATTTTCTTTTTATTTTGTTTTGATTTTCTTGCTGTCTTAGAACCAATTTTGGACCAAAAGGAATTTAGAAAGAAAATATTTGTTAAGCTACATGTGTATATGTATATATATATATATATATATATATATATATATATATATTTGCAGATCCACTCCAGCTTCCTTGAAACATTTTGTAATCTTTTCCGGGGTGTCTAGAGCCTGAGAAAATTATTAGCATTATACTCTGGGTGAAATTGATTTTGTAAATTTTATCTAAGCCGATTCCGTGTCGTGTTTTCTAGGTTTTCGGGTTGAGCCAAATCGACTAACCTAAATGCATGCATGTATCGAGAAGAACTCCAAATTCATCACGATGATCTTTGCCGATCTCGTGTCTTACGATTTGGTCGCTACATGTACCCTTTGTTTATTTAACTAGAACCGTATGTCATTGTCCTCTACGTCATATGCATATTCCTAATAGTAAATATTTAGGCATCATCAACTAGCGTACGGACTTGACAACACACTACGTCAACTGTTACCGACTTGACCACACATTGCCACAGCTTGTACCGACATTAGTACATACGGATCAACGATTCAGAGTAGATTGACATACTGATAGCCAAATCCACATTACGTAGGTACATTAATAATACTAATAACCAACACAACTTCGATAGAGACGACATAGGTAAAACAATGACCTCGATCATATGAAGTCATCTTCGCTATCGCCTGCGAAGAGCACTGGATCGGGAGCCTTGAAACAATAGATCTTCAGAAAGTCCTCATCACTGCTACACTCGTTCGGCCCCTTGCTCGATGAACTCATTGCGCATTTATCCTTTAATGATCCTGCTTATTTCTTACTTGTTCCGCGACGTTTTGTCAACAGAGGAAGTCCACAAATCCTCATTTCATCTTCTTCAAATGTTGTCTTCATTAAAGGCCTCCTACCAGCACAGCAGTCTCCCTAGATGAGCTCTATATCAACAAAGTGATAGATCTTTTTTTTAGCAACCCTGCATCCTCTGGATGTGTCTACACACAGATAATCTCACTTAACAAACAAACACAACACCAAAAAGTTAAACACATTTTTACGAGCGGATATGCAGCATACTAACCCTTATGTACTGACCATATTGAGATTCTAAAATAGTTATGGTTATATTACCAAAATCATCTTTCTTGACCCTTCCCCCGGGAAGTTTTTTAAGTTCGGTTCCCCTCTCCCACCTCTTGTGTAACTCTCGAATACGCTTGCGTACCTGCTTGTAGGTCAGTGCGGGAAAACCATATTTCGGTAACGCCTCTGCAATCACACACATATGAACTTTCTCCCAAATCTGTGACCGAAGAAGTTTATGTTCCGTCTTCGTTTGTAATGTAGCTCGAAGAACTAAAAAGTCCATAAACGGGGCCCATTCAGGGTCTGGAACATCTACGAATTAGCAACAAAAGCAAATGTAAAAAAAGGCCATCTTACATACCATATTGTTCCTATTATACCAGCATGTAATAAATTGAATGTTGAGGAACTTACTCCCATCCATCGGCGCCCAGCCTTTCTTCTTCTTCTCCTCTCAAACTCTCTATTGGAGAAGCTCGATTGTTTCTTCCCAATCTCAGGGATGAAGGTGTGACAAGCTCCACAGGGGAAGGACACGCTTTTATAGAGGGAGAGGGTGCACATTGCTCTAGCTCGTATGGACTTGACCACACACTGCACCACCTGTTACTGACTTGATCACACACTGTCTCTGCTTGTACTGACTTGACAACACGCCATGACAGGTCGTACCGATTTGACCAAACCATGTGACCCAACACTGCGTGCATATCCTTGTCATTTATTGATATTAATCCCTCTGTTTTTTTAACATTATTCTCCTCCTCTATCTACTACTTATTTCTTATTCTATTTTTTTCCTTTACTATTATTCTTTTCTCCTGTTAAAATGACAATTGAATCAAATAAATCCAAATTAAACAAAATTGGTGATTGTTAATTTTTTTTCAAAAAGTGGGCTACTGAAGCCGGACTTTCTACTGGTGCACGTGTGAGCTGGGCCGGCCTCACGGCTGGCCGACGCGATCTGCCTGACGTCGCACCCGGCCCACGCGATGGGCCTCTGGTCGCGGCCCGCGGGAGCAAGAGCCGTTGTCGCGCTGGGCCCGCCTCCTATTGTGCCCAGCGGAAGCGACCGGACGACGTTGCGGTGAGCGAGCGTGACAGGACGCCATCGTGGTGCGTTGGTGCGATAGCGGACACGTGCCGGTTGTCCAGCCATTCACACTGTTAGATCCAGCATTTATTTCGCATGCGGGCTAATTTTGGCATTGAAGGCGTTCACCATTTTTCCTCATCTGTATAGGCCACCATGCATGCATGTCCGGTCATCCAACATTGCTCAAGAAGGATTATTTTCTTATGTTCATGCCGCTGTTATCTATGCCACAGTACGTAGCGCGAGTCGACGAATAATGCTCTCACAGATAGGACCCAAACGAACTCCTATTATATAATCCTGAACGTCTCGACACTGAAACCTGTTTGTCTACGAAGCCACCACGGCAATCTCCTATTAGGGTTCAGGAGTGAATTCTTTGAACCTGTCGACTGGAAACAGCTCCTTCTGCATAATGATTTCAGAGGAAAAACAAGCGCATCTTTTGCACTAATGCCTTTTGCAACCGACGCTTCCTTTCGGCCACGTAGGACTATTTCTGAAACTGTCGTGTCATAGTGAAGAGAGTTTCGTTCGCCCAGCTGTACATGGTGAAGGGTCGATAATATATTGGACACGGAGGAATGATCTGATGTTCACGTGTACAGTGTACTGTTCGGTGCAGCAGTCCAAATTTCCAATCACATCGTCCCATCCATAAGATACTGCATGCTACTCTTACGAGGATACCTAACGTCAAACGATGCGAAGATCCTGCTGCCGTTGTACAGCTTCATCTAACCTCCGACCACCATGCATTTTGCATATGTATACATATATATCTCTCTTTTATCCTCTTAAAAAAATATCTCTTTTATCAGCGACGGAATTTTCGTACTTTTGGCAATTAATATTCCTCCTTTTCGACGATAAAAAACATGGTAGCTGGAACTTAAGTATTGTAGCTGGAAATGAATGTGCAACTTGCAGACTAAGGGGGGTGTTTAGTTGTGCTTTTCAACAGCTTTTCACTGCAAAAACTACAGTCCAACCAAATGGCCAACTTTTCAGCATCTTTTACCAACGGTAGCTGCGGCTTTGCAGTGCAAATTCAGCTATTTGGGAAAGCTGCCTTCTGCCAAATTTTTACAATGTGCTGAAATTTTAGTATTCATTTTTCAAAATATTGTAGATGGTTTGGATTAACCAAAAGTCATATGTTTACTTTCCCATAGCCACGGCAGCTTTTCTAAACAGCCAGCCAACAGCAGTTTTGTCAACAAGCATAGCCCAACCAAATAAGCCCTAACTACACTACTACAGAATAGGGCATTACATGCTGTTCGGAAACTTCAATACAGGCGGTTTTTCGAACCGCCTGTAAGTAAGGACATATGATGAGGACATATCACAGGCGGTTCTTATAAGGAACTGTCTATGATGAGGCTATATCACAGGCGATTTTTACAGAGAACCACCTGCGATATTCCACTTATCCACTACTGCAGATTGACCTTCTCCTGAACCCCCTCCACTGACGGGCACAAAAAGGTCCGTCGCTAGAGGGGAACACCGCCGACGGACACCAAACAGACCGTCAGCGGAGAAGGAAGCAAAGATGAACGTGAGGAGCACCACTGACGGGCTCAAAACACACCCGTCAGTGGAGATGAACGTGAGGTGGCATAGATGACGCGTGAACTACACTGACGGGCTCAATTTAAGAGACCGTCAGAGGAGATGACATCTCCACTGACGGGTTCAGACGTAGCCCGTCAGTGTAAAGGGGAATATATGACGTGTCATATTACTGATGGGCCCTGGGAATCGGCCCGTCAGTAGAGACGTTTCCTTCACTGACGGTTCAGATCCGCGTCCGTCAGTGGAGATTGGTGCATGGTTGGCTGAGGCTTGACTGACGGTCCGCTTTTATGCGCCCGTCAGTGGTGATCTCGCCTACATAACCAGAGCGGGCCCTCGCTGCTGGCCAGTGCTCGCGCGCCCACTGGCCAGCAGTGAGTGCCACCGTCGCCCCAGCTGCTGCCGCCGTCGCCGCCGCCCCCCCCTCCCCCCCCAACCCACCAACACTTCTCCCCTCTCCCCAACCCTCCTCCCCAAGCTCTAGAGAGACTAGATCTAGATCTAGATCTCCTCTTTTCCTCCTCCTCTCACTCTCTCCCTCCTCACCTCTCACTCCTCCTCTCAATCTCACTCTCTCCCTCCTCACCTCTCACTCCTCCTCTTACTCTCACTCTCTCCCTCTTCCTCATCCCTCACTCCTCCTCTCACTCTCACTCTCTCCATACATCTCTCCCTCCTCTTCTCACTCTCACTCTCTCATTTCTAGCTCTCTCTCATCTCTCCCTCCTCCTCTCACTCTCACTCTCTCCATACATCTCTCATTTCTCACCGAAAAGATCACTAGCGCTCGGTAATAATGCTCGCTAGTGTTCTTTTCATTTTGTATATGTATCTGCTGTGATTTTCGGTTATCGAACTGATTAGTTTCGTGTCGTAGGTGTTGATCGATGGATCGCAGTTGGATGTACGACAACCGGGCGACAGAGAGTTGGGCTATGGCTTTGAATGAGTTTCTTGATGTCGCCGAACGAGATATGAGGAGAAAAGGTGGCACGAAGATTTGTTGTCCATGTCGCGATTGCAAAAACTTGGTAATGTTCGATACGAGAGGGAGGGTGACGGTACACCTGGCGCTTAAGGGTTTCATGTCAGGCTATACACGTTGGACATGTCACGGTGAGGAGGAGGAAGATCAGGTGTTACAGCAAGATGCCGAACACGGAGATGACGACGAAGACAAGGGGAGTATCGAACCTGACGCCGAAGAAGAAACGGGAAACAATTTGGCCGATATGGTGCAGGACGTTCACATGGTGGAGCAGGTGGTGATAGATCCCGAGGATGAAAGAGAGGCTGCTAAGTTCACGAGACTAGTTGAAGACTCACAAATCCCGTTGTATACCGGTTCCGATCCAGAGCACACGCGTCTGTTGGTCACGCTGGAACTTCTAAGGATCAAGGCAGCCCACAACTGTCCGGACGAAGGCTTCGATGAGACACTGGCTTTTCTTGCAAAAGTTTTTCTGAAAAATAACTTGCTGCCTACGAGCACCGAAGAAGCCAAGAAGGTTGTCTGCCCTCTTGGGTTAGAGGTGCAGAGGTTCCATGCGTATCCGAATAACTGCTTTATTTACCGCAAGGAGCACGAGAAGCTGTACAAGTGTCCCACGTGCAACACGTCCAGATTCAAGAGGGGTAGAAACCAAGCCGATGATGAGGACCCAGTGACGAGTGGCGCTCCAGCAAAGGTTGTATGGTATCTTCTGGTCCTTCCCCGTTTGAATCGTTTATTCGCTAACAAGAAGGAGGCAAAGCTGCTACGTTAGCACGCCGAGGGGCAGAAAAACTGATGATGGAGTGATGAATGCGTAAAAAATAGCAAATGATTTCAGAAAAATGCCTAACTTTGACACGAACAATGTAATGTAGTACGTTACATGTAGAAAAAGTTTGGAGCGTAGCTAAAAATGTTTCTTGAAAGGTTTTACACATGGTAGCTAAAAATTGGTATTTCAAAAAATAGAAAATTCAAATTATTACATAACAAGATGGAACATGATGAATTATTAACGTATAATATTGTAATATGAAGTTATAGTCCAAATCTCAAGTTCAAATGATGAAGAATTTATGACGTGTACTTCAATCTTCATATTTCCCCTTCAAATGCTATGAAGTTTTCTCACAGATAGTTCAGTTACAAAGCAATGTATAATCTAACTTCCGCGAAATTGTCTGAAATTTTAAACATAGCCTCAGAAGGTCATATAATTACCCCATGCCAATTTTCAACTTTTTTTGACCACATTAAGATTTTATAAAAAATCAAAAACGAGAAAGGCGCAAGCAAACGTTTGAATTTCTCGAAGCAAACGTTTGAATTTTTGATATATTTTCTACATACGAGCTAAACCGATACATACGTACGTAGATATGAATTTTTCTTCCATTTAGAGGCCTTCTTTAAGATAGTTGTAGTTCAAATCTGAAATATACCGAGTAAATAACTAGATATTCATTTAATGCGTAAAAAATACCAACTCATTTCAGAAAAATGCCGAACTTTGACACTAACCCAAAAAAGGTAAAATCCCTAAACCAAAAATACAAAAACACCCATAGCATATAGAAATAACCCTAACATCAGCTAAAAAATGAAAATCTAAAATTCAACAAGAGAAAAACTGTAACATCCTCGAAATTCTGGGTTTTTCTTTTTTTGAACTTTTTAAAACTTTTCTTGTAAGAGGATGTCGCTCATAATATTACTAAAGCGTGTATGTTCATTTGGATCTTTTTCCAATTTAATTCAATTGGATCTGAATTAATTGTGTGTTTAAATAGAGAGTTATTTAATTATTGGAGTGAAATAATTTAGATTTGGCATGTGAAGATATTTTTGTTGAATTCTATAGGTTTTATTTGATTTATGAGATTTTCCCCAAATTTTTGTTGACGTGATTTGATATTTATTTGGCTTTTAATTCTTTTCCCTGCCCTTTTCTAGAAATCCGAGGATAATAAAAAAAAATGATAAAAATAAAAAGAAAACCTTCCCTCCTCTCCTGGGCCGCGCGCCGGCGGCCCATCTTCTTTCCCCGCTGGCCACGCACGACACGACGTAGCGCTGCGGCGCCCACGTCGTGCACGTCCGATGCAACCGCCACGGCCGTTTTTCCCTCGCGCGTGTGCACTGCAGATCCCGTTGCCCTCCTCTATAAATCGGTCCAGTCCTCTTCTTCTATTCGTGTTTCCCATCTGCTATTTCTCCTCCCTGGCTCCTATTCGTTCTCCACAGAGTTAATCTAGTCCACCGTGTCGTTTCGCCGGAGTTCGCCGGAGCAGCCATCGGAGCATCGCCGGAGTCGTCGCTGCCACGCTCTCATCAAACCTGCACGTCCCCGCCGTGAGCACCTTTCCTCTCGTCTGCTAATCCTTCTCTGAATCAAACGTGCGCACATCAGTTCAGCAAGCAGCCCATGCATGCAACCCCATGCAAGCATTGATCGATCAATTCATCAGCCTTCCAGTACTAGTCCATCACCTCTTCTCTATATTTTTTGCATGTCACCAAGATCCTTAGCAAGTCTTAGGTGTTAGTGCTAAAATGGGGTAATTACTACCCAATGAACCCACTGGTGCGGTTAGATTTTGAATCCGACCATTGGTTTTTAAATTCTTTTGAATTCGGATAAAATTTGATCGAATTTGAGCTAACTTTATACTGGTTGCATATTCTGGAATTATTTCTTTTCCAGTAGGTTACTAGCATGTGTAGGACCTTACCTGAAATTTTTCATGATTTTAGGAGCTATGCATGATTGTAGATAAATGTTTTTGTCTCTATTTTAATTATTAAATATAGAAATACCTTCTGTTTTTATAATTTAATTTTAGTTTAGAGTTGTACTTACTGTTAAGCCAATTGTGGTAAATTTTGGTAAAATTCCAGTACTGTTTGAATACACTAATAAATCGTATGCTAATTCTAGATAATGTTCGCGTACTAAATAGTAGACTGCTATTTATGTTTTTTTTTGCTGTAAAATTAATATCTTGCTGTAATAATTAGTAGCACTTGAATTATGTACTGGATATTTAACTCTAATAGGTCTACCTCTAAGTTTCACAATGGGAAGATATTTTTCATGAACGTGGCAATATTTCCAAACACCGACAATGTCAAAAATGCACCCGTGTTATTAGTTTTATTTTCATCGTTCAACCATGACATGCCTTGAATTGATAGTATGCATAGGTCAGTACCTAATTTTGTATATGACATGTTGGCATGATTAAAACTTCATTGTTGTTGATTAAGGATTTTATTAATTAAACAAGTGATGATAAATATTTTTATATTAATGTAAGAAATAATTAAGATATTATTTTTATCTATATATTACTAATGTACCGTGTTGCTGGTATTAAATATTTTAATTAATTAATCAATATTATTTATTTATTTATCTATTAATACCGGTTGCGACCCCTCTTTAGGAGACCCCAATTAAGGATCATCCTAGGGTTAAAACCCTACCTCGATCTTCGACAAACTCTGTCCGTCGTCGATCACCATCTCTCTTTTACAGTCGGATTTTTAATTGGAATGGTTATTTATTTGTCGCTTTATTTCCATTACGACGATTAGGGAGTGACGCCGACGACGCCGGACCCGACTTCGAAGGACACCAACTCGACAACGAAGGCATGCCCCCTCTTTCTTGAACATGTTGATCCCATTATTTGCAAAGTCATTATATTTTACTGTTTTTAAACATGCATGCTGTTTTATTCCCGTAGTTAGCGTGTCGATTGACACACCTATACATTTATCTGCTTGTCGCCTTGTACCTGTTACCCTGAGTAGTTTAGTTAATATTTCAGAATAGAGTAGAGATGATGCTTAGCCATGCTTAACTATCCCTAGGCTATTTTTATCTTGCCTCCGATCTTCGGATCGTTGTTATGATTATTGAAACTTGTTGAGCTCGCTGAGCTAGGGCCGGATGCCCGTTGTTGTTTCCCTCTCTCTCTATTCTATCCTTCTCTACTCTGGGTGAAACTTACCATCTAAAAGGTGCGGGCGACAGCTGAATCATGAGTTGAAGGAGCAGATGGTCGTTCCTCATGAGTTGAGAACACCATCGGTCGTCCGTATCGAATAAGGTCAAATTCTTGATTTTGAGAAGTGTGAAAAACAGTACGACCACATGCTATATGGGCACTGGCTTGGTCAAGTAGGTTAGTTGAGTCTTGGTGTCGACATCGCCGTACCGCAGAATGGTGGACGTAGCTACGAGGACCTCGGCACCAAAGGGGGCCACGCAGGGTAAGCGGGTGAACGCTCCTCCGTGTCGAAACCTAGTGGGCATGTCACATCAAGATGAAATTAGCTGAAAGATCTCGTCACGATCTCCCTGCCGGTACACCGATGGGTGTGTACTATGCTGGCGACGGTCAGTGGCAACAAGACGAGATGGTGTCATGTGGGTAAAGTGTACAAACTCTGCAGAGTGTCAAACTAATCGGTTAGCCGTATCCACGGTCACGGATGTCACATAACTCATTCCGGATAAAAAGACCTGTCCTTCTCCCCCTTGCTAATTCCCTCTACCCCAGTTCTGGAAATGTGATTAGGTGGTTGGAACCTATGGTCGAGTTTAGGCCGGATGCCTTACTCGCATGTGTTGGTCGTGGACCCTCACGTTGATATGAAACCTCGGAAATGAAAACCTGATTTTATATCAAAACCGCCTTTGAAATTATCGTAGTATTTAAACCCTAAAATGCTTTTATGCAAAATAGCCATACAGCCTTCCTTTGCAGCCTCATGTACATTGGTTTAGGTGTTTCCCTACGAGGGGGCACGCTGAGTACGTGAAGTACTCACCGACATGTTTCGTTATGGTGGTGGACAGATGACTACGCTGACGAGGATGTTGACGGCGACTACTACGATGGTCCCGAGGAGTGAGGTCGCGTTTACTCCGTCGACTGCCGTGGCTGAGATGGAGCCCACCAGTTTATCGCTTTCTTTTCCGCTGCTTTATTCTCTGTAACGGTCATATGACCGAGTACTTGTTAAAGCCATGTGGCATATATTTCGTCAAGACTATGTTGTAATAAATTTGACAGGGCAATGTTATCATTTCGACTGTGTTCATCAGCTTGATCCTGGACTGATGATATACACAGAGGGGGTCCAGAAGTTAAGTCCGGATCCTCACAAAAACTCTACTGACGGGCACTCCAAAATGGACCGTCAGCGGTATAGGCGCCCTAACCCTAACGGTTATTACGATCTACTGACGGGCGCCTTCCAGACTCCCGTCAGAGGTGGAATAAGCCTAACGTGCCCATACCCACCTCTACTGACGGGCGTACAATAGATGCCCATCAGTGGAGAGGGGCACATGTTAGTGTACTGCTTCTCATCACTGACGGGCACTACGAGGACACCCGTCAGTGATGACTGCTCTACTGACGGTCTTTTGGTGTGAGGCCCGTCAGTGGTAACCCCCAGCGCTTGTACTGCACATCTTTAGTCCCACCTCGCCGAGCGAGCTGCGCGCGCACTAGCTTAAAAGGGCAGCTGCGCGCGGGGCTTTCGAATTCCTGACGACTTGCACTGATACTTCGAGACATAGCTGGTCCCTTGCGCGGCTTGGGCCCGTGGGCCTGGGCGCTGTGCTCGGGATAGGCCTCTGGCTGGTCCCCTGCGCGGCCTGGGCTCGTGGGCCCGGGCGCTGTGCTCGGGATAAGCTAAACAAATTTTTTTAATAAACAATATCCTCTACTGACGGGCGAACTCAATGGGCCCATCAGTAGTGACCATGCCCTAACCCTAACGAAGCGCCACCTCTAGTGACGGGCCTAGACTCTGTGCCCGTCAGTGGAGATACCTCTCTACTGACGGGCGCGCTCAATGGGCCCGTCAGTAGTGACCATGCCCTAACCCTAACGAAGCGCGACCTCTAGTGACGGGCCTAGACTCCGTGCCCGTCAGTGGAGATACCACAGTGCTGTCAGCGTTGTCTCTACTGACGGGCTATTATTTGACGCCCGTCAGTGGTAACCAGTACCCTTTAAAAGGCACGCGCGGGACTTGGCAAAAATTTCGCCAAGTCCCGCGCGTTCACTTGAACCAGCAGCGTGACCGTTCCTATCCCGCGACGCCGCCAGGCTGCCCCGCCGCCCGACGAGCCCGCCGCCCCGAAGCCCCGGCCGCCGCCTCCTCCCGCCTCCTCGAAGCCTACCGCCGCCGCCTCCTCGAAGCCCGCCGCCGCCTCCTCCCGCCTCCTCGAAGCCCGGCGCCGCTCCCGAAGCCCCGGCCGTCGCCTCCTCGAAGCCCCCGACGCCGCCACCTCCCTCGGCCGCCCCCTCCGGTGCCTCCTTGAAGCCCCCGACGCCGCCACCTCCCTCGGCCGCCCCCTCTGGTGCCTCCTCGAAGCCCCCTCCGCCGCCTCCTCCTTCCGGCCACCTCCCTCGGCCGCCTCGTCCCTCCGGCCGCCCCTCCGCCGCCCCCTCTGCCGCAAGGTGAGTTCTCCCGTGTGTCAAGGCTATGGTTGTGGACGATGGACGACGCGATGCCACTGTGTGCTGCCGGTGCATGCTCTGTGCTAGACTAGGGCGTGGCCAGACCGTGCACTGGTGGCATGCGGTGCATCTTGGCAAGTCTGGAGGCTTTCAAGCGTGTCCCTCACACCAGGGGATAGAAGAAAGGCTCCACAATTTATTTGGAGATTTTTCCTGTGGGGTTTGCTAATGAGTTCATGCGGAGAAGGAACTAGGTTAAAGGTGTTCGATGTGTGTCATGTAAGCTTTTTAAACAAGAGATGCATATATTTTTACATATCTGTGTTCTTGGTACAGTAAGGAGTGTGATGGAATTTTATTGGAATTTTCAGATCTATTTCTGTGGGCTGCAGTTCAATGCTCTATTCCTCCCTAACTTGCATATAGTAATATCTAAATATTTTTGAATTGGCTTCCCCATATTATGTTATATGTGGGTCGGAAGTGACCTCAGGATGTTTCATAATTTTTCTTAGAATTTTTAAAGGATTAGAAAAGCACATGATTAGGGTTAGGGTTTCTATGGGGATGTGAGAATCCATTTACTTTGATTTGGGAACACTTACTTGTAGATTGCCCTGGGATAGAAGAGTGCATTGTAGGATGATTGATCTTATAATATATGGACACGTGCAAAGAGTTTGAAAGTTAGCTAGCTATCCAGATACATGTATGTAGCCAACACACGTATGAATAGCTATCGGGACTGAATCAAATTAGTTGTATGAATACCTAATTGGTTGTGCATGTGCAAAGATAATACATAATTGTTGCTAAGTTCATGTAGTTCATACCATTGCTGAGCTTAGTTATTCAAATGCTATTTCTGAGCTTAATTATTCCCAGGTTCTTGTTTGACGTAAGAACTATTAGCAAAAATGACCGCCAGTAGTACTCCCGCTGGGTCCCCGACCCGAGCAGTAGAGCCTGTTGATGACAGCACGGCCCCCCTCGGCGTGGCCGCACCGATCGATGCACCAACCCTGGAGGCACCCAAGCAAGTTGCCTCCGAAGCGGCCAAGGAACCTGCCCTCGAGCTGACCGAGGATCAACCTGTCGTAGCGGCCGTCACAGCTGGACAAGAGCAAGCTGCCTCGGAGTCCAGCTCTGGCTCTACCTCCGGGTCAAGTTCCGAAGGAGACGAGGCGCGTGAGGAGGAGGTACCGACTCCAGCCCCGACCAGGTCTCTGAATAGGAGGAAAGGCAACCAGTTGCCGGACAAGACGTATGTCATCACCCATGTCGACGACGTCAAAGACATTTCGGCGAGTCCACATAAGGCCGCTAAGACCTTTAGCAACGCCTGCGGGTGCTTAGTGCGCGAACAAGTGAAGATTACATGCAAAGAGTTCGGCCAGTTGACGCAGTCCACGAAAGATACTCTCTTGAGGAAACTGTGGGACAAGTACCAGATTCCTGCAGCCGACAAGGAAAGAGTCGAAGCGCAAGCCCTGAAAATCATGGCTAGGGCTCTGAAGACTTGGCGATACGACGCACAGAAAGTCGTAGACGAGGATTGGGAAACCAAGATTAGTAAAAGATGGTCCAAGGTACAGAAGGAAGACTGGGACGAATTCGTTGCTCAAATAAGGAGCCCAGAATTCCAGGAGAAGAACCGGTGGGGGAAAGAGCTTCGCAGGAAGAACACATTAGACCACAAGCTCGGCAGCCGTGGATAACTGGGGAAGAGACCGAAGTGGGCCAAAGAGGACGAAAAATTAGCCGCGGCTGGGAAAGCACCTCCTTTCGCGCATCTCAGGGAGCCGCGCACTAGGGAGTACATGAGGGCGCACACAAGGTCTGAACCTGTGACGGGGTCACCAATTTATGATTCCGAGGAACTGCAAGTGGTGGCCGACTGGCTGGTAACGACTCAACCCAGTCTCTTTTCGTACTTAATTACGTTGCATCCAAATACGCTGTCTTCTCATCACGTAATTTAACTTTCAGGCAGAACTGAGCCAGCAGCCTGGAAGCTCGCAGGACTCCGTCACGAGCTTCCCAAGATGGAACGACGATCTGGCGAAGGCCCGACAGAAACCGGAGCATCGGGGCCGTGTAGTAGGCGTCGGAGATGGCGTTAAATGGGATAAGGTATTTCCCCGAAACCCCGAGGGGAGCCACCGCCCCCGGAGAGACAGCCAGGAGTTCATGGACAATCTGCGGGAGCAAATGTGCGAGATTGCCGAGCAGACGTGGCTACGTATGCAGGTGGCCGCAGCGCAAGGCCAGCAGAGCGTGCTTCCCGCTAACCAGCCTCTAGGATGGAGTAGCTGCGCATCCACCTCGGACGGCGGCCCCTACTCGGTGAATCCCGTCGACAGCATCACCGTAAGTCTCGTCCGCAAAACGGGTCGTTATAGTACGAGCTGTTCTCATTGTCCTGACTCCAGTGCGGACGGCACGTCTATCCTCTGTTTCGCAGGAAGCCACTAGATGCACACTGACGGTGCAGATTCCTGGCATGAAGGTCCCGGTGGCGCACGGCCAGGTTTTCCCAACGCCGGAGGGGGCAGTCCTGCACTGTGTTCCTATGCGGGAGCACCATGCGAAGGTGCAGGTCGACCTCGTCCTCAACGACTACAGTGAGGTGTTAGTCCCTGTCCCCCCCGAAGAGGAGCTGACGAAGCTAGGGCAGTGTAGAAACTGCTTCATCCAGTGGCCGAAGAGCCAGATCACTATAACCGCGGCGGCCTCTCCTCGCACGGGCCCCTCGTCCAACAACCCCTCTCCATCAATCGGACGATCTTCGTTGGGGCTCAGCCAATCACCCCCGTCCTTTAGAGACCTGGAGGACCATCTTGTCGGGGACCAGCACATGTCACCGATTTTGCGGTCCCCGGAAGTGTCGGAAAGGCCCTCCGAGGTTCAAGGCGACCCTCTGGATCAACCGAGGGGGAAGATTTTCTCTCCCGCCACGCTAGCTGGGATGGTGGAAGCAGCGTTGGCGGCAGGCAAGAGCCCGGAGCCGGTACACCAGAGGAGGAAAGGCAAAAAGAGACGGGCCGGCACCGGCGAGAAGGAAAGAAAGGAGCAGAGGCAAAAAACCTTATCCTTCTCAACATCGCCATCCAAATTATCTACACGGAGCATGGGTCTCTGGCGATATCATCACGAACCAGGTCAGGACATGCTCCCACAAGATGAGCTGGACAATCTATCGGAGGACATGAAGACGCTGCATGAAGATTACCTGAAGATGTCCAGAGATCCTGGTACATTCTGCCAATATTGGAAGGTGAAGGTGCCAAGGGAATACAATTTCTTCATGCAAAATGACCAAGACACCTTCGACATCAACTTTGAAGACCTATTCCACATGTACAACCTCTATAGGCTCGACACCACAATGATCAGGCTATGGGCTCTGTACCAAGCCCAAGAGTGCAGACGTCTTCAGAACTCCAATATTGGCATAGTCGATCCGATATGCATGAACGAAGGCTATGCCGGGACCACGGACGGTCGAGGTTTTCTTGAAGAATACCTGTCGCGTGCATTCCTGGTTCATAAGGACAAGGAGTACATACTAGCCCCCTATAACCCTCCGAAGTCCTAAACTTAGCACCATGGAGTTTCTTTTTTGTTTTTTACGTACGTATCTCCGCCTGTTTACGTTTAGTTGTTCACATTTACGCAGCGACCACTGGGTCCTAATTGTGATCGTTCCAAGCTGGGCCAAGGCTTTTTACTTTGACTCCTTATCGAAAAAGACAGCGGACTTCACCAATATAACAAAGATTCTGGATACAGCTTTCTTCAGAGCCAAGTTCTCGGGGCATACTAAAATACCTGTAAAAGCGACAAAAATGGTACACCATTACAAGTTCCCTTGCAGAGTTCAGCCGGAAGGTAGCGTGACATGTGGCTACTACACCTGCGCCCATATGGACCTCTTTGTCCGGCACAAGAACAAGCATTGGAAAGATATGAAAGAACTGAAGGCTTGGAGCGAGCTGGGAAGTCATATGTACGACTGGCGACAGGACTTTGCTCGCATCCAAAAAGTCTTCGCCAGACTCATCAACCTTGAAGTCATCAATCCGATGGGTGAATTCTACGCCGGCCCCCAATTTCCGAAGCCAAACTTAAGCGAAAATCAATAGAATCGTTGTTTCTGTAATTGAATAAACAATTGTTTCATACTTGTGACCGTCGTTGGAGTGTACATACTATATATGTGATTATAAATGTTATGCGATTAAGAGATTTGACTCTGTGAATGAATAGTTCATATAGCCTGTGATTAGGAATAATGTAATACTATAGTCTATTATTATGAATAATCTAAATGTGATTATGAGTTAACACAAATCCATTTCGGTTAGCAGGAATACATATCTCTACTGACGGGCCTTTATCACGAGACCGTCAGTAGTGATACAACCAGGTGCCCCTCGGTTAGCAGGAATGCATGTCTCTACTGACGGGCGCTTAAGGACAGACCGTCAGTGGAGTAAGACCTCTACTGACGGGTTGTTCTTAACGAGCCCGTCAGTAGTGATACAACCAGGTGCCCGTCGGTTAGCATGAATACATATCTCCTCTGACGGTCCCTATGAGACCGTCAGTACTATAAACACTACTGACGGTCCTTATGCCCGTCAGTGGAGCGACCCCCTCCACTGACATTTCCAGGGTGACGGGCCCCCTGTCCGTCAGTAGAGAGGGTTTGGCGACCATCAGTACTGACCTGTTCTGCAGTAGTGAGAAGAAAAACTTGCCCCAAAATCATTTTGGACTATAGGAACATATTAGCTTTAGGTACTATGGTTTACCCAAATAAGTTGATTGGTGTTAATTTGTTAAAAATTGGTTGCCTAAGATGAGATATGCACATATTCTATAAAACATAGTTTTTCAATATTCAAGTTTATGCAAGGGTTATGCATGAATGATGCCATGTATGCATGAAGCAAAATAGAACCCTATTTATATATTAAGATGGATGTTACATTATGCTTAAGACTCTCTGTTATGGATTTTGGGGTCCGACATTTGCGCTCTCGCTCGTTTGCCCCTCGCACGCCCGGAGGCCGCTGTAGCCGACCGGGGGTGCCACAAATCTATTGTCTAGGCCTATACCTACGACAGTTGGCGCCGACCGTGGGGACTCGAGTGAAAAGCCATGGCGCCGAAGAGAAAGAGCGTAGCTAGGACGATCATCCCCCGCACACCAAACCCGATGCGTCGGGCAAGGACAAACAACACGGCCGTCGCCGCGGAGCTGGGCGACGCCCACGTTGGCAACTCATCGACTGCTAACCTTCAAGCCGACGACTCGTCAGCCGATGTCCGCGCCGCGGGACTCCCCACCGCCGCGATCAACGCAGCAAACCCAGAAGCACGCGTCGAGACGGAGGCTGAAACCTTGAGGCGCGAGGCTAGGAGCTCGTTAGGGCAAAGGCTGAGGCCCTCCAGGCCCTCCAAACTTCAAACAATGCTCGCACCGAGGCAGGCCTGCTTCGCACTGAGCGTGACGCCGCACGAACCGCGGCAGCTCCCCCGCCGGTCCCCGAAGCAGCCGAGGCCGCGGCAGTGTGGCGCTACCTGGACGAGACCCTAGCTGAAGCACGAGAGCAAACCCGACGTAACACCCTTGCCGCAGAGGAGGTCATGCAGGAAGTAGCGGAAGCCCAAGCGCGCGCCAGGCTGCCATCCCCAGCAGGGCGCAGGAGGCCGCCGCCCTCCGCCAAACCATGGCCGATAGCCGCGCGAGAGCAATCCCTCCCACACCCGCATGCACCGAAGAAGCCGCGGCCCTGCGGCATCAGTTGGAGGCTAGCCGATAGATGGCCGCGGCATCCCTCTATGGCGCGGGGGAAAGCCCCAGCTACCAGCCTTTCTATCACTCCGTCGCGCAGCCAGGCGGGCAGGCCCTGGCCTCGCCGCATCGGCCAGCGGAGCGCTACCCTGTGTGGGTCCCTGCGCCTCCGCCGCGCTGTTGGACCCCAGATTCCGTAACAGAGAGTCTTAAGTGGAATCACTCGCTAAGTCAAAACGTCAACCCCGACCTCAACTCACGGGTGTCAAATCCGAGAGGAGTGGAGTGATATGGCTTCGAATAGCCCGAGACGTCAACCCCAAAGCTTACTCTGGCAAGTTAATGCACAGAGCAGTAGGGTGATATGGTCTCCTCACTCTTTCCCACTGAGCCGGAACATCAACCCCGACCTCGTCCCGGCAAATTAATGCACGGCTGGAGTAGGGTGATATAGTTTCCAACCTCTCAGTGGAGAGTCACTTCACAGGAGTGACTAAACTTACTAACTCTATGTTAAAGACTCTGAAATCCTACCTGCATCATGCACTTCAAACATACACGCATTGTACACGATACAGGGGGAGAACAAACCAGTATCATAACAGAGACTCTACGACCGAAACTGCAATAATACTAGTTGTTCGGAAACTTAACAACGTATACACAACCAAAAGTTATTTACACAACGGAAGTTTAAGTTGGCTGAGAAGCCTAAGGGTAGGGCCAAAAGCGGCGGCAGAACAAACCAAGCTGCCGAACCCAGGGCAGGACCACTGCCCGGGATCACCAGCGACTAGTCGATGTTAGCGTCGATTTCAACGTAGAAACCATCCGCTGCCGGAGTGGTTTCATCTGCACACAAATTATCAACGAATGCAAGGTGAGTACAAAATGTACTCTGCAAGACTTACAGGGGAAATTAATAATAGATGCATCAGGTATCAAGAAGGGGCTATCTGTGGACTATTTTGCAGAAAGCTTATTTGTTCTTTCGAGAATACCTGTACATAGATTGAAATCCGTCTACTGGAACACTTTGCAAAAGAGTTGAGCTAAAACTGCATAGTAAACCTAAAGCAGACCATTGCACACACGAAACCCTCGATCCTTCCTCGACCACCAGGGAGAAAGCGATCGCTAACCCACATCCTCAAGTTGGCAAGTTTTAGATTAGGGTTATAGTTATCTAATTCGACGCAGGTAATCACCAAGCTGTCCAGAACCGCAGACATGGCTATTCTAATAGTTTTAAACCCTGCAGGGGTGTACATCTTTACCTACACGTATCGATCGACTCCTAATGCCAATGCAATTTACACACTTTCACGAGGTGTGCTGGCGGAGGGTGATCAAACACGACCTTTACAATGTTTTCGACCTAGGTATGAGCCGCCCTAATGGGCTAATCCACGAACGATAGTTCGGCCGATACTTCGGTGCGGTCTCACTAGTTGTGTCAGGTGATACATCCCCGGTCCCGGACTGTGTGTAACCCTCACTCCTATATTGTTGCACCACACCACCTCCTTGTTTTCCACGCACCCAAATCATGAAAATGGCAAACTATGCGGCTCATCACCTAAGTCTAGACAAATTATTTGGTCGGGGGTGACCCATTATACAACCGTGTAGTAGTACGCAAAATCTTGGGTCAATATACGCCGGGAACCGGTCCTTGTGGGATGAACGAGACAACCCACCATGCTCCGAGCATGGCCTCTCGTCTAAGCCCGATTGATATTAGTCAGGATTATTAAACCGTTCCCGGTGAACACCCACCTGACCTCTAACCCATCCAGAGTATTGTGTTTTGTCTGCCATCCTAGGAATTACGACTTTCACCCGACTAAGCAGGTCTAAGCATCAATAGATATATAAATACTCGTAAGCAACAAGTAATCTACTCTAAATAGGTTGGGAGGGTCGGTGGTCTTGATTGAGCGACAAAGTAAGTTTTCATGCAAGGAATAGGGCTAACTTAGCATAAAATATCAGTTGAACGCATGCAATACAGCTTTGAAAACAAATAGTAAATTACAAATAGTAGGTTATCTGCAAGATGATCAAAGGGGGCTGCTTGCCTTGCGGTTCAGTGACTAGATCCTGTTCCTACTCAAAGTTATACTCGTCGCGATTCTCCGGTCCTATCGGAAGAACAAAAACACAGAAACAAGCGTAGTGTGAACACCATGATGATGAACTTCAGCATGAGATGCAAAGTATGCCATGAGCTAGAGGATTCAAAATGAAGACTAACGCAACTGGAATCAGGTTAATCGGAGTCCGGACGCGCAAGATATCGCGATCCGAAGACTTCCGGGGGTTCGGGGAAACCCTAAATGGAGTTTTTAGACATTTTCATCTTTTCTAGCATGCAAACATGGATGAATATGATGTATTTGAGTAGTTCTCATTTTTCTGAACATTTTGATATATTATTTGCATTTTTCCGAGTTCAGATGAATTTTCTACGAATTTTATAAGGTTTAAACCCCTTTGTTGTATTTTTCTCAGCAAAAATAAATGGAATTACTTTTCTTACTCAGCCTAACCCTAGCTCCAGAGGATGACAGGTGGGCCCCTAGGTCAATTTGAGTCAAAATTGACTGAGCCTATGACAGGGGGGCCCACATGTCATATGCATTTTCTTTTCTATTATTCTTTTTCTTAAATCTATCAAGTGGGGCCCATGTGTCATACACACATTCAATTAGCTCACTAAATGCATTGGTAGCTATTAATATAAGTCATTAATATGTCGGATGAGACATAAATAGCAATCATCAGTAATAAACCTGGCATTAAACCTGCTTAGCATTTAAGGGGGGTAATTAACCGGCCCTAATAACCGAACTAACCGGCCATTAAGGCCCTATCCGCACGGTCGGGACCGGCTGCTTGCCTGGGGCTCGGCCGGCAGGGAGGCTCGGCCAGCGGCGAGGCCTGGGAAGGGGCGATGGCGGCGAGGGGGTGGCGGTGGCGAGGCTCACCAGCGGTGGGGGCGGTGCCGAAGGCAACGGCGAGGCGGTCGGCTGGCGGGCGGCGAAGCGGGGAGGGCTCGGGGAGGCGCGGCGGTTGCCGGGGCAGACCGAGGCACGGTGGAGCGGCACAGCGACGAGGGGAGGACCGGGCTTCGGCTCGGGTGCTTGGCCTCGGTGGCGGGGCAGCACGGCGGAGGAGCGGAGGCCAGAGGCGAGGTCAACGGGGGTGGAGCCGGTGGCGAGGAATCGAGGCGGAGGCGACCGGCGAGGTGGGGAACAGAGGCGGGGACGACGGTGCCGAGGTGGCGAAGATGCTCAGGCGGCGGCACTTCGGTGGCGACGGATGAGGCAAGGCCGACGGCAAGAAATCGGGGCGGCAGGGCTCTGGACGGCGAGCTTCGTGGCAAGCGGCGTCGGGGAGGTGGCGGGGTGGAGCTCCGGCGGTGAGGGCGACGAGGAAAAAAAAAGGGGGGGAAATGGCGAGGACGGCGAGCTCGGGATGGAGGGGAGGCAACCGAGGAGGGCGGCGGCCGAGAGAGCTTTGGGCGGCAGCGAAGGAGCTCGAAGCGGTGGAGGGCGAGGGAACGAAGTGGAGGGGAAGAGCGGGCGCGGAGCGGCGAGGCCGAGGGAGGCGGGGTTTTAAGGGAGAGGACGGCGGTACCGAGGCCGAAGCGGGGTGGCAGGAGGCGCCTGCCACGCGGCTGTTAGGCGGCGACGTGGGAGGAGAGAGGGGAGTGGGTGAGGGAGAGAGGAAGAAGAAGGGGGCGCGGCAGGCCGGGGGCGGGCCGCTCGGGAGGAATGGGCCGGGGGGGATGAAGGCCCACGTGGGGGAGAGAAGGGCCAGGAAGAGAGGGCCCGGCCGGGGGGGTAGAAAATTAGATTAGGTTTTCTATTTTTATTTTTTTATTTTGATTCCTCTTGCTCCCATAGAAATGGCTCCAATTAGATTGAATTAAAACCAAAATTTTCTGAGGTTCTAAAAATTTCATCTTTCCTTTGAAGCTTGTTTTCAAGATTTAAGTCGTGGTTCAATACAAATGGTTTTAACCTTTGCTCAAATTCAAATGATTTCAACCTAGATTCTTTTGCTCTAAATTTTTGCTCTTTAATTTCCAATGGATTTCAAGTTTGTTCCAATTCAACAACGGGTTCAATTCTGTTTGGCAAATTCAAACCAATTAAAAACTTTTCCTTCTATTCAACTTCGAATTCAACAAATCTTTGATTTCTTTTGGTCCCTTTTGAATTGGTTTCACCAATTTTAAATAGATTTGCAACCTCCCTTTGGATTTAAACTCTAGTTCAAACCTTAATTCAAATGATGCAATGCCATGATGCACAATCACTCGGCAACTTAAAATGGGGATGTTACACGCGCCCGGAGCTCCGCCACCTGGGATGGGTAGCTGGACGGCCCGCCGACGTCGCCCCGCACCAACTCGAGATCAGAACCTGCCAGCCGTCGTCAAACGCCCCGGGCCTCACCGATGTGTACAACCCGCTGAGCCCAGGGTTAGCGGCGACGCCATGGCCGAGCAAGTACCGAGCGCCCAGTATCGCCAGTTTTGACAGGAACTCCAATGCCGTCGAGTTCCTCAGGGTGTATGAGACCACTGTTTCCTCGGCGGGAGGCAACGAAGCGATCATGGCCAAGGGGCTGCTGCTAGTGCTCTCCGGTCTGGCCAGGAAATGGTATCTCGGGCTGGCTCCTCGCTCGATGTACTCATGGGAACAGCTCCGCGACAAGCTCACTAGCCACTTCATAGCCCATCGGAACAAGGAAGTCACCTCCTCAGACCTATTCTCCCTCAAGCAGGCCCCCGACGAGTCGATACGTGACTTCACGCAACGTTTTGCTCAAGTACAGTGCCAGATCCCAGACATCACCGGCAAGAGCGTGTGTGAGGCGCCTGCCATGCGATCTATAACCCCGACTTAGCAGGAAAACTCGACAGGAAAGAGCCCAAGTCAGTCGCAGAGTCGTATGAGATTATGCGCACCTACTCCAAGTCCGAAGATGGGAAAACCCGTAGGCAAGCAAAGGCACAGGCGCTTGCCGCCTGGACCGGGCCGAAAGCGGAAACCTATGACCGGCGCGCCAGGAGGCAGAAGGATGTGTACCACGTGGAAGGGGAAGAGCGTCACCCCGCTAAGCAGGCACGTAGCAGCGACCGGGGCCGCGAGCCAGGCCGTCCCGGGCAGGACTCCCGTGGCCACGGGTCGGGCCGTCCCGAGCGGAACTCCCGCAGCCAGGCTTACCCGCACGGAGGCCGCGGTCAAGGCCAGGGGAACGGAAATAACTCCGGGCGCGGAAGAGGCAGTAGTAACAACGAAAGTGGAGGACGAAGGCCCGGCGGAGACAATCGAGTATTCTGTGAGCTCCACGGCTGGGTTTTCCACACCACCGCGGAATGCGACCTGGTCGTCGCCGCCCGCGTGATCAAGCAGCGCGGGCTGGCCACAAGGACCGACGCCCCGCGACACGATCGCGCAGTGGCTCAAGAACGTCAGGCCCTGCCGCCTCCGCCGCCGCTTCCGCTCCTTGGGGAGCCACCAAAGCAAGTTGACGATCTGCGGCGCTGCATCATGCACGCCATCACTGGCGGCCACGCCCACACGTTCCCATCCAAGCGACAACGCCGGGCGTACACCCGACAGGTGCACCACATCAACTCGTCGCCGCCCACCGAGCTACCTCCGTGGGTCGGCGCCACGGTGACCTTCGGCCCCGAGGACGCCGCGGGGATCAGCCTCCCCCATCACGACGCCCTCGTCATCTCGGCGGTCATAAACGACTGTGAAGTGCGTCGTGTCTTCATCGACGGAGGAAGCTCGGCGGACATCCTGTTCGCATCTACCCTCGTAGAGATGGGGATACCACGGGCTTGCCTCGCCCCCGCTGGCATCCCGCTCCTTGGCTTCGAAGGCGAGCCGGTCCCGGGGCTCAAGAAGATTGAGCTCCCGGTGGAGTTCGGAGAAGGGGAGTGCAAGCGGCAAGAGAATATCATCTTCGACGTGGTCGATCTCCCCTACCAGTACAATGTCACCCTCGGCCGGGTCACACTGAACAAGTTCGGCGCCATCCCTCACCATGCTTTCCTCTGCATGAAGACCCCATCCCCTTGCGGTGTCATTACCGTCCGAGGCAATCAAGACTTATCTCGCAAAATCGACAACGACATCCAGCGGCCATTCGCTATGTCCACACTGTTCACGCTGAGGCCGAAGCTGAGAAGACTGCGCTAGGGGCCGCCGACCCCCCAACATCCGGGTGGTGGGTCCCGAAGCCCAAGCCCGATGGCGAGACCCGCGAGGTACCGCTGTCAGACGAAGACCCAGTCAAGACGGTGCTCGTCGGGGCAAACCTCGACCCGAAGGTCGCCGAGGCTCTGCTCGGCGCACTCCGGGGCGACCGCGACCTCTTCGCATGGGAGCACGAAGACCTCCCCGGCGTGCCCAGGGAAATTGTTGAGCACCGACTGTACGTCAAGCCGGATGCGCGCCCGGTGAAACAGAAGCTCCGGAGAATGTGTGTTGAACGTCAAGCCACGACCTGTGAGCAGGTTGACAAGCTTCATAAGGCCGGGGTCATCCACGAGGTCATGTACCCGGACTGGCTCGCCAACCCTGTCCTCGTCAAGAAGGCCAATGGGAAGTGGCGCATGTGCGTTGACTACACCAACCTCAACCGCGCATGTCCAAAGGACAACTTTCCACTCCCACGGATCGACCAGCTAGTGGATGCCACCTCGGGATGCGAGCTCATGAGTTTCTTGGATGCGTACTCCGGGTACCACCAGGTGTGGATGGCCAAAGAAGACGAGGAGAAGACGAGCTTCATCACGCCCTCCAGAACATTCTGTTACGTTCGAATGGCCTTCGGGCTCAAGAACGCCGGCGCAACCTTCGCCCGGCTCGTGTGTAAGGCCCTCGCGCCTCAAATAGGGCAGAACATTGAGGCCTACGTTGACGACATTGTCATCAAGAGTGCCCTCGCCGACACCTACGCAGCAGACTTGCGGGAGACATTCGACAACCTCAAGAAGGCGGGCATGAAACTCAACCCGGAGAAGTGCGTGTTCGGGGTCCAAGCGGGGAAGCTCCTCGGCTTCCTTGTGTCAGCAAGGGGTATCGAGGCCAACCCGGCAAAAATACAAGCAGTGCGTGACATGTGACCACCAGAAAATGTTAAGGAAGTGCAGAAACTGTAGGGCGTCTCGCCGCGTTGGGGAGGTTCATCTCTTGCTCAGCTGAAAAAGGACTCCCGTTCTTCAAGACGCTGCGTGGGTCCTCCAGCTTTGAGTGGACGAGAGAAAGCCAAGCCGCCTTGGAAGAGTTGAAGGCATACCTTGCCTCGCCGCCCCTGTTGCAGAGCCCTTGTCCCGGGGAGGCGTTGTTGCTCTACCTCGCAGCCACCCCGACAGCAGTGAGCACCGTCCTCGCCAAAGAAAAGGACAAAATCCAACATCCCGTCTACTATGTGTCTGAGGCGTTGCAGGGCGCGAAGGTGCGGTACACCGAGCTGGAGAAGCTCGTGTACGCGCTCCTCATGGCGTCAAGGAAGCTGCGACACTACTTCCACGCCCATTCGGTCCGAGTGCCGTCGGCCTTCCCCATCCGCGAGATGCTTCGCAACAAGGAAGCGTCCGAGCGCGTGGGCAAGTGGTCGGCCGAGCTTGCCCCGTTCTCCATCAAATTTGTGCCAAGGACAGCAATCAAGTCCCAAGTGTTGGCGGACTTCCTGGCAGAATGGGCCCTATCGGGGCACGCCGAGCCTCCAACCCCCTCAGACCCACTGTGGACGATTTACGTCAATGGCTCATGGTGCTCGGAGGGCGCCGGCGCTGGAGCGATCCTCGAGTCCCCGGAGGGCAATGTCACCTCTTACAACGTGCGCCTCGAGTTCCAGACCACTAACAACGGGGCAGAATACGAGGCGCTCCTCCTCGGTCTCCAAAAGGCACGCGCCTCAGGCGTGCGGAGAATAGTCGTCAAGAGCGACTCGCAGCTCGTCACTGGTCACATTGACAAAAGCTACCAGGCCAAGGACCCCGAAATGATCAAGTACTTGGCTCTGGCCCGGGCCATGGAGAAGCACTTCACCGGCATCACTGTTCGCAGCATCCCGCGCGCTGCGAACACCGACGCCGACATCCTTGCATGGGCCGCAAGCACGAAGACCAAAATCCCCCAAGGGGCTTTCTATGAAGTGATCTCGGAGCCCGCCAGGAAAGGGCTCCCCGAGGTGTGCCTCATTGGCGAGCAAGACTGGAAAACCCCGGTCCTGAGTTACCTCTCGGACGAGACGGAGCCCGCCGACCCCGTCGAGGCACGGAGGCTCAAGAGTCGGGCTCGGGGCTTCGTCATCCATGACAATGCTCTCTACAAGCGCGGGGTATGCGCACCCTATCTTCGGTGCGTCTCCAAGGAGGAGGGACTCGAGCTGGTCCACGAAATCCACCAAGGGCTATGTGGGTCGCACCTCGCCCCCCGAGCCTTGGTGTCTAAGGCATTCCGTCAAGGGTTCTATTGGCCCACCGCCCATCGCGACACCCAAAGCCTCGTCAGAACATGCCCCGCGTGCCAATGGATGGGGCGAGGCACGAAGCTCCCGGCGAACGAGCTGCAGCCCATCCCACCGTCGTGCCGCTGGCCCGCTGGGGCGTCGACCTTGTCGGCCCATTCGGGTCAGGGAGTCGTGGATACAAGTTCGTCGTCGTCATCGTCGACTACTTCTCCAAGTGGATCGAGGCCGAGCCCTTAGCCAAGATAACGTCGGCAGCTGTGCAGAGGTTCGTATGGAAGAATCTCATTTGTCGCTTCAGCATCCCAAGGGAACTCACCGTCGACAACGGGACTCAGTTCGACGCGACTCCCTTTCGAAAGTTCTGCATCGGCCTCAGCATTAACTTGTGCTTCGCCTCTGTGGCCAATCCAAAGGCGAATGGCGCGGTCGAGTGGGCCAACAGGATCGTCCTTTCGGGCCTTCGCAAATGCCTCTTCGACTTGCCCAAGGGTCTCTGGGCTGACGAGCTCCCTAGCGTCTTGTGGTCCACCCGCACGGCGGCCAGTCGGGCCACCGGTCTCACTCCCTTCAAGTTATTATATGGAGAGGAGGCGGTGACCCCCGAAGAAATCAAGACAGGGTCCCTGCGCACCACGACGGCCATTGACGGAGATTCCCAAGAGGTATCCCTCGAAACGCTGGATGCCGTCCGGCAGGAGGCTGCTCTCAACATCGATCGATATCAGGCCACCATGGCGAAGGTGTACAATAAGACCGTCCGCCCACGACCCATCCACGTCGGCGACCTCGTGCTCAAGAAGAAGGCGAACCCAGAAGCCGATGGCAAGCTAAGCTCAAAGTGGGAAGGGCCATACGAGGTGGTTCGCGCTACCCGCCCGGGAGCGTTCCATTTGGCAACCCTCGACGGGGGCGAGTTAAAGCATAGCTGGAACACCGACAATCTCCGCAAGTACTATGTATAGCTATAGTTTCTCTAGATGTAGCCGCTGTGTCGCCATCTTTTGTATTCTGAAATAGTACGGTGAGGGTAAGGACCGCTGCGACGGCCGCTACCCCCGCTCGGTCACCCATTCAGGCTGAAGACGACGCTTCGTCGTCGCCAACTTTTGTAATCGGCCTTAGCGCCACTTGGTTGCTAAGCCTTAAAATGAAAAACTCAGAACGGCGGCGTCATGCCCCCCAGGTAAGAGGATCTGCTACCTTCGTCCGGGATAGAGTGTCCCTTCCCTCCGGGGTCGCGCGACGAGAGCTCCCCGCGATGTCGAGCCATCTCCGTCCGGGATAGAGTGTCCCTTCCCCCCCCCCGGGGTCGCGTGACGAGAGCTCCCCGTGACGTCGAGCCAAGCACATACGTTAAGGTAAGGCAAGAACGTGTTCACACACGCCATCAGACGCTGAGTATTTCTAAACTAGGGACGAACGCGGTGCCACGTACCCGTTGATGCCTTTATTTCTTTATTACTTCATTCTACAATCACTCTCAAGCACGCCATCGAGCGCTTAATGTTTTTGGATGGGAGGGGGTACAGCACCTGTCACGGACCTGGGAATTACATATGATTAAGGGAACGGATGATCGCCAAGGGCCGAAAGACCAGTCGACCTGGTGGCACGGTACCTGCGCCGTACTCACCGAGGCAGAGGGGTCCGACACCTGACCAACGCAAGCCGGCCGGAAGCGACTAAACTTCCTAGAACCACATACAATTCCCTGACCCGGTGAAGATTTAGAGTCGTTCCCAAATTCTACCACGCATCGGAGGAGCCCGGCGATTCTACCCACACCCTAACCTAGCTCGGAAGCTAGTGGGTCACTCGAAAGCCCGGTAGAATACGCCCACACCCTGCCTGGCCGGCACAGCATCTCAGCCAGCGGGTCACTCAACCGATTCCTGCTCGGCTTAGTACAACGAGGAATGGCTTTAACTCTTCGCGGCATACCCATACACTTCATATCATTCACGCACGGTGTATGAGCAGCCCCAATAACAACTTGTATATCACAACAAAGCACTACATTACGATAATAAACTAGTTGTCCACATTGGACTATGTGATTACATCAGTCGGCGATAACCGGAAACATAGTTAAGTTGAAGTATGCAAGCAACAGCGGAATAAAAGACCCAAAATCCACAGCGGGCATCAACCGCTGCTCAATAGTCACCCAAAATCCCATGGGTCGATAGCCAACCAAGGAAACCAGGAAGCTAGGCATCGTCGAAGTATTCCTCGACCACTGGCTCACCTGCAATGATCTAGGAATATCCTAGGTGAGTACGAAGGTACTCGCAAGACTTATTCGTGCTTGATTAAATGTCCTACACATACTAGTATAGCAGCAAGTAAACATGATGCATTCCGAAGTAACAAGGTACAAACATAATCAAGGGGAATAGCCTCATTTTCTAAATCATTCAGGGGGCAGCCCACGCCCCAACTGAATCACATATTCATCAATCTCGTGGATCGCTACCGGCAATACATCCATAGCGAGTATAGCGAGTGCATTTCCCTTGGAGGTTGCAAGACTCCAACGAGACTCTGAGACTTACCTCAACCATACCCCCGTGTCGATTCCGAAGACGTCTCACGGATTCTCCACAAGGACATTACTCAGTCATCAATCTCTCGGATCATTACCGGCAATACGACCACACTGAGTATAGCGAGTGCATTTCCCTTGGAGGTTGCAAAGCTCCAAGAGACTCTGAGACTTATCTCCACCATACCCCTGCGTCAATTCCGGTGATGTCCACGCGGTAGAAAGGGAGATGCACGATGAAGTTACCTCAGGTTGGTATCTCAATAAATCCACCTTAACACAGGTGCTCATGCTGATACTTCAAATCATACCTAACCATATTCATCGTGCAAAACCCACTACTGCAGATTGACCTTCTCCTGAACCCCCTCCACTGACGGGCACAAAAAGGTCCGTCGCTGGAGGGGAACACCGCCGACGGACACCAAACAGCCCGTCAGCGGAGAAGGCAGCAATGATGAACGTGAGGAGCACCACTGACGGGCTCCAAATCCACCCGTCAGTGGAGATGAACCTGAGGTGGCATAGATGACGCGTGAACTACACTGACGGGCTCAATTTAAGAGCCCGTCAGAGGAGATTACATCTCCACTGACGGGCTCAGACGTAGCCCGTCAGTGTAAAGGGGAACATATGACGTGTCATATCACTGACGGGCCCTGGGAACCGGCCCGTCAGTAGAGACGTTGTCTTCACGGACGGTTCAGATCCACGTCCGTCAGTGGAGATTGGTGCATGGTTGGCTGAAGCTTGACTGACGGTCCCCTTTTAGTCGCCCGTCAGTGGTGATCTCGCCTATATAACCAGAGCGGGCCCTCGCTGCTGGCCAGTGCTCGCGCGCCCACTGGCCAGCACCGAGTGCCGCCGTCGCCCCAGCTGCTGCCGCCGTCGCCGCCGCCCCCCCTTCCCCCCAACCCATCAACACTTCTCCCCTCTCCCCAACCCTTCTCCCCAAGCTCTAGAGAGACTAGATCTAGATCTAGATCTAGATCTAGATCTTCTCTTTTCCTCCTCCTCTCACTCTCTCCCTCCTCCTCATCTCTCACTCCTCCTCTCACTCTCACTCTCTCCCTCCTCCTCATCTCTCACTCCTCCTCTCACTCTCACTCTCTCCATACATCTCTCCCTCCTCCTCTCACTCTCACTCTCTCCATACATCTCTTATTTCTAGCTCTCTCTCATCACTCCCTCCTCCTCTCACTCTCGCTCTCTCCATACATCTCTCATTTCTCACCGAAAAGATCGCTAGCGCTCGGTAATAATGCTCGCTAGTGTTCTTTTCATTTCGTATATGTATTTGATGTGATTTTCGGTTATCGAACTGATTAGTTTCGTGTCGTAGGTGTTTATCGATGGATCGCAGTTGGATGTACGACAACCGGGCAACAGAGAGTTGGGCTATGGCTTTGAACGAGTTTCTTGATGTCGCCGAACGAGATATGAGGACAAAAGGTGGCACGAAGATTTGTTGTCCATGTCGCGATTGCAAAAATTTCGTAATGTTCGATACGAGAGGGAGGGTGATGGTACACCTAGCGCTGAAGGGTTTCATGTCAGGCTATACACGTTGGACATGTCACGGCGAGGAGGAGGAAGATCAAGTGTTGCAGCAAGATGCCGAACACGGAGATGACGAAGAAGACGAGGGGAGTATCGAACCTGACGCCGAAGGAGAAATGGGAAACAATTTGGCCGATATGGTGCAGGACGTTCACATGGTGGAGCAGGTGGTGATAGATCCCGAGGATGAAAGAGAGGCTGCTAAGTTCACGAGACTAGTTGAAGACTCACAAACCCCGTTGTATATCGGTTCCGATCCAGAGCACACGCGTCTGTCGGTCACGCTGGAACTTCTAAGGATCAAGGCAGCCCATAATTGTCCAGACGAAGGCTTCGGCGAGACACTGGCTTATCTTGCAAAAGTTTTTCCCAAAAACAACTTGCTGCCTACTAGCACCGATGAAGCCAAGAAGGTTGTCTGCCCTCTTGGATTGGACGTGCAGAGGTTCCACGCGTGCCCAAATGACTGCTTCATTTACCGCACAGAGCACGAGAAGCTGTACAAGTGTCCTACGTGCAACACATCCAAATTCAAGTGGGGTAGAAACCAACCCGATGATGAGGACCCAGTGACGAGTGGCGCTCCCACAAAGGTTGTTTGGTATCTTCCAGTCCTTTCCCGTTTGAAGCGTTTATTCGCTAACAAGAAGGAGGCAAAGCTGATACGTTGGCACGCCGAGGGGCGAAAAATTGATGATGGCGTGATGAGGCACCCTGCGGATGCTTCGTAGTGGTGGGCAATCGACGCCCAATACGATGACTTCGGAAAAGATCCGAGGAACATCAGGTTCGGTATGAGTACGGACGGAATCAACCCGTTCGGCAACATGAGCAGCAGACACAGCACATGGCCCGTGGTTCTATGGATGTACAACCTTCCTCCGTGGCTCTGCATGAAGCAAAAGTACATACACCTCTCTATTCTCATTCAAGGGCCGAAGCAACCTGGGAACAATCTGAACGTGTACCATCAGTTGTTGTTCGAAGAACTCGCTACACTATGGGAACCAGGGGCCCAGGTCTGGGACGCTTTCCAAGAAGAATATTTCAATCTGAAAGCGCTGCTGTTCACGACGGTCCAAGACTATCCCGCGTACGGATATCAATCCTGCCAGTGTGTTCACGGATACAAAGGATGTGTTAAGTGTTTGGAGTTTACAACAAGTCTACACTTAAAGGGCTCTAAAAAAATCATTTTCATGGGCCACCGAAGGTGGCTGAAACAGAATGACCCATGGAGGCAAGAGAAGGAGTTGTTTGATAATACTGTTGAGATCCGTTCGGCGCCCCGGGAGAAGACAGGGGTAGAAATCTATGACATCGTGAACACAATGCCCCCCGTTACGCCGGGTAAGACACAACCGCCTGTTCCCATGCAGGACGGCGTCTGGAAAAGGAAATCCGTGTTTTGGGATTTACCTTACTGGAGATTCCTAAGCACACGTCACAGCATAGATGTCATGCATGTTGAAAAAAATGTATGCGACAGCCTGCTCGGTATCCTGCTAAACATGTTAGACAAGACAAAAGATGGACCAAAGGCACGAGCTGACATGGAATACTTGGGTATAAGAAAGAAGCTGTGGGCAACCAAGCAAATGATCAAAAGTCTATCGGTGTTCCTGTTTCACGCCACATGGGTAGGCTCGATGGTGAAGGCCATGCACGCGGACAGAAGGCGATACATGTTTATAATTCAGTACCGAATAGATCAGCTGACTACGACAGAGCACATCTCGTGGTGCTGCAACACCTTACCGTGGTGCATCCTTATCTCTGGATGCACATGGTGAAGGTAAAAAAGAAAACCCAAAAAAGGGAGAAGCGTGGCTCTCGAAAGAGCACAACGCGAAGTTCGCAAGCTGGCTAAAGAACTACTGGTATGAAAGGACTCCGACAAATGATGAAGAAGAGACGGTCAAAATGTTGTCACAAGAGCCTGCGAGCAAGGTCCTGACATTTCAAGCATATGATATCAACGGATACACATTCTATACGGAGGCTCAAGACAAGAAAAGTACGTACCAGAACAGTGGGGTGACAATAGAGGCTAAAACCGGTAACCGTAAGGACATATACTACGGCATTATCGAAGAGATTTGGGAACTGGACTACACCGTCACAAAGATCCCCATGTTTCGTGTCAGATGGGCGAAAAATGTCCATATGGACGATGACAAATTCACTACCGTGACTTTACCTCCCCCGACATCTATTGACTCGACACAGGTGAAAGCAATCAGTGCGAAAGATGAGCCTTGGGTACTAGCTAAATAGATCTCGCAAGTGTTCTACATAAAAGACCCGAAGGAAAAGAAGCGCCATGTCGTCAGAAAAGGGAAAAGGAGTATTGTCGGAGTCGATGGTGTAGTTGACGAAGAGGACTATGACCAATTCGATGACCCGGACTCCGAGCCAGAAGATACTGATAAACGGTCCACCAAAAGGAGCAAAGGTACTAAGGATTCCGAGCCCTACATCAGACGCACCCACGCCGAAGGACTAACGTATACCACCAAGAAGATTACTATTCACGAGAAGATTGTCGAAGACCACGAAACCTAGCGAGCTATGTGCGTTTGTATAATAATGTCTATGTTTGGATGACATTATATTATGTGTATGTGTAATGGTGTAATATTGTTGACTCGCGCTAAACGACAAAATCGTAAAACCCTAACCCACGACGACACAAAAATGCATCTCCCAAAATCTAAAACCCTAAACAAAATGCAATATACCAACAATATATATATACAATATGCCAAGAATAAGCCATAAATAAAAAATAAAAAACACATTAGGCCAAGATTAAAACAATGCAAATATACCAAACAGGACACCACTGACGGGCGGCATTAAAAGGACCGTCAGTGGTAGGTTCCTAACCCTAACGCAGAAGAGTATCACTGACGGGCCTAGATGGATAGCCCGTCAGTGGTATTTACCACCACTGACGAGCCTATAACGGACGCCCGTCAGTGGTAACGCTCCCACCACTAGTACTGGACATCTTTAGTCCCACCTCGCCAAGCGAGCAGCGCGCGCACTAGCTTAAAAGGGCAGCCGCGCGCACGGCTTTCGAATTCCTTAGAACTCTCACTGCTACTACGGGCCGCCGCTGGTCCCCTGCGCGGCTTGGGCTCGTGGGCCTGGGCGCTGTGCTCGGGATAGGCCTCTGGCTGGTCCCCTGCGCGGCCCGGGCTCGTGGGCCTGGGCGCTATGCTCGGGATAAGCTGGTGTGCCCAAAATTTTTATTTTATATAATATGTGTTCGCACGAAATTGGATCCGTGAAACACCTAGGTAAAGTGGAGTCGCCAATCGCACTTACGTGTACGATGCACGGATGCTTTTCTAGCAAAGCAACAAAGGATAACTATCATACTTACGCGTACGACGAGCGATTGCTTTCCGAGCAAAGCAACAAAGATCCTCCGGCTTACGTGCAGAAGAACCGATCATTTTTCAGCGCAAAACGATAAAGATCTACAACTAGAACAGAAAAGTAAAGGTAAAAGTAATAGATTGATTTGTGTCGATTGTTGGATCTCTCAATCGGCCGTCACCCTTTACATATTTATAGGGCGGCTGGTCTTTCCGTAGGAGATCGGGAATCCTAATCCTAACTGATTACGAATATATCACTTTCCTTGCTTAAAGGATCCTGATCTAACACATATATGACTTTCCATCGCTCAGGACTCCCCCTCGGATACGAGGCATCTTTCCATAAGAACCGAGAGTCCTTCCAAGTTTGCAGTCAACTCCTCCCTTCCTAAGACTCTTTCCCTAAGTCTCCGTGTTGGATAAGTCTTGGAGGGTAGCGCCGTGACTTGGATCTGCTGAGGATTTAGCTCTGTCCGACTTGTGCCTTCTCGGGGACTTGAGTACTCAGGAACGCCAGTACTCGGGAACATCAGTACTCGGGAACACGGGCTCGGGTGCTCGGTACTCGGACGTGCTGACACTCGGAGTCAATATTGCTCGGGGTCCCCACCGACTGCTCGGGGCCGCGAGTGCTCGGGGTCGCCACTGTTGAATGCCCGGAGGTACCGCTCGTGACTTGATGACGTAGTACTCGGGACGTTAGCGCTCGGGGACACCTCCGACTGCTCGGGTCTTCGGGAACTTCTGCGAGCACCCTTCGCACTCGGGACGTGATGACTACTCGGGACGCGAGTACTCGGACCGCTCGGGAAACAGTCAAGCACTCGGGGAACGTGCAAACCCCTCAAGACGGGTGAACTCCTCGGGGACTCGGTCATTCGAGATCACCAGCACTCGGGATACTTGGGAATGTCGCGAGCACTCGGGATCAAAGATGTTTCGAACGTCCAAGCTACTCGGCTTAACCTTTAGCAAACCTAATACTTAATTTGGCCAACCAGATAAATCCTTAAGCCAAATTACACTGTAAACACATGCCCCCCTGCTTTTTGGTATAATTGCATTTACCAAAAACACCGTGAACTACACCACTGCTTAGGGCGATACCTATAAAGGACATATCGGCCATAGATTTTGTTAAGCTTCTTGCCACATACTCGGGTAATACCTTTTCAGATATTTCCCATTAAGAGCCTTACGTAACCCTTCCCCTTGCAAAGATTCTACAAAATAAGAGTTCCCGGGGACGATTTCAACGACCTTATACGGGCCCTCCCAACTCGGCGACCATTTGCTGAATTTGTTGTTCCGAGTTCCAATAGGTAAAATCGTCTTCCATACTAGGTCTCCTATCTGAAACGATTTTTCCTTGACCCGTTTGTTGTAAGCCTTAGCTACTCTCAACTTCTCCTTTTCGATTTCCCGTAAGGCTTTCAATCTTTCTTCCGAAACGTCGTCTATCCTATCTATCATCAGGTGACTATAATCTTCAGCCGACAAGTCGTTTTGCCTGGCTATTCTAAGAGCTTGTAATCTAACTTCCACGGGTAACACTGCTTCCTGCCCGTATACCAACTCGAATGGCGTCACTTGGGTTGCCCCATGCTTAGATATTCGATGGGCCCATAGTGCTTCCAAAAGGACTTCATGCCACCTTCTCGGATGTTCCTCAATTTTCTTCTTTATTAACTTGATCAAAGTCTTATTGCTAGACTCGGCCTGGCCATTAGCTTGGGCATAATAGGGCGACGAGTTCAACAACTTGACCCCAAAGGATTCGGCAAACTCACTGAATTGGTGAGACATAAAGGATGCACCTTGATCAGTCGTCAGAGTTTGAGGGATGCCGAACCTATGAATGATATGCTCTAGAACAAAGCTAATCACTTCCTTATGAGTCATATTTCTTAAAGGAACTGCTTCGGTCCATTTAGTAAAATAATCTGTAGCTACAAGGACGAAACGATGACCTTTAGACGAAGCAGGATGTATTTTCCCAATGAAGTCTAAACCCCATCCTCTAAATGGCCACGGCTTTATAATAGGGTTCATCTTAGCCGCGGGTACCAATTGTATGTCCCCGAACTTCTGGCATGCTTCACATCCTCTATAATACCGAAAACAGTCTTCTAACATAGTCGGCCAATAGAATCCTGCCCTCTTGAATAACCATTGCATCTTAGGAGCCGACTGATGTGTTCCGCATATCCCTTCATGCACTTCTCCCATAGCTATTTTTGATTGGTCGGGATCTAAGCATTTCAATAATACTTCATCTATCGTCCGGCGATACAACTCGTCATTAAACAAGGTGTACTTTATAGCTTGCCGCCGAATTTTCCTATCCCTTGTTCGACTCGGATCTTTCAAATAACTAACTAAAGGTGCCCTCCAATCATCGACTTCCAAACCGCTTAACGACTCGGCTGCTTGTGTCAAACCGTTGCCCCCCGAGTCGGTACTGGATCTACACGAGTCGGCCTCGACTTCCAGCAAGTCGGCCTGGCCTTCGACAGCAACGATCATCGGCTTTCTAGATATGAAAAACCTTCCTCTTCCGACTTGGTAGCCGGATGCTTGCTGTGCCAAATAGTTGGCTCTAGAGTTCTCTTCTCTAGGCACATGGCTGATATTAAAAGTATCTAAGGACTTGACTATGTCTAAACATCGGTCTAAGTAGCTATTCAGCAGACCATCAAAACATTGAAACTCACCATTGACTTGCTGAACCACTAGTAATGAATCTCCAAAAGCATCTATGTCTTTTATGCCCATATCTACTAAGTTTTGCAAGCCAAACAATAATGCCTCATACTCTGCCTGATTATTAGTGCAAGGGTATTCTAACTGGACCGATGACTCATAGATAACATTATGTGGTGAAACCAAAACATTACCAATGCCTTGCCCACTTCTGCAAACTGATCCATCAAAGTAAAGTTTCCACGGGCATATGCTAACCTAATTAACATCCTCCTCATCGTTAACCCTATGATCAACAATGAAGTCGGCGACAACTTGACCTTTCACGGCGCGCAACGGCTCATATGTTAAATCATACTCTATTAATGCATAAGCCCATTTTCCAACTCGCCGCTAAGAATCGGTTGTTGCAACTATACTTAATCACATCGACTTGGCAAGACACAGCACAAGTACTCGAGAGTAGATAATGCCGAAATTTGGTACATGCATAAAATAAGGATAAGCATAGCTTCTCGATGAACACGTACCGACTTTCGGTGTCGAGTAGCCAGCGACTTACATATGCAACGATGTATTCCTTCTTGTCGACTTCCTGGGTCAGCACTGCGCCGAGTACTTTGTCTTGTGCAGCAATGTATAGTCGGAACGGCACTCCCGACTTGGGTGCTCGAAGCACTGGAGGACCCGACAAGTATCTCTTGATACAATTGAAGGCATCTCGCTGCTCTGCCCCCCAAGTGAACTCGGCTTCGTCTTTTAGCCGAAGCAAAGGGACAAACGATTCAATCTTACCCGCCAGGTTAGATATAAATCGTCTTAAGTAGTTTATCTTCCCTAATAAACTCTGCACATCTTTCTTGCATGTCGGCTCTCCTAGCTTCCTATGGCTTCTATCTTCTTAGGGTCAATCTCTATACCTTGTTCATGAATTATGAACCCTAAGAACTTACCAGCCGACACTCCAAACGCGCATTTGAGCGGGTTCATCTTCAACCCATACCGACGCATCCTTTCAAAGGCTAGTCGCAAGTCGGCTAAGTGGTGCTCACAGCCGTCCGACTTGATGACGATGTCATCAATATAGACTTCTAACACAATGCCTAAGAGATCATGAAAGATTAAGTTCATAGCACGCTGATAAGTGGCGCCCACATTCTTCAAACCGAATGTCATGACAACCCATTCAAATAACCCGACAAAACCGGGGCAACGAAAGGCAGTTTTAAACATGTCCTCTTCGGCCATAAAAATTTGATTATACCCGGCATTGCCATCTAACAAACTGAGTACTTTGTGTCCAAAGGCATCATTTATCAACATGTCGGCTATGGGTATAGGATACTCATCCTTAGGCGTGGCCTTACTCAAGTCCCTGAAGTCTATACATACCCTAATCTTCCCGGTGTTCTTCTTCTCGACTGGCACAATATTTGAAATCCACTCGGCATACCTGCATGGCCGAATGAACCCTGCCTTCACCAGTCGGTCAACATCCTCTTTGATGCGGTCATACAAGTTAGGGTTGAAACGCTTAGGTGGTTGCTTGTGGGGTCTGAAGCCAGACTTGACAGGCAACTTATGTTCGACTAGTCTCCGACTCAATCCGGGCATCTCTGTGTAATTCCAAGCAAAGCAGTCTACGAATTCTTTGAGTAGCGCGCACACCTTATTCTTCTGGCCAACTTCCATATTGGCGTTAATGAATGTTGGTCGGAGCACGCCTCCATCGCCAATATCAACTTCTTCAAGTGGGTCGGCCGATGAGAACCCTTGTCCGAGTTTCTCCATGTCGTCAAAATCTTCGATAGTCTCATGCATATCGTTCTTACCCGAACGATATTCCTCGGTGCGCTTTTGTAGCCACTTGATGCTATCTTCTTTGTTCATTTATAAAGACAAATTGTTAAGCTGAGCTATACAAGCCGGCTGTGCTTGTATCGGTACAAATCCGTCCTTACCGATACTGACATAGTCGTAGTCGGATAAATTCCTACCCGACAGACACCTCATGTCGCCGTGTTGCCAGTCGACCGTAGTCTCTGCTAAAGCAATGCAAGCCGAGTTATCTGCTTCGATTACTTCGACATCCTCATCTACCCACTGGATTAAGCACTGATGCAGGGTAGAGGGGATGCAACAATTGGCATGGATCCAGTCTCTCCCCAAGAGCATGTTGTATCGGCCTTTGACGTCAACTACGAAGAATGCCGTCGGCAGAGTTTTGCTCCCGACTGTAAGTTCTACCGATAGTATGCCCTTGGCCTCGGATAGCTCTCCTGAGAAACCGCTGAGTCCCATGTTTGTCTTCATTAATTCGGACTCCTTTCGGCCTAACTTGGAGAACACCGAAAGTGGCATAATGTTGACTCCAGCGCCGCCATCAACAAGCATGCGGCCGATCGGTCTCCCATCAATGTGGCCCTTGATGAACAGAGGCTTCAGGTGCTGCCCATGCTTCTCCGGCTTCTCAAATATGGCGTTACTCGGGCCAAGCAGAAGCTCTGCGACTTCTGACTCGGGAGCGCGGAACTCGATGGGCAATTCGAACACCATATTGATGTCCATGTCAGCGGGTATGTCCCCGACATCTTTGCTGGCGGTATCATCTTCTTCCTTGGCGATGCCCTTTTCCTTCCAAGTCATCTTCGTAGGTTTCATTGGCCTGGCTTGGTTGAACCATTCGTCGCGCTTCTTCTCGACGAGCTCCTCCCTGAGCTCGAGTGCTCGCAGCCGCTGTACCTCCGCTTCTGAGAATGCGTGAGTCCCGTGGGGCACCATTGCGGCTTTGGTTTTGTTCCTGGTTCAACCGCCTTGATCTTCCTAGCCGGCTGACTCGGCGCGGGTTCAATGGTTGCTTTCCGAGTGCCGGGTCCCGCTGCATTGCTGGACTCTGTCCTGTCCGAGTCATCTATTGTGCCAAACCGTACACGCCGGATTCCCGCTGGTGGCGCCGAGTTAACTTGCGAACTTATCAACACGGCGGATCGTCGTGGTAGACTTCCTTCTGGGACTCGGATAGCGCCTGCTTTGTTTGACTCAGATTGCATCGTTGTGCGGTTGTCAGGTTCGGATTCGGCACGCTTGACTGGTACCCAGACCTGCTTAGTCGGCGAGTTTCCCCCCTGAGCCAGCCGACTCGGTACGTCGGGTCCCTTGCGCCGAATGGCGAGCCAGTTCCACGCTCGAGTTCCTGCCTCGAACCGAGTTCTTTTCCTGTGGGGCTGTTCTCTGAACCCGGACCTGTACAGGATCCAGCTCGGCTGAAACATGCCGATTGGTCCAACCGGGTGTGGCGCCCAAGGGTTTGAAACCCCACGGAGGACACTGTGGGTAGAAAGTGTGTGCGCCCCCCCAGTATGCCGGACCTGTAGCGAGGTATGGTGGTTGGACGTAAGGACCTTCTTGCCAGCACTCGGACCCACCGAAACTTTGTCGGGGAGGAGACCTGGGGCGCTTGGCTCCTCCAAGCCGAGTGAACACATTGTTGGTCGTGTATTTATCCAGCAACTGTTTCACCGTCGGCTTTGACTTCGCGGCTTGACTCTTCCCTCGATTGACCTTCCAGACTCCGACTTCTGGATTCTTTGGCTTGATCATCCTTGGAGTCGACGAGGAGTTTGAGTTGATCATTTCTGGACTATGAGAGGGACTCGGCTTGATCATTCTCGGAGCCGCATTGTCGTCAATGACGACGTTCTTCCCTTTTGTTGACTCGGCCTGATCTGATCGAATTAACACTTTCTTTTTCTCCAAGTCGATCACGTTGATTGGAAAAGGATCACTATCAAGTTTCATCTTGGTGCTTTGAGCAAACGTCAATCGTCCGTCATTAATGGCCGATTGCACCTGTCGACGAAACACATTGCAGTCATTAGTAGCATGAGAAAAAGAGTTATGCCACTTACAATATGCTCTTTTGCCCAATTCGTCCACCGATGGGAATACGTGCCCTTCCCTCACTCTGATCATATTTCCCTGCAGGAGCATATCAAAAATCTTGTCACATTTGCTAATGTCAAAAGTGTACCGAATCTCCTCTTTCCGAGTGGGTGTAGGCCTGAGGGCTGGACAAACGAAGGGTTTTGACTTGGGTGCATGAACCCACTCGGCAATGCATATGTCAGCGTCGTCCTCACTGTCCGAGCTGTTTTCGTATGCTATAACATTGACTGCCGATTTTTCTTTGGCTTTGCTCTTAGTATCCCCGAACCGGCTATACGGTTTGACTTCCTTAGCGCGGTTCTCCTGTGCTACAGCCCTCTGAGCGACTTGGCTAATGCTTAGGAATTCTTGGCCTTCTAGTCTGTCCTTAATATGGGGGAGCAAACCCGAAAAAGCGAGGTCGGCAAGATCTTTTTCGTTTATATTTAAACTAAAGCACCGGTTCTTAACTTCTCTGAACCTTCTAATGTAATCACAAACCGGTTCATTGTACTTTTGTCTAACCATCGTTAAATCCGAGAGTCTGAGCTCAGTCTCACCACTGTAAAAGTAGTCGTGGAACTGCCGTTCTAGTTGTGCCCAAGACGTAATAGACCTAGGAGCGAGCGAGGTAAACCATGTGAAGGCAGTGCCCGACAATGACAAGGGAAATAGCTTTACTCTATAAATATCTGATGTACCGACTTCACTACTTTGCGCCAAGAATTGCCCTACATGTTCAAAAGTCGACCTATTGTCTTCCCCTGTGAATTTGACAAAATCAGGAATTCTGTACCCGCGGGGGTACGGTGTTGTGTCGTAGCACTCAGGGTATGGCTTTAGGTAAGCATGAGACCCATCTTTAGGTATTACGCCGAGTTCTCTCAGCACTCCAGCGAGTTGATCCTTAAAGCTCATATCGGCTAGCGGGGTACGCGAAGTCGGCTGTGGCAGCTCGGGTTGGACTTGTTGCGGGTTAAAATATGTTTCTGGAACCGGCCCATGGGGGACTCCGGTGCCGAGAGGTGGGATAGGTGGTGTGTTGTATGTGACTGTTTGATAGTAGGGTTGTGGGATGTTCGTGCTAAGGCTAAGGCTTCGGTTGTCATGGGTAGAACCCTGGGAAACTGAAGTCGGAACGACAGAGGTTGTGATCACGGGAGCGACTCCTACCCGATGATCGACTCTGTTATCATCAGGATACATCGGCTGCTTATCTCGATGCTCATCATTCACTTGCAAGACTGTAGATCTAACTTGCCCCTGCAGACTACTCTGTAGGTCTTTAGCAAGTTGCTCCTTGAACTCGTCAAATCGGCTAGTCATTACTCGAGCGAATACTTGTGCCGATTTGTCCATCTCAGAGCCATACTTGCTAGCTACCGACACGTCAATCAGATGAGCGATTTCATCAGGACAAGTCGGTTTACTTACCTCGGGTTTGGGCGCAGGAGGTGGAATCGGCATGACTACCTTCTTGATGACGCCGTTTCTCATCTTCTGGTAGCCGGCCAACTTTTGCCGGAGTCGCTCCGCCTGCTCCTCTTCGAGTTGACGTTCAATCTCTCACCGCTCATCTTCAGATAGATCGTCTAGCGTGACGGCGATGATGTTGTCGGGGTTGACGATGCTTCCGTCTTGGAGTCGGAATTCATGGTGTAGACTTTGCTTCTCGTCCCCAGCGGAGTCGCCAATTGTGTTCGCACGAAATTGGATCCGAGAAACACCTAGGTAAAGTGGAGTCGCCAATCGCACTTACGTGTACGATGCACGGATACTTTTCTAGCAAAGCAACAAAGGATAACTATCGTACTTACGCGTACGACGAGCAATTGCTTTCCGAGCAAAGCAACAAAGATCCTCTGGCTTACGTGCAGAAGAACCGATCGTTTTTCAGCGCAAAACGATAAAGATCTACAACTAGAACAAAAAAGTAAAGGTAAAAGTAATAGATTGATTTGTGTCGATTGTTGGATCTCTCAATCGGCCGTCACCCTTTACATATTTATAGGGCGGCTGGTCTTTCCGTAGGAGATCGGGACTCCTAATCCTAACTGATTACAAATATATCACTTTCCTTGCTTAAAGGATCCTGATCTAACACATATATGACTTTCCATCGCTCAGGACTCCCCCTCGGATACGAGGCATCTTTCCATAAGAACCGAGAGTCCTTCCAAGTTCGCAGTCAACTCCTCCCTTCCTAAGACTCTTTCCCTAAGTTTCCGTGTTGGATAAGTCTTGGAGGGTAGCGCCGTGACTTGGATCTGCTGAGGATTTAGCTCTGTCCTACTTGTGCCTTCTCGGGGACTTGAGTACTCGGGAACGCCAGTACTCGGGAACATCAGTACTCGGGAACACGGGCCCGGGTGCTCGGTACTCGGACGTGCTGACACTCGGAGTCAATATTGCTCGGGGTCCCCACCGACTGCTCGGGGCCGCGAGTGCTCGGGGTCGCCACTGTTGAATGCCCGGAGGTACCGCTCGTGACTTGATGACGTAGTACTCGGGACGTTAGCGCTCGGGGACACCTCCGACTGCTCGGGTCTTCGGGAACTTCTGCGAGCACCCTTCGCACTCGGGACGTGATGACTACTCGGGACGCGAGTACTCAGACCGCTCGGGAAACAGTCGAGCACTCGGGGAACGTGCAAACCCTCAAGACGGGTGAACTCCTCGGGGACTCGGTCATTCGAGATCACCAGCACTCGGGGATACTTGGGAATGTCGCGAGCACTCGGGATCAAAGATGTTTTGAACGTCCAAGCTACTCGGCTTAACTTTTAGCAAACCTAATACTTAATTTGGCCAACCAGATAAATCCTTAAGCCAAATTACACTGTAAACAATATGTTCACTGACGGGCCTATAATGGACGCCCGTCAGTGGTAACTCCCGGCTCCCCTAACCCTAGCTACCACCACTGACGGTCCTAGATGGACCGCCTGTCAGTGGTATCTACCACCACTGACGGGCCTAGATGGAGCGCCCGTCAGTGGTAACCCCCGGCTCGCCTAACCCTAGCGAACGAAGAACCACTGACGGGCATTTATGGTGCGCCCGTCAGTGGTACTCCATATCGTATATAAGCCACGCGGGACTTGGCGAAAATTTTGCCAAGTCCCGCGCATTCGTTTCGAACCAGCAGCGAGGCAAACCGAAGCCCCGACGCCGCCAGGCTGCTCCGACGCCCGACGCCCGCACCGCCCGGTCCGCCTCCGTCGTCCACTCACCGAGATAGCCTCCCCGAGCCATGCCGCCGCCGAAGCCGCTGCCGCCGTACCCATTGCCGATGCCGCCGCCGCCGTACCCGTTGCCGACGCCGCCGTCTCCGTTGCCGACCCTGCCGCCGCCGTCTCCCCTGCCGCCGCGTCCGTTGCCGATGCCGCCGCCATCTCCGTTGACAAAGCCGCCGCCGTCTCCGTTGCCGACGCCGCCGCCGCCGTCTCCCCTGCCGCCGCGAGGTAACAGACCTTTAATTAGGCAGTGGAACCAATTGTCCTGGTACACATGTACTCTTGAAGCTGAATGGCACGAGAAAGTCTTGCATTTAGTTTCTATAAGAGTTGCTTGAGATGTTAAGCAGTACCATCTTAGAAGCCGACAAGCTGTAATTTTTCTCATGCTTTCCAAGTAGACTTGAGAACGAACCATCTGTTGCATGGTTATTGATCTGTCCTTTTGGGAGTTTGCATATTACTTTTGAGGGGACATAACTCTGTTCTTTTTCTTCTTTTTACTAGGAAATATCCTAGCCCTCTAATTACTTTTCATGCGTAGAGTGTAGTTCCTATTCCATTTGAGTTTTTCCACAACCTTTTGCAACAAAAGAATAATTTGAGAGTCATTACTTTTATTTCATCAGAGGATGAAATTTAGTATCTGTACTGTGCTTCACGCTAATATGCCTTATATCACAGCCCTTTTAGGAAGTTAACATTTCATCTGCATCCTGAGCTATTAGCAATCTACAATTGTTGCATTGTTTGTCTCCTTTCAAGAAAGAATAGTGAGTCACAATAGTCCTTTATTTAGGTTTACTTCATTTTGATACATCAACAACTAAGTCAAAGAATTGTCTGCATTCATGTACAGTTGTTGTATAATGAATAGCAAGTAAGCTACTATTAGCATCATCTCTTAATAATTTGCTAACGACTCAATTAATTACGTTCAGCCCACTATAAGATACATGCCACGACACACCATCATATTTAGTTTAACTAGTATTAGCAGGTAATCTAGCCTGATCGTATGGTGCGTCTACAGGTTTGCCCTTGCCATATCAGCCATTTTATAGTCTATAAATGAATTGTCTAGTGTTGTGTCGTTACTCGTTAGGTTAAGTGGTTAACTAAACAAACTGATCCATGAATATGCTGGTCCTTGTTGTTTTCCAAATTGATATCATAATGTGTTGTCATTACACTCCAGAAATATTTCCGATAAGATCTAAGCTTGATTTCTAGATTTTTACTTTCTAATAAGGCAAATACTACCTTGTCCTTAGCCTCTTTTTGCTAGTTCCTTATGCTCTCAGATTAGTGAGAAGAGACCTAATTAACCTTAGCTGACTACATTACTTCATAGCTCATGTATTCATGTGTATCTTTACTTCCATATCAGTTTACTTGAACTGATAGAGCACATATTCTAGTTGGTCTATTTCATTTACTTGAACTTGGCATGAATGGGTATTATCTTTGATCTTAGCCTCTTCCAGTGCCCTTTACAATATAAACTTCAAATAAAAAATGTATTAGAAGAGAAAACAAAGATATTATATGTGTGAATAGCATTTGTCTTTTTCTTTTTTCTTTTCTTTTCCTTTTGATTTATCACTTGTCAGATTTTTGCCTTTTTCTACTCTTAACATAGAACGAATTTGTACTTGGAAGTTGTAAAGGTAGTAAAGTAAATTGGAATGAACATATATTTTGGCGTTGGATCGACTCGGCAGAATCATGTGGCTTGGCCCCTATCCCCTAGCTACGGTAGTCCTGATTTAATGTTGTATTAGTTATGTGCCAAGGATTTCCGTGTTCTCGATAGTCACTACTTTCTCCATTTGCTTTCCCTTCACCCATTCTGTATTTAAGCAGTTTTAACGCATATGCCTTGAGCGCTTCCATTGCTTCCTGTAGTATTCCCGCTGGGGCGCCGACCTGAGCAATAGAGCCCGTGGGGGTCGCCCTCGGCGTGGTGGCACCGTTCGAGCCGCCTAGGGAACAAGCCCCCGTTGCTGCCGTCACAGCTGCCGAAGATCAACCTGCGTCGGAGTCCACCTCCTCCAGCGATGACTCTGGCTCCGAGTCAGCCTTTGAAGAGGACGTGGCGCCCCAGAAACAACTACCGCCCCCGGCCCCGACAAGATCTCAGACTAGGAGAAAAGGCAACCAGTTGCTGGACAGGACGTACGTCGTCACTCGAGTCGAAGACGTCAGAGATGTTCCTGCGAGTCCACAGAAGGCTGCCCAGACCTTCAGCAACGCCTGCGGGTGCTTAGTCCGCGAACAAGTGAAGATCACATGCAAAGAATTCAGCCAGTTGTCTGAGTCGACCCGTGAAGCTTTATTGAGGAAACTATGAGACAAATACCAGATTCCTGCCGTCGACAAGGACAGAGTCCAAGCGGCAGCCCTTCGCATCATGGCTAGGGCTCTCAAGACTTGGCGATACGACGCACAGAAGGTCGTGGACGACGACTAGGATACGAAGATCAGTAAAAGATGGCCGAAGATAGAAAAGGAAGACTGGGAGCAATTCGTTGCTGAAATAAGGAGTGCGGAATTCTAAGAGAAGAGTCGCTGGGGGAAGGAGCTTCGGGCCAAGAACAAGTTAGACCACAAGCTCGGAAGCCGTGGATACCTTGGGAAGAGGCCAAAGTGGGCCATAGAGGACGCCAAACTGGCCGCGACTGGGAAAGCGCCTCCTTTTGCGCATCTCAGGGAGCCACGCGCCAGGGAGTATATGAGGGCGCATACAAGCTCTGACCCTGTGACGGGGTCACCAATTATACAGTCTGAAGAACTCCAGGAGGTGGCCAACCGGCTGGTAACATCTCAACTCAGTGTCTTTTCTTACGTAGTTACGTTGTATCGAAATACGCTATCTTCTCATCATGCGATATAACTTGCAGACAGAGCTGAGCCAGCAGCCTGCAAGCTCACAGGACTCCGTCACGAGCTGCCCGAGGTGGAACGATGATCTGGCGAAGGCTCGACAGAAACCGGAGCATCGGGGCCGTGTAGTAGGCGTCGAGGATGGCGTTAAGTGGGACAAGGTGTTTCCCCGAAACCCCGAGGGTCGCCGCCGCCCAAGGAGAGACAGCCAGGAGTACATAGATAAACTCCGTGAGCAAATGCGAGAGATCGCCGAGCAGACGTGGGTACGTATGCAAGTCCTCGCAGCGCAGGGCGGTGCGACGATGGTCCCCGATATCCAGCCGTCTGGTTGGAGTAGCTGCGCATTCACCTCGGACGGCCGGCTAGAATCGCTGAATCAAATCGATAGCATCACCGTAAGTGTCGTACGCTAAAACGAGTCATTACAGTAAATCCTGATATCGTTGTCCTGACTTCAGTTACGACGGCACATCTATCCCTGTTTTGCAGGAAGCCACTAGATGCACATTGACGGTGCAGATCCCTGGCATGAAGGTGAAGGTTGCGCACGGCCAGGTCTTCCCGACGCCGGAGGGGGCAATCCTGCACTGTGTTCCTATGCGGGAGCACCATGCGAAGGTGCAGGTGGACGTCGTCCTCAACGACTACAACGATGTGTTAGTCCCTGTCCCCCCTGAGGAGGAAATGACACGGCTAGGGCAGTGCAAGAACTATTTCATCCAGTGGCCGAAGAGCCAAATTATTTTAGCTGCGGCGCCCTCTCCTCGCACGGCTCCATCTCCTCGCATGGCCCCCTCGTCCACCAACCCGTCTCCATCGGTCGGACGATCTCCCTTGGGCCTCAGCCAGACAGCTCCGACGTTCAGAGACCTTGAAGACCATCTTGTCAGGGAACCAGTACAGGGAGACGGGTATGCAGTCCCCGGCGGCGAGGGACGAGCCCATGATCGATCCACCGGAAAGGCGCGAGGAGGATCAACCTAGAGGGAAGATTTTCTCTCCCGCCACACTTGCCGGAACACTGGAAGCGGCGATGGTGGCAAGCAAGAGTCCTGAGCCGCTGCATAGGAGGAAGAAAAGCAAGAAGAGAAGGGCCGGCACCGGCGAGAAGGAAAGAAAGGAGCAGATGAAGAAATCCTTATCCTTCTCGGCATCGGCATCGGCATCGTCATCCAAATTATCTACACGGAGCATGGGTCTCTGGCGATATCATTACGAACCAGGTCAGGACTTGCTCCCGCAGGATGAGTTGGATAGTCTGTCGGAGGACATGAAGGCGCTGCATGAAGATTACCTCAAGATGTCCAGAGAGCCGCAAACATTCTGCCAATATTGGAAGGTCAAGGTGCCAAGAGATTACAACTTTTTCATGGAGAACCACCAGGACACCTTCGACCTCAATTTTGAAGACCTCTTCCGTATGTTCAACCTCTACAGGCTCGACACCACGATGGTCAAGCTATGGGCTCTCTATCAAGCCCAAGAGTGCAGATGTCTACAGGACTCTAATATCGGGATAGTCGATCCGATATGCATGAACAAAGGATACGCTGATACCACGGACGGTCGAGACTTTCTACAACAATATCTATCACGTGTCTTCATCGTGCATAAGGACAAGGAGTACAGACTAGCCCCCTACAACCCTCCGTAAGTCCTTTAACTTAGCACCGTATGAATTTTTTTGTTTTTTACGCATGTATCTCCGCCTTCTTACGTTCATTTGTTCACATTGACGCAGCGACCACTGGGTTCTCATTGTGATAGTTCCAAGCTGGGCCAAGGCATTCTACTTCGACTCCGATGCGCAGAAGAGATCGAACTTCAAAAATATCGCTGACATTTTGGATGCAGCCTTTTTCAGAGCCAAGTTCTCGGGCCATCGAAAAATACCTGCAAAAGCGACAACATTGGTACACCATTACAAGTTCCCTTGCAGAGTTCAGCCCGAAGGTAGCGTGACATGTGGGTACTACACCTGTGCCCATATGGACCTATTTGTCCGATACAAGAATAAGCATTGGAAGGATATGAATGAACTGAAGGCTTGGAGTGAGCTAGGACATCAATTGTACGATTGGCGTCAGGACTTTGCCCGCATCCAAAGAGTCTTCGCCAAAATCATCAATCTTGAAGTAATCAATCCAATGGGTGAATTCTACGCCGGCCCCCAGTTTCCGAAGCAAAACTTAAGCGGGAATCAGTAGATTAGTTGTTTAAAAAACTTTATTATGTCGCTCGTCAAATATACTTGTTTTCTTTCATACATGTGATTAACGGTTACATGAAGTGTTATGTCATTACGAATAAGTTCTATCAAATTTTATATTTGTGAATATTTCTAAAATTTATGAAAATTTGTGTATATTTGTGAAATTTATGGATGTTTGTGAAATATATGACTATATTTGTGAGAATTGTGAATGTTTGTGAAATTTGTGAACATATCTGTGAAAATTGTGAATATATTTGTGCAATAGGTGCTGAATGGAAATACACAACAGAAGCTCTACTGACAGGCACTTAACAACAGAAGCTCTACCGTCAGTGGTGAAGCCCGTATGGCCAAGCTGCAGGTCGCCCTACCACTGACGGGCGAGTAGAGATAGCCCGTCAGTGGTGAGATGATACCACTGATGGTCGCTGATAAATAGACCATCAGTGGTGAGGTACTACCACTGACGGTCGCGTATCACACGACCGTCAGTGGTGAATGGTTTACACTGACGGTCATCGTGCCCGTCGGTGGAGGTCACCCCTCCACTGACATTCCCAGGGTGACGGGCCCCCCGTCCGTCAGTAGAGGGGGTTAAGTGCCCGTCAGTAGAAGCCCGTTCTGCAGTAGTGACCCTCGGCTCTCACATCTCACTTAACCAAGTTCAAGTTGTTGGGGGCAACAAGATTACGTTTCAGCCAGAGCTAAACATGACACACAATCTCACCTAACATGCCAGTTTCAGGGATTTCGACCCTCATATATAAACAAACAATCCTACCACAAGCATAAACAGATAAGTACATGAAATGATAATAACAAGATGCAACAAGCTCTGCTTGCCTTGATCACCGGGTTCCTGATCTTGCGCCGAGGTGTAAGCCGGGTGATCTCCTGCTTCGGGCTCTGGAGCGAGCAAAACGCGATACCGAAAAATAATAGTAAAAGAATATTTAAAAACCAGCATGTATGCATGATGAGCTACACTAGATATGCATTTCTAAGGTGACCTAACGATGTTAAGAAGTTAGAACATCGAGTATTTCTTAATTCAGTGTTGTCCTATCATGCATGCATGTCAAGTTTCATGCGATTGTGTATTAGGGTTTGAGGATTATTATTCACTATGGATGGTCATGACCTAAAGCCTGGGTAGTAAGATAGTGCTCTGAATTACGAAACTAACGTCACTGAAATCGTTCGATTCGGAGCTTTATTCATCAAATTAGGGTTTGTCGAAGAATCACATGTGATATGAGATGCAATAGAGTTTGTGCCGATCTGCGATAGAAAGGGACTAACGAGTATTTTATTAAGTGACAAATGTGGAACTTAACTCCTGGTTCTACCTAGTGTGCATGTTAAGGTTCACACTATAGTGTGTTAGGGTTACCTTGCGGATCTATTGTGCATGCGTGCCAACCTGTGTAGTTTCGTATTAGGGCTAAAGGTGGTGGGGCGGAGTAGGTTATCACATTCCAAAGGTTAATATATTTCGAAGCTTGCGAGGACATGACTCTAATGCCACTGAAATCGACGGAATCGGAGTTACCGTTGTCGCATTAGGGTTTATCGACGGATAACACCTCGGACGGTACTAATATCTTTAGATTCAAAATGCCCTACAGTGCATGTGCCCAAATTGAAGTTTTGTTCCAGCCAAGTTGTAGGAAATTTCGAGAGGTTTCCGAATATATAAAATTCGTTGAAATCCGACTTACGGTTCAAAAGTTATGCGCATTTGAAATTTTATGAGTTTTTAAACTAAACCTAACCCTAATCTGCGCCAGGCCTAAATACTAAACCCACCCGAGGCTGCACCCCATAATCGCCACTCATAATCGCCCCTAGCTGACCAGTGGACCCCCACGGTCAGTGGCTCGGGCTCGGGAACCAACCCGAGGGCGACACGCGCCCTCTCCTTTTCCTCTCTCCCGCCCACTCTCTCTCTCTCTCTCTCTCGGTTCCCTCCTCTCTCTCTTCTGCCCCGAGGTCGGCGGCGGTCCAGACGGCGGAGCTTCGCCGAAGAGCTCACCGGAGCTAGCTCCAGTGCCCGGCTACACTCGGGGAGGTGGCAAAAATGCCGAGGGGCTCACCCTGGTGCCGATGCGGTCGCTCGGGGGAGCTGAGGAAGCCGGAGGTGGGCTGACGTAGGCGAGGAAGGACGACGAGGGTCGGTCACCGGCGATGAGGCGCTTCGAAGCTCGGATCTGCAGGGAGAAGGAGATGGGGTGGTTAGGGGAAGAGAGACGAAGCTCGAGGGAGAGGAGATTGAGCTCGGGAGGCACCGGGTCAGTGGGGATTGCTCGTCGGAGCAGGTCACTGGAGGCTCGCCGGGCTCGGAGACGAAGGGGGCAGCAGCGGGTTTAGGGCTCTGGAGCTCGGGGAATGGGTAGATCTAGGGTTAGGGGAGCGAGGGAGGCTGTCGGAGTGGGTATTTATGGGGCGGCGGCGCTCGGACAGCGCTGGATCCGCCGCCCACCCTGGCCAGCCGGCGCCAGAGACGTGGCGGGCAGGTCCTGGCGCGCGGGGCCCAGCGGCAGTGGGCGGAGGGGGCGTGCGGTCGCTGACGGGTGGGGCCCGCTACCGGGGAGGAGGAGGGCTGCGGCGGGAGTTGGTGGGCCGGCCAAGGCGGCTCGTTAAGCCTCGGCCTGTCTGCCCCTTTTCTTTTTCTTTTAATTTTCCTTTTTCTTTAATATCAGTGCTACTCCAGGTGTCATTTCATGTGCAATTCTTGCTCCAAAAATTCTGAAACTTTTACAGAAAGTTTGAAAAAATTTAAGAGACCTGCTGTAGGAGTCTGGAATGATTTGGGGGTGTTTTGAGCTAGGTTCTAGTTCATTTCCAATATTTGACCTAATTTGGTTTTGGAATTGCAATTGGGCCCTTTGGACTTCTAAGGATTTCAAAATTTCTCCAGGGTGTTCAATAGGGCATGTGGGGTCCACTGTGCAACTTTGAATTGGTCTGGGGTTCATTTGACCTAATCTTTAGCCCAATTTCAAATTTGACCAAGTTTTAGGGTTGAATTGGAGCTAGGTCTTGCGGACTTCAAAACCTTCCAAAGTTTTGCATGGGATTAGGTTTGTATTTTCAAGGCTAAATGTAGGGTTTTGGAAGGTTTCATCCTCGGGGACAATACTCGTTCGCTTGACTCCAATTTTAACCCTCGTTTCCAACTTGATTTTCAAATCCAAAGTTGAGTTAGGGATTCCAAATGACTTGGGCGAAGGTTCCGGGGAGAGGAGGGGAAAGCTAGACTAGTGGCTCCTCGAGAGGGGATCATGGATCCATACTCCTACTAGAGTTATAATCGTTATCTGATACTTCAAATAAATTGATTGGTGTTTGCTAGACTATCCACCGAGGATGAGATATGTACATATTCTATAAAGTTTCTTTTTATTGTATTTTAGTTTAAATAAGGTGTGTGTGTAGGTGTTTACATGCATGAATATGATGACATGTATGCATGGATGCGAGGCAAACCCTAATTGTCGAATCTGGGTATTATAGCACCGCTCTCTCACACACCTAATACAGGTCGACACGCCAATGCGCCCGCAAAGAAAAACTCAAACTTATTGAGAACGCCTAGCCAGGCCCGCGAGAAACACTGCGACCTCCGCCTCGCTCAAGACATGCACGTCATCACCTTGTCGCCCGGCTTTCATTAATCGGCGCGAGGCAGGGCACTTGGTGGACTCACGCCTGGCGGGTGCCATCCCTAGACGCCCCGCGGTAGCCTTCCATCGAAAGCTATCAGCCTACAAGCCAGATAACAAATAATTCACAAGGTGCAAATGCAACGCCTGGCAATTCTCAGGATTTTCATTAATAACTAGCAAAGTCACTTGAGAGTTACAAAAGAAAGTCCAACCATGTAAACCCTAGCAAAAGACGGGCCACTAGACAAGGGGGCTCTCGTCGGTACAGCAACAACCCCAGCAAAAGAACACTACAAGACTAAAGCAAGTCCTAAGCTATGCAGAAAGCAAAACCAAAAGGGTGGTACAAACTTTGCAATATATACATGACACGCAAAGCCAAGCTGCGAGCCTCACACCTGCGAAGGTAAGACTGGCTCGCCAGGGGCTCCCTCCGACGTCCCGCTAGAAGATCCTGCAAGGAACCGCACCTTCCAGAGCGCAGCAAGGTACTTCACGCCGCGCTTGTCCCACACCTGGGCCAAGAAGGCTCGAACACCGTCCCGGACAAGAGGACGAGAGTCCAGGATGGTCTTCTTGCTTGGGGCCACGTACGCCTCCGCCTCGAACTTCCCCTCCGGATCGCACCCGGCCTCACGAAGACAGATGAAGGCGAGCTCGGTGCAAGACTGCGCGTAGTCCCGCGCGTGTGCCGGGATCACGTCCCTCGAAGCAGCGGCGACCGACAAGTCAGGAGAAGTAGCGGAGAGGCCAAGACCACTGCCCAGCTCGCCGACCTCTGCGGCAACCGACACCGCCAGAGTGTCTACCTCCTGCTGCCGTCCCATGGTGGCCCCTTGCTCGACCTGCAGGGCGCAGAGCTCCGCACGAAGCAGGGTGATGGTGTCCTCCGCCTCGGCCAACTTCCTCGTGGCCTCCGCAGCATCGGCCTTGGTGATCTTGGCGATCCCCTTCTCCTCCCGGACTCAAGCACGTGCGCCTTCGATCGCGGAACCGTTCATCTCCAGGAGCCGCTCGGTCGCGAGGAAGCCCTAGGGACACGAGCCGAGAGTCAATAGCCATCGAGAGGACGAAATATGCAAGCAACTCGAAAAATCAAACACTCGAGAATACCTTCAGCAAGGCAGACTTGGAAGCGTCACGAACCTCCGTAAGCGACATCCCTTCGAAAGCGACATCAAGGTCGGCCGGCGAGATCCGGAGCGCTGCGTCGTGGTAGAAGCCAGCCTCGACCTCCGAGTCGGCGAAGTGCCCCGGACGCAGTCGTCCGGCCACCAACAAGGCACCCGGGACAGCCCCGCTGCCTCCGTCACCGTCAGGCGCTGGCGCGCAGCGGGCTGGTGGAGCGGCTATCTCCAGGCTCAGCGACTGGAGAGGACGGCGACAGGTGCGCCGCTGAGGACGTCGTCGCTGCCACCGCCCCTGTGGCGGCAGAGGTGCCCATGTCAACCTCAGCCATCCTGTCTGCGCCAAAGTCAAAGCCACTGGAGGAAGCCGTGTCCGCAGGGCGAGAGGGGAGGCCGCTGCCTCCTGAGTCCTCAGGTGTGACCTCGGACTCGTTGCCGCTGTCTTCATAATCCTCAATGCTCGACTCAAGCTCAAGCGAGACAGGAACCCCCATCGGGCCCTTTCCAAGTCCGGGGCGTCGGCGGGGCAACTCACGCTGCGGGCTCAGAGAACGCCCGTCAGCGGTAGCGATGGCCTGCGGTCCACAAGCTCGGACCCTCCGGTGGGACGAAGCTGACGCGTCCGGCAGCGTCCGCTTGACCCCACTGGATCCCTCGGCGGGAAGAAGAGGCATCCGCGTAGGCACGGCCCATCCGAAGGCCACGCACGCCCTGTTGCGTCGAGGCTTCGTGATCAGCAGCTTTACGTCCGCAGCCTCGACCCTGCTGTAACGGTCGAGCAGCACGTCCGCCGCCTCCCCTCCCTACGCCAATGAGGAGTCTGCAAAGCCAAGAAAATGGAGAACAAGAAAGCTTGAGATCAAAAAAGGCGAGGAACCTCGACGCAATAGAGGCCGCCGATACAATGAAGTTAAAAGCCTTACATATCGAAGGGAGATACTTCCCCAGCACCCGCAGACCGTGAGGCTCATCCCGACCCTTCGGCAACAAACGCAACGTCCAGCCGGTGGCAAGCAGCGAAATCCCCAGCAGGAGGTACTCCTCCACCAAGTCCCGCACACTCAGCTCGAGGGCCAAGCACTGGAGCAAGAACCGCTGCGCCTCGCCACTCCCGGTAAGAGCGGGGAGCGCGGTCGTCGGCACCGGGATGCTCGTTGAGCAGAAGAAGCCCGAGTCATGAACTCGACAGTAGAACCAAGCATCCTGCCAATCGGCCCACTTGCCCTTGACTGCGAGCGCCGGGAAGTCAAACTTGTTGCGGCTGCGACGATGTGCGAAGCCGACGGTCCCGTACATCGAGTACAGCTTCCCCGTCGCCTTCGTCCGCGTCGCCACCGCCTGGTGATTCCAAGCGAAGACCTCTGCCCGGCCGCTCGTCTCCATGCTCCGCATCGCCCACTCGAAGGCAGCCAGCCGAATGAAGGCAGACGGGTGGAGGTCTGAAACCTCCAAGCCGAACAGCGTCAGCACCTCCAGCAGCAGTGGGGAAACCGGAATGCGAAGCCCGGCGTCGAACTGAGCTGCAAACACCACGATGCGCCCATCCGCTGGCTCCGCTCTCACCTTTGAGGGTTTGGGGAGCTCGACGCCGTACGGGCCGTCGAGGCCGGGATCTTGCCCTCCGCCGTTAGGCGTTTGATGAGCGGCATGTCCGCGCTGGAGGGGCCCAAGTAGCGGGAGTAATCTTTTTCTGTCAAATCAGGAGCGGTGGTCGCCCGGCTCTTGCGCTTGTTCGCCGACATTGCAAACCGCTCCCCTACGTTCGTGCACGCCCGCTCGTCGCCGCGCTCGCGTTCGTTAAGTCGTCACCGCGCTCGCGTTCGTCAGGTCGTCACCACGCTCGCGTTCGTTCGCGCTCGTGTTCGTTAGGTCGTCGCCGCGCTCGCGTTCGTTCGCGCTCGCGTTCGTCAGGTCGTCGCCGCGCTCGCGTTCGTCAGGTCGTCACTGCGCGCGTTCGTTCGCGTGCGTCCGCTCGTCGCCGAGTTTGTTCGCTCGTCGTCGCCGCCTCCCACGCGTCGCCCGTGCTCGTTCTGTGTACCCCTGTAGTCACGCGCTGACGCTGCCGTTCCGCTCGCTGGACTACGCGCTAAGCCTCGCTCGCAGTCAGCCGCAACGCCGCGCCGTCCGCCCGCACCCGCATGCGTCTGACTGTGGCCTGTTGGGGCACACGCTCGACGAGGTGGCCGCACGCTGCACCTGCCAGCCCATAGGGCCGTCCGCTGCCGAAACTTGTCCACGGTCGCCGGAGCCCGCGGCGCCCCGTTGTCGTTTGCCCTCGCCCGCTCGGGGGCTCGGGGGCGACCAGGGGCTTGGACGCGCGCGGAGGGGCCAGAAGGCGGTGGAGCCGAGACGCGGCGGAGCCGGGGCCCGCCGGAGCTCACGCCTGGCCGCCGGAGCCCGCGGCGCCCCGCTGTAGCCCGCCCTCGCCCGCTCGGGGGCTCGGGGGCAGCCGTAGGACTGGGCGCGTGCGGGGAGGCCAGGAGACGGCGAAGCCGGGGCCCGCCGGAGCCCGCGGCGCTCCGCTGTCGCCCACCCTTGCCCGCTCGGGAACTCGGGAGCAGCCGGTGACACGGGCGCACGCGGGGAAGCTAGGAGGTGGCGGAGCCTAGAGGCGTGGGGCCAGAGATCGTCGAAGCCCGTGCGCGGTCGCCGGAGCTCACGCGCGGCCGCCGACGCAGGCGGTGCCCCGCGTCGCCCGCTCTCGGCCGCTTGGGGGTGCGGAGGCCCGGCCGTGAGTAGGGGAGTCGGGGCGCGGTGGCGCAAGGGAGGCCGGGAGACGGCGCGGGCGTGGGAGAGCCAGGAGGTGGCGGCGCGGTCGGTCGGATGGTGGAGGCGGCGGCGGCGTGAAGCACAGGGAGGGAGAGGGAGTAGGACGCAGGGGAGGGGTGGGTGGCCGGGTGGCTTTTATACCTGGGCCACCCCCCAGTAGTGGGCCGAGTCGGGATGGGTTGTGGCCGGCCTAGCACCCGGAGCGGGCTGAGGCCGGCCCAGCGCCAGGAGGGAGCAAGGGGCTGTGCGCGGCACGGAAGAGAAAAGGGGAGGAAAAAAAGAAAAAAGGAGAAGAAAAAGAAAGAAGAGGAAAGAAGAAAGGAAAGAAGAAGAAAGAAAAGAAGAAAAGGAAAAAAGAGGAGAAAAAGAAAGAAGAGAAAAGAAGAAAAGAAAGAAGAGAAAAGAAGAAAAGAAAGAAGAGAAAAGAAGAAAGGAAAGAAGAAGAAAGAAAAGATGAAAAGGAAAAAGAGGAGAAAAAGAAAGAAGAGAAAAGAAGAAAGGAAAGAAGAAGAAGGAGAGAAGGAAAACCGCGCCGTCAAGCACTTCTCGGGAGAAAATTGTGATTCGCGAAGAGCCGTCGATCCGGCCTGCGCACCAACCCGTTAGGGATTAGTGTGCCGGCTCGGACGGGCGCTTTTCGACCGCCCCAACCGGCAAGGGGCTACTGTTGGGGGAGGTTTTCCGCGCTAGTCCGAATCGACACTGTTCAGAATCACTGCCGCACCATTAGGATTTTCGTCGACACCCTCCGGCGTCAGGGTTGACCCCGACGAGCCCACGCTCCGCGTCGGGGCTGTCTCCGTCAAGTCCGCGCCCCGCGTCAGGGTTGACTCCGACGAGCTAGTGCCCTGCGGTGGGACTGTCTTCGGCGAGCCCGCACGTGGGACCATCTCGCCATCCAAGAAGATTCTCCTAAAAAGATGCCCGGGAATATTCTCCCAAGATTTCTTAGGAGTAGGGAAATGACCGTCATGCCCTTGTAATAGTTCCGTGCTTTCGGGGCAAAACTGTAATTTCACATTTTCCTTTTTTGGAACCCTATAAATACCTCCCTAGGGGTAGAGGTGGGGGGATCTTTTTCCATTTCCCCCATTTGTAAGCTCTCATTTCTTGCCCTAATATGAAGTTTGGTTTTCGTCATCGACTGTCTCACACGTTTGCGCTCTCGCTCGTTTGCCCCTCGCACGCCCGGAGGCCGCTGTAGCCGACCGGGGGTGCCACAAATCTATTGTCTAGGCCTATACCTACGACAGTACTGATGCCATGAATCAGTAATTCCATTTGTTGAGCAAAGTAACAGAACTACAAAGAATCCCTGTGTTCAATTATTTGCTATTCCTACAACAATAGCTCAAATGGCATTATCAAGAATTTCATCAGGAGACATATTGACCTGACCGGCTGACCATAAAAAAAAAGTAAGAAAAAAGAGTAAAAATCTTTACACAAGGCTTGGCTTCTCCTAAACTTGCATTGTGCCAATTAGGGTCAACTGTCTCTGTCAGAAAAAGGGAAAATAAAATCTCATGGCTGCATCCTTCATCCTCTGTCAAATGTTTGACCAATAATTTGTTCCCACGATAAGCCAGCGCTTCAGCTCTGCTACCTTCGTCCCTTCAGCTTTGTTTCCTTCATCGCAGCAATACCCAAAATTGTAACTCAAATCCACATGAAACAACAGAAATACTACAACATAATCCTTTCGGTAGGATCTCAAGAACTCGATCTTCTCCTCCTAAGCAGAACCATGCTATCAGAGGACTTCCACGAAGAAAAAGGCATTCTAAGTTTCTTGTATGGATTGCGGAATGTCACTTGTATGCATCTATATGTGCAAAGTTAATGCAGATTACCATCTCAAACATTTCTGATTCAAGAGAATCTTAAGTGGCTTTGCACAAATACACGTGAGGATCCACTTCTTGCAACCCTGTCTTAGAGCCCGTTCGGAACTGGTCTGGCTCCGCGCTCCACGAACTCCACGCGCGGAGCTGGGCCGAACGCCTCGAATCCGCAGAGCCAGATCCGGGAAGCGGAGGCCTCCCATAGTGTAAAAACGCGAAGCGGGTGAAGTGCTGCTCCACCGATCCAGAAAATGCAGAGTTCACCGAAATTACAAGTTTTGCCACCGCTAAGTGAAAGAAAACGTTTCGTTCCTTCTCTCTCCCTTCTTTCTTCTTCGAACTCGCTCGCGGTGGCAGTGCCCAGACTGCGGCGGCGCCCCCGGTGGCCACTGGTCCCTTGCGCGGCTCCCTCGACGGCGCATCCAGCGGCTTGCCCTCGACGTCCTCGGAGGCTCCTGGCCCCGGCGCGGTTCCCTCGACAGCACGATCGCCGGCGGAGGAGAAGGCATAGTGGCGGAGGTAGTCCCAACCGAGGGCCCACGCGCCGTGGGAGGAGAGGAGGGAGAGGTGTGAGGCGATTCTCTGAGCGCGGGCTGCCACAGCGGCGTCTCCCCGGTCGGCGCGGGCGATGGCGACGCAGGTGAGGAGGGAGTGGGAGAGGGAGAGGAGGGCGGCGACCTCACGCAGTGGGACGCAGAGCGCGGAAGCGCGTGGAGGCGGCGTGGAGGCGAGTAGGAGAACGAGCTCCTCCTCGCCGCCCCGAGCTCCTCCACGCCACCTCGAGCTCCTCCTCGCCGCCCCGAGCTCCTCCGCGCCGTCCTGAGCTCCTCCACGCCGGCTTGTCGCCTCGAGTTCCGCCGCACAAGCCGCGCCCTCCAGATCCGGCGATGGGAGTGCCGCTACCGGCCTCTCCTCCCGGCGGGGCTCGTCCCAGATCTGTCGCGGGACGGCGAGGCTGCTGCTCGGCCTGGACGTGACGGCGACGACGTGGAGGCGGGAAGACACCGGAAGGAGGGGAGGAGGGCTACGTGGTGGGGATCGGGAGCGGAGTCGCGTGCCGAATGCTCCCAGCAAATCGCGATTTGGAAGGAGGAGCCGGATCGGGGAGCCGGATCGCAGATTTGAGGATTTGGTGGAGGCGGAGGGTTCCCGAACGGGGCCTTAGATGTGGGTTCACAACATAGCCTCCTGTTCTGGCAAGCTGCCCACTCAAAAACTGTGCAGCTACACAGAAGCTGATGGTTCCATGGGCATCTTCTTCGGTGGTTCAGGGAGATACATACTGGGAAGTGCAACTAAGCCAACATCAGTTATCAGGCGATTGTCAAGATTAACTGACTTCAGTGAATTCAACGCGGAGATCTTCTTCATACCAGTGTTTGTGACTGACGTAAATGAGAAATTGATGCTTTGCAAAGTCTGAAGACCTGCAAAAAATGGAATAGCTTTGCAATCAGGAAGTTTCAGTAAGCCAACAACAGGCAACGAAACAACTGCATAGGAGATCCGGCGACCACTAAGCATTATAATTGGCTAAAGCTGGCGATGGAGAGCGCACCGAGGGGACGGCGAATGGTCGCAGCTCGCTTCCTGGAATGCCACCAGGCCGCTCTGCCTCTGGCGGGGATTCCGCTGGTCCATGCCGGCGGGCTAGCCCCTTCGCCGGGATATCCCCGTGTCGGCGGGACCCAACACCACCTGCGACCGCCTCCGGGTTCTTGATCTTGGCGCCAACCGCTTCTCTGGCGACTTCCCTTCCTTTTCGTAGGCTTCCGCGGCCTCCAGCGGCTCAACCTCGGCGGCGTCTAGGGGACGTGTGGCGGCCGTGGCGCATTGGATGAGGGTTGCGGCTCGGGCGGGGTGGCGCTTGTCGCAGTGTGAGCGGGGGGTGGCGACGGCATAAAGGAGCGGCGTCGCGGGGAGATCGCAAGGGTGAATTGGGTCTGGAGCGGCATTTGTCACAGTTGCAGATGGAGCGCGCTTAGACTCGGGTCTTGACATGTTCTACGAAACTGACTATGCAAGAGATCTGAAAGAAGCATGGTTATATAGTATTTGACGGATGCTGTGTGAGAGCACGGCCAAGTTAGGATATTCTTACCACCATAAATGGTCGATCCCTGTGACTAATAAAAGTGACAATGGCCTGTATGAGAGCAAAAAATGCGCTTGGGCCAACACTGAGGAGCACAGATAGCAATTGTAGCATTTCAGTGACATTAAGCTGCAAACAAATCACAGAAAATCAGGGCATAGATGGCAAAAAATAACGTGTATTGCAAACAAGTTAGATGTTCACCACCCACCAAGTCGAAAATCTGGATACTATGGCATATAATCAATACAATGTTTCCCAGAATACCGAATATGGTCTCCAAATTGTGCAGGATATCATCATTTAGTTCAAGTTGAATGATAACAAGAGCTATAACCAAGAAGATCATTGTACTGAGGAACCATATGATTACCTGAAAAAAGAAAGGTTGGAGATGCAAAGTGACTACTAAGGAGAGAATTTACTACATCTAGAGATGCATGAATTTACTACTCACTTTTCTTGGCTTGTGCTTATAACCGCAAATCATGAGCAGAAAACCCAGATAAGCACCACAGAACCATGAATTTGCTACGAGTGCATCTGAAGATTTGTCTCGCTTGAAGACAACTATGCCATACAGAAGCCAAAGCATGCCGTTTGCCAAACCAATTTCAATGCTGGTGGAATTCCATAGCTTGATTGTCCGCTCAAAATCTCTGTTGTATACATAGTGCAGTACCGGAAGATAAGCAAGACACAAAGATACTGCTGTCCCCACGACTGAGCATAAGTACACTACCGGAATCACGAAATTTGCCGAGTGCCGGATGCTTTGCCGAGTGCATAAACACGGGCACTCGGCACACAAACCCATAAACCGAGTGTCCATGTCCAAACACTCGGCAAAAATACAACACTCGGCAAACCAGCTATTTACCGAGAGCCTTCATATTGACACTCGGCAAAGAAGCTTTTTGCCGAGTGCCACACGCGTAACACTCGGCAACTATAGAGACACGTGCCCTTACTCCCCGCGGTTGACGGAGAGGCGACGGCATGGTCCCTTTGCCGAGTGTTTTCCGTCGGGCACTCGGCAAATCGTCGGCCCCGTTAGCACTGTTCACTTTTGCCGAGTGCCCTACGTACGGCACTCGGCAAACCATTTTTTTAAATTGTTTTCTTAGTTTCAATTATAAAATTATTACCGAGTGTTTGCCGAGTGCTTACATGTTTGACACTCGGTAAATAGGGGACACGTGGCCGAAGCTGGGCGCTCGTGTATTCACGTTTTGCCGAGTGCTTAAATGTGTGACACTCGGCAAACAGTGGACACGTGGCAGAACCAGAGCAAACCGATGACTCAATGTTTGCCGAGTGTCGACACTACGGCACTCGGCAAACCATTTTTGTAAATTGTTTTCTTAGTTTCAATTATAAAATTATTACTTATATAGTGGACCATTTTGTTGTAGGAAATAAAGCACTCTTGTTCCATTATTTATTCTCTATTATTTTATTTATTTCTTTTCTTTTCTTTGCTTTGTTTTTTCTCTTTTTTTTCTTTCTTCTTGTGTGAGGTTTGCATTTGAAGCGACCGCTGCTTCGTCGGTTAGCCCTAAAATTTTTTCTACAGTCAACATACACCAATACATGTATCATGTCAAACTTTGGCATTTTCCAGGGTCCGGTTGCTATATTTAAGCAATTAAATACATTTCTAGGCCTTTAATGGATATAATTCAAACTTGAGCTGCAGGTACATGAAATAATCACCAGAAATGGGTTGAAAAATCTTATTGGTGGTCTTTAATGTATGTTTAGGCCTTATGTAAGGAAATAAGAGGAGTCCCAGACACCAGGTGGCCGAGACTCGGGCACCAACATGGTGGTTATTGGCATTTTAATTCTGAAAAATTCAAACAAGACCTGAAAATCACGAAACTTGGCATGGTGTCATGATATGACCCCTGAAGCCTGTGGTAAAAATTTGAAAATGTTTCACAAAAGTTGTCACGTAGACTGCTTACAAACAGGACTATCTCCGAGGAAGAAACAGGTTTCAAGAAGGAACATGTTAGGTTTGCATGCGAAGCGACTGCTGTTTCGTCGGTTGGACTTGAAAATTTTTCCACAGTCAACATACACCATTACATGTGACATGTCAAAATTTGGCATTTTTCCGGGTACGTTTGCTATATTTAAACCATTAAGTGCATTTCTAGGCATTTTAAATTTAGAAAATACTAAATCAATTCAAAAATTATGGAAACTCCTACAAAACAACTTATATGTAGTATACTATATGTAAAAAATGTATTGAGGTATATAAGATAAAAAATGTATTAGGTATACAAGGATTGGACTTGTGCAAGTCATATGGAGGATCTTTGCCGAGTGTTACACTCGGCAAAGTTCTCGGTTTGCCGAGTGTCTAGCTACCGACACTCGGCAAAGACGGGGACACGTGGCAAGTTGTCTGTTTGCCGAGTGTCTAGATGCTGACACTCGGCAAACCTGATGACACGTGGCAAGCCGTGTTTGTGCAAGCCAAATGGAGTGTCTTTGCCGAGTGTCTAGCTTCTGACGCTCGGCAAAGACGGGGACACGTGGCAAGCCTAGGGTTTTTTTGCCGAGTGTCCGCGTTCTGACACTCGGTAAACCATGGACACTCGGCGAAGTCGGTTATTTAGGGCACCAATCCGCCCGCCGCCGGCCATTTCTAATCTGCTCCCTCCTCCCTCCTCCCTCCTCCCCGCCGCCCCCTCCTCCCCTCCGGCGCCCCCGCCCCCCCTCCCCCTCCTCCCTCCTCCCTCGCCGCCCCCCTCCACCGCCGCACCCTCCTCCCCGCCGCCCCCTCCTCCCCTCGGGCGCCGCCCCTCCCCCGACGCCACCCCGCCGCCACCCCGACCCCGACGCCACCCCGCCGCCACCCCGCCGCCCCCTCCTCCCCTCCGGCGCCGCCGCTCCCCCGACCCCGAGCCGGATCCGCACGCCGACGCGCCACAGGACCCGCGCGGCGGACTCGGCGGCCACCGGCGCCGCCAGCTCGACGCCGCCGCCTCCACACCCTAGGCTCGCCGGCCTCCTCCGCCGGCGCCGTCCCCGAGCGCGCCCCGTGCTCACCCTCCGCTCTAGGTCTTCCCCAAAAACCTTGAATCATTGAACTCTTGAATCATTTAGCTCATCATTTAACTCTTGAATCATTTAAAATGTATCAATTCTAGCATGTGATTAGAAATCGTGCTTGTATAGTTATGTTTGTATGATGTGTGTATGACTATGTGTGGACTTTGTTATCATGGGCACCATTTTCCTCATAATCTACCTCAACACCTAAGCAAAGGGTTCTAGAGACTAGAGAGAAAATGTTAGTAAAGTTGTTCTTATGGATTTATGATTCTTAGCAAGATCAATAGAGATAGCAATATTGGACGAAAGAATGTAACTAGCTTTAAGCTTCCAAATGTGCCAATTGAACTACCCATTTGGCATTTTTAGTTGGTTCAAGCAAGTTTTTCATATCGTTCTCTTCAATTTCCAACTGTTATGACTTATGTACCTCATGTGAGAAAAAGAATTTGCCAATCTTTGTGTTCATTGTTTAATCTATGGGCATTCATAGAATAAACTGATAAAGATGGTTTGTTACTCTGACATGAGGTACATAAAGATGTCAATCTTTGTGTTCATTGTTTAGTCTATATGCAGGATTTCTTTAGATGCGAGGCGGGCTTTGAGGGTAGGGCAGCTGCTGTCGTCGACAGAGCTGCCAAGAAGCTTGTGAAGGACATGCACTACGAGGCGCGCGTCCAGGCCGTCATCCAATATCACGCGGAGCACCTTGGAGAGAAGGTGACAAAAAAAGACGCCAGGACCAAATATCTGACCCGCGAGCAATACCTGCAGGTAAAGTACATTAATGCTTGTTATTCCTTAGATTACTAAGTCTTAACTTGTTCTTCTTATATGTGATGTACTTGATTATTTAGGTGCCTCCGAGGTGGTGCGCCCAACACCTTGATTGCTGGGGGGAGATCGTGGAGAGGTGGTGCGCTCCCGAGTGGGCGGCGAGTCACGAAGCTGCCCGGGAAAGGCGATTGCTGATGCAAGGCGCACCACACCATCAAGGCAACCTCACCCTTAGTGGTTACGCGGCTAGATGGGTATGCAGGCGCCCCTTTTATGAATCTCAGTTCTTCTAAATTTCTGTGCGGGCGCCCCCCTTTATGAATCTTCATGCTTTTGTCTTGCAGTCGGCAAAAAATGATGGTCAGCCTTGCTCCCAGTTCAAGGCATATGCTCTGGCCCATAAGTCGAAGGCGCAGCACGGGGTTGCTTATGATGCAAATGACCCGGCCTCAGCGTACAGCAATGAGAACGTCAAGGCTCGCCTGGATGGATACACGTCGATGGCAAAGGAGATCCACGGGCAGGACTTCGATCCGAGCGAGCATGACCTTGACGGAGAAGTGGTGATGAGGGCGGGAGGAGGCAAGAAACATGGCCGCTTTTGGATTGGCGACGGCACACTCGATACGGCCTCCACTCCCTCTCTCTCTCAGCTCAGAGCTCAGAGCACGAGCTCAAGTCCGGCTATACGCCCTCGCCCAGAGCCTACACGGCTTGCGATGACCGAGCTCCAGGTTAGTTCTATTTCATTTATCCTGCACGGTCTTTACATGCTTTGTACTGCAACGATGAGGAGACTGCGATGACATACTGTAGGCCCAGCTGGATGAAGAAAGGAGACTCCGACAGGAACTGGAGAGAAGGCAAGAGGCCGAGAGGATAGCGCTCGAGCAGAGGATGGCGGCAGAGCGAGCGCAGTGGTACGAGCTCATGAAGGGTGTTTACGCTGCAATTGGGCAAACTCCGCCACCGATGCCAATCCCTCCTCCTTTGCATGCTCCACACATCCCCCACACTCCTGTGAGTTCGTTTATTACTTTCTAATCAACATTATTGTCCTTTCTATAGCCATAGAGTGTTCTGTAACTATCTCCTACTTTGTGCAGCATCCGTCGGCGGGATCGAATGATCCTGGAGCTGGATCTTCGCAAGCAAGCCCAAGCAACCCTCGCGGTACTCCGACGTCAAGGAATTTGCCCCAGTGAACATTATCTCCTTTGCAGTTATGTTTGTCATGTCTGAACTATGGATTTGAACTTTGAGTGATGTTTGTCGTACTATTTCATATGTGATGTTTGTCGTGAATGTGATATGTGAACGATATGTGTGATATGTGATATGTGTGAATGTGATATGCTATGATCTGCCCCAGTGATGTTTGCTATGATCTGCTGTGAGTTATAAACTGTTTTGAATTGCAGGGATTTTTGAAAATAAAATAAAAAATAATAGTTTCTGACGACTTTGCCGAGTGTTACACTCGGCAAACAAAAATATGCCGACGGCAACACTCGGCAAAGATGACACGTGGCGCAATTCTGTGAGATCTGGGGACATAATGCACACGGTTTGCCGAGTGCCTAGGTCCAGACACTCGGCAAACAGAACATTTTACCGAGTGCGACACTCGGCAAACATGGGATACGTGGCCGAATCTGGGAGCTCGTGTGTTCAGTTTTTGCCGAGTGCTTACATGTTTGACACTCGGCAAATAGGGGACACGTGGCCGAAGCTGGGCGCTCGTGTATTCACGTTTTGCCGAGTGCGTCAATGTTTGACACTCGGCAAACAGTGGACACGTGGCAGAACATGGGCGCTCGTGTATTCACGTTTTGCCGAGTGCTTAAATGTGTGACAATCGGCAAACAGTGGACACGTGGCAGAACCAGAGCAAACCGCTGACTCAATGTTTGCCGAGTGTCGACACTCGGCAAAAAGGGCTAACGGGCGTCACGGCCGTCTATGCACTTTTTTTTGCCGAGTGCTCGGTCTGACCGTCGGCAACCTCTTTGCCGAGTGCCCGAAGGAATACACTCGGCAAACATGGGCTTTACCGGCAGCCTGTATGCCGTGCGTTCTTTGCCGAGTGTTGCACTCGGCAAACAGTTTGCCGACGGCTTTTTGGCCTTCACCGTGTGCCTTTTGCACACGGCAAATCTGTAGATTCCGGTAGTGGTACTTGTCGATGATGGTAAGAGCAACCTAGCGAAACAATTGCATAAATATGCCAATGAGTTGTATGTTGAAACAAATTCTCATTTGTAATGAATCTCATTTGTTGAGCGAGCGGGAGCATTTATTGATATAAATTAAGTCAGCCAAACAATCCAATTTCTTCAATGAATTGTCCCATTCTAAACAAAACTTAGCCAAACAGTAGCATAAGAACTTGTCGTTTTATTGATGTAACTTGATCTCGTTTTAATCGGTTGCAAAGATGAAGAACAAATTTTGTCTCTAAACACCAATTCATTCCTTGTTAGCCATAATGTCCAAGCAACAGCACCCAGCGGCCAGTTCATAGTCAGATTATGTGTAGACCCACTCAATTTCAAGCAAATGAGAGAGAAAGAGTTTCTAGAAGAAGGGATTGCATTCCAGTGAAAGCAATCCCTCAGGAATGCCCAAATAAACACCGCAATGGGACACCTAAAGAGTGAATTGGTTGAGAAATATTTTTTGGGTTCAAGTTTCCAGTAAGCTACATCGTCATTATCATTTAGCTGCAAACCATCAAGTATAACCATAAGCTGGTCCCACTCTATCAATTCTAGATCACCAAAACTTCTTCTGAAGGTTAAATTCCACAACCCCTCAGAGTAATTCTCAGCAATGGTATCATTTTCCTATTCGCAACATTGACATTGATTGAATTTTTCTAGAATCCAAGCCTTGTTGGCTGCAAGCCTTAATGGAAAACCTCCGAATGCGTCGGGCTGCGCGCGCTGCTCGCCTCTCCGCGGCTCCGCCCATCGCCGGATTTGGGGCCGGGCGACCGGGCGCTGCCCCCTCGGCACTGGGGCGGGGTTCCGAGCGCGAGTAGTGGACAAGCGGCCACGGCGTCAGGCGAGCGAGCTGCGAGCGACGACGACTGCGCGAGGGACATGAATTGAACCGCTCCTACACCTATCCGCCCGCATTCAGTTAGACATGATCCCTCCAGGCGCGCCGGTGAACCCCGGCCTAAACCCAAAACCACCACGACGCCAGCTAGTCGGCGGCCACGCGTTTTTCCCATTTGCGCGCGCTCGTCCACATTTGCGAGGGAAACGGCGGAGCTTACTGGTGAGGGTGGTGGTGCTGGTGGCGGCGCTCCGGCGGGCGGAGGAGACTTCATGCACGGCGGCGCGGGTGGCTGGCGAGGCGGCTTCATGCCTCCCAGGGACCGCCGCAGTCTGTACAGTGCGCCGGGGTTCATGTCGGCGGCGCGAGTGGGCGGGGGAGCTTTGCTGCAGAAGCAGACAAGGAGCAATGCTGCAATTTGAAATTTGAATTGAAGCCCCACCGAGTTCGTCCGCGTGTGCCCGTCTCACCCCCCCACCCCTTGCGGGGTTTTATACGCGTCACGAGTGGGCCGGGGTTGACTTTTCTGTCCAAGGAATTCTCCGGGTCCTGGTAAGTCTGAAGTGCGGCCGTTGGATGGCAATCGGACGGACGAGAACGCAGGATACCGCTGCACTTGGGCGGCAACGCAAGACAGCTACAATAAAAGTGTTGGTTTTCTTCAGAGATTCAGAAATGCAAAGTATTAGAGCTAGGATCCCCTCTCTTCCCCTTTCCCCTCTCTACAGTGTCCAGAGGCGATCCGAAGGAGTCTCCGAGGTTTTCCCTCCCGCCGGCGCTCCCGCCATTCCGTCCCCCCTCCGATGGCCCTCTTAGCCCTCAGAAGTGCGGCGGATGGTGGCTTCTCGTCGGCGGGCGGGATTTTGGCCCCCATAATTTAGGGTTTAGTACCCGAGCAAGGGCGGCGAGGCGAAGGCATTGTCTTCGTTCTGGGCTTTTGTCCCCCCATTTCATCCCCACTCCGGCGTTGCGTCCTCCGGCTCCGTCGGGAACGTGTGGGGCTTCTCGTCGGCCGCTCCTCCTTTGGAGCTGGAGATGGATCTTTTGGTCTCCTTGTTTGCTTCGCCGGCGCTGATTTGGGAGTTTCCTTTGGTGACTACTTCTCCGCTGGTTCTTCGTGCCCCGCCTTCCAGCAAGACGAGGCGGGATCTTCTCCCTGCCAAGATCTGGGCGCCGGCCCGGCCGATGCTCCTTCACCACATCTCAAGCTTCGCCTCCATCGGAGGTCTACAACTGCGGCCAACAAACAAACCGAGGTCCTTTCGAAGCTGGCGCAGAGCGCGTCTTGATTCCAGCAGGATGAGCAACTTGGCGAAGGTTCCAATGGCATCCTGTGAAGCGGCGAGGAAGGCAATCCTAGGGGCTTTGTTCCTATTTCTTTTTTTTGGGACTTATGTGTATGTTCTCCTTAACATATATCAGATATAAAAATACATCTGGGTGTTTTTTTCAACAAAAGAAATGCAAAGTATTAAGTGGATCCCTCCCTCTCCAAGGTGCGGCCATATCAGTTCTCCGCCCTTTCCCCTTCCTTCAGTTCTCTTCGGCGACGCCCGTTCCTTTGCCGGCGAGTCCGACGGTTCCCCTCTCCTCCATTCGCCGTTTTCGGCGGCGCCCGGGGTGGGAGGAACCTCATATCTCTGCGTCTGGCGTGTAGATAGGTCTGGTTTTATTTGTTTTGGTCTCCTTGACGACGTCGTTCCGACGGGGAGGTGGTGGCGTTTGGAGTTTTGTGCCTCCAGCTCTTCCCCGTCTTAGCATCGTCTTCCTGGCGAAGCTGAGGAGCTAGTGAGGATGTGGTGCTCCTTTTGGATTGTGGGCGCCCTGGTGTCGGCGATTTGGTGGAGCTGCTTTCCGGCTGTGCCCTTGGAGCTCCTGCGGGACGCGGCGGCGGTTTTGGCTGGCGGTGTTCGCTCGGCGTCCTGCTCAAGTCGAGGCGGCGCCCCCGCCGATGTGTGCTTAGCGATGCTCAAGTTCCGTCGTTCGCGGCTGATGGCTGTTGCGGCTTTGTACCGAGGCTTTGTCCTCTGGGTTCTATGCAGGTGTTCGTGAGGCTCAGGGCCTTCGTCTCCCTCTGCTCCGGTGAGCCGATGGTGGCGTTGCGCAGGCTCTGTGGAGAAGCCCCTAGGGACCATTCTGTGTTTTCTTCTTGTTTGCTGGGGCTTTTCTGCTTTTCTTGGGACAACTGTTCTCTCTAGTTGTATCTGTGTTTTCTAATAGGTAATGCGTACGTGTTTGATGATAAAAAAAGAAAAAAGAAATGCAAAGTATTAGATCCGGTCAGGTGGGGAGACGTACGGTGATGGGACGGCGCGAGGAGTTGGCGGCGGGGATTCCGGTGGAACGGATGTTGTAATGAACGGGGACGCATGGCGATTGATGGATTCGGTCGGTGGCAGGAGCGGCCGGTAGGACCGACGCATGTGGTGCCTCCGTCTGTTATGGATGCATGTTCGAATGGAGTCATGGAACACATCGCAAAGACCATATCTGAATCGTTTTTAAAAAATATCCAAAAATTTCACATGTTTGAATTCTATAAGCCTATGGCTTCTACTACAATTGTGTTGTTCTAGCAATGCCGGCCGGAACGGTTCTTCCCAACAAAGAGCTTTGCTCGGCAAGAATATTGTCACCAATCTATCATGCTATTTAACGTCAAAAGAACAGCACTACATAACTTCACTCTCCATCTTCAGTTTTTTTAGCCTGAGTAGGACGATCGTACCACTTCGGAAAAACTGACTTCACCAGTTCTGCTTATCACGAATAAGAGTGCTGTGATCATGAGGCATCCTTCTAACAATCGAACAGCAGGATGACTTTCTCGTTGACAACTCCACCGTGGAATAACAGATTGTGCGCTGAGTGAAGCAAATCTCTGATCCCCTTCGTCACTCCTAGCTAGCATGGTATGGATGAGATTATCAAATAATTTGAGCAAAAGTGCATTTGAGTTCTACAGAATTAAAATGTTAACATAAGCAAGGCACGTGAACTCCTTGCTAATGCCTAGTAAAAGGTCCATGGAAGCATCATCCAAAGGTTAAAACACTAAGCTTCCCTCCTTTTTGGTTAAGCACTAGTTACTAAAAGAACCATGAGTTGGCTTGACATCTAATTGTAAAGCAATACTATTGATGATATCGGTATAACGGAACCGCTTGCAGCATTTCATTGCAAGAAAAACTAATCAGAAATGACATCCATATTGTGCGAGGTACAAGTATTGCACATTACAATAGCTTGTGCCTTTTGTTGTATTTTTCTGATTCAGATATTTCCAGATGAAAGATCATAAAACATTGAGTTAAGCAGTTATTACCCGTAGCAACTTATATGCTAGTCCAGAGACTATTGCATCAAATGTTCAGGGAGTAATAGGCTAAAGTTTAGATACTCGTATTTCTAACCCTGGCGAATAGCTGGACTTCCCAGAAGATCACTTTGATCCCCATGATATAATTTATGTCAAAGTTCTTTCTGAATTCTTGAAGTTTAACCTCTCCAGATAAAAGAAAACATTAATTACTGGTATTCTACACATTGTAAATAGCTGTACCTCAGAAGATGTTGGGGGAAGGGTCCCCGCTTTACCCCGAACCGACGGGCTTCCCCCTGACAACGTCAAGACCCCCTCCCTGCGTCGACCCAGTTCACCCGGCATCAATAACGTCCGATGGCATCAACAAATTCCGCGGGCATCACCGACAACGCCGAAGCCATGCTTCATCCCAGCGGGCGTCAAGGTTGAGCTCCGTCCCGGCAGACGTTAAGGCCTTGCCCTATCCCGGCGGACGTCAGGGCCGCGCCCCGTCCCGGCAGACGTCAGGGCCGCGCCCAGTCCCGGCGGACGTCAAGGCCTTGCCCCGTCCCGGCGGACGTCAAGGCCGCGCCGCGTCCCAGCAGACATCAGGGCCGCGCCCCGTCCCGGCAGACGTCAAGGCCTTGCCCTGTCCCGGCGGACGTCAGGGCCACGCCCCGTCCCGGCAGACGTCAAGGCCTTGCCCTGTCCCGGCGGATGTCCGGGCCGCGCCCCGTCCCGGCAGACGTCAAGGCCTTGCCCTGTCCCGTCGTCAAGGAAAACATGTCGTCATATTAGCGAGTATTAGGATATTAAAGTATTAGAGTATTTGAATATTCCATAAAGATTCCTGTAAAAAGACCAAAATGCCCCTGATGGTGTGTTATTGCCCGGAGGGCATAATTGTAATCTCGCATACTCCTTTCTCAAAACCCTATAAATACCCCCCATGGGGGTGGAGAGAGGGGATCCCATTTTTCATTTCCCCCCTTGGTGAGCTCTGTATTCCGTGCCCTAACACGAATAGTGATTTCCGTTGTCGATCGTCTCGCGCGCGTTACTTCTCGCTCGTTTGCCCCCCGCACGCCCGGAGGTCGCTGTAGCCGACCGGGGGTGCCACAAATCTACTGTCTAGGCTCGTACCTACGACAGTTGGCGCCGACCGTGGGGACACGGGCAAGAAGTCATGTCAATTAGGATGACGTCGAGGAGAAGCTCGAGAACGACGTCAGCAACAGCGATGCACGCGGCCTCACCACAAGCACGGCTGATAGTAGGGGCTTGTCATCGTCATCGCCCTCGGCGATGCTCGCCGCTGACATCACGAAGGAGCTTAGTGGTGCCCGCGTCAACGACCCGTCGGCCGCTAACCTCCGAGCCGACTACTCATCAACCGACATCTGCGCTGTTGGACTCCCCGCGGCTGCGATCGACGTGGTAAACTCTGAAGCACGCGTCGAAACGGAGCGACACCAGGGGCTTGACGTCGACATCGCCATTGTCCACCGTGCACCTCTGCCGCGCTCGTCCGCCGCATGCCTCAGCCGTGCCGCACGCATCCGCCGCGCGCGCCTGCCGCGACAAGGTCTTCCGCCGCGCCGCGCTTGTCCGCCGCGCTCATCTGCCGTATGCGTCCGCCGTGCCGCGCACATCCGCCGCACGCCTCAGTCGTGCTGCGCTCGTCCGCCGCACACGTCCACCGTGCCGCGCGCGTCCGTCGCACTCAACCGCCGCGACAAGGTCTTCCGCCGCGCACGCCCGCCGCGACAAGGTCTTCCGCCGCGCGTGTCCGTCGTGCTGCGCTCGTCCGTCGCGCTCATCCGCCGCACGCGTCCACCGTGCTGCGGTCTTCCGCTGTGTTCGTCCGCCACACGCGTCCGCCGCGCCGCACTCGTCATCAACGTCGCCCTCGTCCGCGCTCTCGGGCTTGGCGTCCGCGGCGCCCGCCCTCGGCGGCAGCAGGGGCTCGTCAACATGGCATCAAGCCCCCCCGTGACAGGGTTCAATCATCTCCGTCCGGGATAGTGTTCCTTCCCTCCGGGGTCGCGCGACGATAAGCTCCCCGCGACGTCCGAGCCATCTCCGTCCGGGATAGAGTGTCCCTTCCCTCCGGGGTCGCGCGACGATAAGCTCCCCCCGACGTCCGAGCCATCTCCGTCCGGGATAGAGTGTCCCTTCCCTCCGGGGTCGCGCGACGATATGCTCCCCGCGACGTCCGAGCCATCTCCGTCCGGGATAGAGTGTCCCTTCCCTCCGGGGTCGCGCGACGATAAGCTCCCCGCGATGTCGAGCCATCTCCGTCCGGGATAGAGTGTCCCTTCCCTCCGGGGTCGTGCGACGATAAGCTCCCCGCGATGTCGAGCCATCTCCGTCCGGGATAGAGTGTCCCTTCCCTCCGGGGTCGTGCGACGAATAGCTCCCCGCGATGTCGAGCCAGCTCCGTCCTGGATAGAGTGTCCCTTCCCTCCGGGGTCGTGCGACGGTAAGCTCCCCGCGATGTCGAGCCACCTCCATCCGGGATAGAGTGTCCCTTCCCTCCGGGGTCGTGCGATGGTAAGCTCTCCGCGATGTCGAGCCACCTCCGTCCGGGATAGTGTCCCTTCCCTCCGGGGTCGTGCGACGGTAAGCTCCCCGCGATGTCGAGCCACCTCCGTCCGGGATAAAGTGTTCCTTCCCTCCGGAGTCGTGCAACGTGCCCATGCCAGGCGAAGCATCAATGCACTCCTTGCTACGCCGATGGGCATCAAAGGTTGTGGTTAGGGAATGCCACAAACGCTCTCAGACATGTCCTCGAGCGCTAAGTTTTTTCGTTGGGAGGCAGGGTGCTATGCACCTTGCAACAAACGCCTCAATGCCCTCCCCGGGCACGGTCCGTGTGTGCCTGGACACCTTCCGCGCTCGGCACCATCTGGACAAGGGGCTCCCCCAGAAACAAAGCCAAGCTGCCAGACGTCATCACTCTGCTCGACATCGACATGCTTTGCACGGCGTCAACACACCTCGCGCAGCGTTGACACTCTGCCCAGCGTCAGCGTCTTCCGTCCAGCATGGACGTGCTCCTCGACGCCAACACACTTCGCCGTCACGAACATGCTCCGCCGAAGTCGACATGTTTCCCGGCATCGACATGTTCCCTCCAGCATCGACGCTCCACCCGGCATCCACATGTTCTGCCCAGCGTCGACATGCTCCGCCGACGTTGACATACTCCTCGGTAGCAACATACCCCGCCGACACGGATATGCCTCGTCTGGCTTCGACATACTTCGCTAAGGTCGACATGCTCCTCAGCGTTGACATGCTCCGCCGACGTAGATGGGCGCTGAGGTTCTCTCCTAAGGACGAAGAGCCGCGATATGACCCGTCAACCGGGGCGACGTGCGCTATTGTCCCGTCTTAGGCGACGTCTCCGTCGCCGTGTCAGGACAACCTTCGCTCTGCACGACTTAGAACATCCCCTCACCGCGGCGTCGAACAACATCTCCGTCACAATGTCGGAACAACCTTCACTCCATGCACCACCTCCCCGGCGCATGGCTATGTATCGCCCCTGTGCGCACCCCTGCAGGACGCCCTGCGCACCCCGTGCGTGCACCTGCAGGAGGCTCCAGGCGCGCCCTGCGCACCCCGTGCGTGCACCTGCAGGAGGCTCCAGGCGCACCCTGCGCTCACCCTGCGCGTACCCCTGCAGGAGGCTCCGTGTACACCCTAAGCGCACCCCTGCAGGAGCGCTGCGCACCCTGCGCGTGCCCTATCGTGGTACCCCCGTCGCGGCATCCAACGCAGCGTCTAGCGTAGTGCTCCGACGCTGTCCCCGCGACCCACGGCGTGCAACAGCGTCACGCACCAGCGCTCCCTTACAGCGTCGCAAGGACGGTGGGGGAGCGGGGTGGCGAGGCAGGCAACCGGGGTGCGAGCGGCAATCGTGGCGCTCCGTCAAGGCGCTCCGTCGCGGCGTCAACCACGGCGTTCCGTCGTGGCGCAAGGGACCACGCCACCCAAGTACCCTATCGCGGCGTCCAGCGTGATGTAGCGTCAACCTCGGCGCTCTGTCGCGGCGTCGACCGTGACGCTCCATTGCGACGCTCCGTCACGGCGTCCAGTGTGGCGCTCCATCATGGCATCTCCATTATGATGTCCGTCATGGCGCCTCCGTCGCGGCATCGGCCACGGCGCTCCGTCGCGGCATCGACCTCGGCGCTTCAGCATGGCGCTCTGTCGCAACGTCGACCACGGCGCTCCGTCGTGGCGCCTCCGTCGTGGCGTCTCCGTCACGTCGTCCAACGCGGCGTCCAGCGTGGCGCTCCATCGCGACGCCGACCACGGTTCTCCGCCGTGGTGCAAGGAGCTACGCCACATAAGTACCCCGTCGCGGCGTCTAGCGTAGTGCTCCGACGCCGTCCCCGCGACCCACGGCGTGCAACAGCGTCACGCACCAGCGCTCCCTTACAGCGTCGCAAGGACGGTGGGGGAGCGGGTGGCGAGGCGGGCAACCGGGGTGCGAGCGGCGATCGCGGCGCTCCGTCAAGGCATCTCCGTCGCGTCGTCGACCTCGTCGCTCTGTCGTGGCGTCTCCGTCACGTTGTCCAACGCAGCGTCCGGCGTAGTGCTCTGACGCCGTCCCCGCGACCCACGGCGTGCAACAGCGTCACGCACCAGCGCTCCCTTACAGCGTCGCAAGGACGGTGGGGGAGCGGGATGGCGAGGCGGGCAACCGGGGTGCGAGCGGCGATCGCGGCGCTCCGTCAAGGCATCTCCGTCGCGTCGTCGACCTTGTCGCTCTGTCGTGGCGTCTCCATCACGTTGTCTAGCGCAGCGTCCAGCGTAGTGCTCTGACGCCGTCCCCGCGACCCACGGCGTGCAACAGCGTCACGCACCGGCGCTCCCTTACAACGTCGCAAGGACGGTGGGGGAGCGGGGTGGCGAGGCGGGCAACCGGGGTGCGAGCAGCGATCGCAGCGCTCCGTCAAGGCATCTCCGTCGTGCCATCCAGCTAGGCGCCCTATCGTGGCGTCTCCGTCACGGCATCCGACACGGCATCGAACTGGGCACTCCGTCGTGTCATCTCCGTTGTAGCGTCAACCTTGGCGCTCCGTTGTGACATCTCCGTCATAGTGTCGATCTCAGCGCTCCGTCGCTATCATGTCACGTCTGCTCTTTTGCTGCTCCCTCGGTAGGGACCTCAAAGACTGTCCACGTCGAACGGGACTACGGCCGACACGGCGGGCGCCGTTGCCATCATCGCATCGTGTCGCGTCACTCCTCGCACCCCGAGCAGGAAGCCTCGCTAGCACGCCCTCCGCGTCGTCCCGAGTGGCCACGGGAGTCTTGAGCAAACGGGACCACGATCGATGCGATGCGGTCGCTGCGATGGGTCCCGTCGCTATTCCATCACCGGTCAGCCACGACGGCTACAAGCTGGGCAAGCATGGAAGCCATTCGATCTGCTGCGCTCCTACAAAAAAATAAACAAGCGTGGAAGCAAAAGAAGTCATCGTGATGTCTTCGTCGCGGCGTCTCGCCAGCGCACCCTTCGCGTCACCCTGGTTGGTCATGGGGGTCTTGAGCGAGCGGGGCCACGGTCGATGTGACGCGGTCGCTGCGACGGGTCCCGTCGCTATCTCCTCGCCGGGTCAGTCCCAACGGCCGCAAGCCAGACTCGGGCAGAAACTGTTTAACCCGCTAAGTCCCTGCAAAAGGAAAAAGCCGACAACAAGACAAGAAGGGCGGGAAAAGGCATATACATATGCTACCTCCTCAATCATGCTAAGCAAAGAAAACATGGCAATGCGTGAATGTATCGGCGAGGGACGAGCATAGCGACAAGGGCACGGTGCACGCGAACACGGCAGTAACGAGCCTACGTCACTCGACTCAACTTATACAAGTGCAACAAAGAGCGGGAAAAGGAGAGGGATGCCCATGCACGTGATGGGCGTCTCCCCTGTCAGCTATAACAATTCGTTTACAAGAAACACAACCGATACGCAACCATACGAGGGAAACAGTCTCACCCACCAGCACCGATACGCAACTACACGAGGGAAACAGTCTCACCTGCCAGCACCTGCGCCAAGTCCATCTCATACATAGTATAAGGAGAAAACAGTGATAATCCAACATCTACACGCACAACAGCTTTACATGCCAAAAATGAAATTATTTCGGCGGCAGTACACGTCGCCAGCACCCATGCATCTCGTACTCCACCGAAGCAACATGCGCCTGATGACATAATGCGAGGAAAGGAGCGGGTAGCAGCGCCCCGAAACAATTACCCTCGGAGACCGGCGGAGAAGTTTGAGAACACCGACGGGGACCACGTGATGCAGCAAGGCCCAGCTGCGGCGCGACAGGCGAGCGGTGCGGCGTCAGTCCCTCGGAGCAGCACACGGCGGCGGCAGTGGCCTAAGCCGGTGCCCGCAGCTCCCCAGGCACCGGCGGCAGAGGCCCTGGACGGCGGACGGCCGCGGCTCCCCAGGCGCCGGCGGCGGAGGTCCCGGGCGGCGGCCCTAGCCGACCGGCCGCAGCGACCACCGCAGGAGGCTGTCGGAGCACGCCCGAGCAGAGGCACCGGCGCGACTTGGGATGGCGGGTCTGGAGTGGCGCAAGCTCGGGATGGTGGACCCGGGGCGGTGGCGCGGCAATCACGGTGGCACGGTCGGCTGAGGTGCCCGCGGCGGCCCAGCTGGTCGGAGCGGCGAGATGGCCCGACGACGACGGCACTCGGGGGCGGCCTAGCATCCCAGCGGCCCGGGGCACGGCGGCGAGCGGGCGCCCCGGGAGCGGATGGCGGCCGGCCAAGGCGGCGGCGGTTCGGTCGAGCAGTAGGGCAGCGCGGCATAGAGGGGCAGCGCAGCGGCTCCTCGGGAGCGGGCGGTGGCTGGCCAAGGCGCAGCGGCTCGGCAGCCGGCAGCATGGCCCCGAGCAAGGCGGCAGCGCGGCGGGGCAGAGCGGCGGCGGCCCCCCCAAGCCGGCGGCCGGCGGCGCGGCCCCAGGCAAGGCGGTAGCGCGGCGAGGCAGCGGTGGCCCGGGGTGGGGGCGCGGCGCCCGAGCAAGGCCGTGGCCTGGCGGCCCGGCGACGGCGGCGTGGTGAGCCTGGCGAGCGCAGGACCCGGGGGGCGGCGGCGGACCCCGAGGGGAGGGGGCGTGGCGCGATCCGTCCAAGCGGCGAAGGCAGCGCGGCAGCGGCCCGATTGAAGCGGCGGCGGCAGAGAGCTGGCAGGCGGTGGCGCCGTGCCGGCGTGGGGCCAAGGAGGAGAGAGGGAGAGACAGCAGTGGCGGCCCCGGGGCGGCGCAGGGGAGGCGAAGCAGCGGCGGCTCCGGGGCGGCGCAGGGGAGGCGCGACAGCGGTGCCGAGCGGGCTGTAAGGCGGCGGCGCGGTGAGAGCGCGGGGAGGCGGCGGAAGATGGTGGCGGCGGAGAGAGGAAGCAGGGGATGGGGGGTGCGGTGGTGGAGATAAGCCTCCCCCCACCGCCCAACCGACCAGAGGACGTGGTCAGGGGCATGGGCGCGGCCCCTCAAGTCAAGGGAGCAGCAGCTCGGCAGGGGAAAATGGAAAGGAGAGAGGAAAAGAAGAAAGAAAAAAAAGAAAAAAAGAAAAAGAAAAGGAGAGAGGAAAAGAAGAAAGGGAAGAAAGAAAAGGAGAAAAGAAAAAAAATGGAGAAGAAAAGGGAGAAGCGAGAAGAAAGAAAATAAAAGAAAAGAAAAAAAGAGAAGAAAAAGGGAAGAAGAAAAAGAAGAAAGAAAAAAAGGAGAAAATCTGGCCCGCGGGGGGCTCCGCCCCCCACACCCCCCGGGGATAATTGTGCAAAAGAAGAAAAAGGCAAAAGGAAAAAGGGGGGAAGAAAAATAAGAAAATAGAGGAAGAAGAAGGAGAAAAAAGGAAGAAGAAAAAGAAAAAGAAGAAATTCGTCGGTTCGGCCCGCGTGCCAACCCATTGGAATTGGTGCGCCGGCTCGAACGGGTGTCACACGACCGCCCGAACCGGCAAGGGGCTACTGTTGGGGGAAGGGTCCCCGCTTTACCCCGAACCGACGGGCTTCCCCCTGACAACGTCAAGACCCCCTCCCTGCGTCGACCCAGTTCACCCGGCATCAATAACCTCCGATGGCATCAACAAATTCCGCGGGCATCACCGACAACGCCGAAGCCATGCTTCATCCCAGCGGGCGTCAAGGCTGAGCTCCGTCCCGGCAGACGTTAAGGCCTTGCCCTGTCCCGGCGGACGTCAGGGCCGCGCCCCGTCCCGGCAGACGTCAGGGCCGCGCCCCGTCCCGGCAGACGTCAAGGCCTTGCCCCGTCCCGGCGGACGTCAGGGCCGCGCCCCGTCCCAGCAAACGTCAGGGCCGCGCCCTGTCCCGGCAGACGTCAAGGCCTTGCCCTGTCCCGGCGGACGTCAGGGCCACGCCCCGTCCCGGCAGACGTCAAGGCCTTGCCCTGTCCCGGCGGACGTCCGGGCCGCGCCCCGTCCCGGCAGACGTCAAGGCCTTGCCCTGTCCCGTCGTCAAGGAAAACATGTCGTCATATTAGCGAGTATTAGGATATTAAAGTATTAGAGTATTTGAATATTCCATAAAGATTCCTGTAAAAAGACCAAAATGCCCCTGATGGTGTGTTATTGCCCGGAGGGCATAATTGTAATCTCGCATACTCCTTTCTCAAAATCCTATAAATACCCCCCATGGGGGTGGAGAGAGGGGATCCCATTTTTCATTTCCCCCCTTGGTGAGCTCTGTATTCCGTGCCCTAACACGAATAGTGATTTCCGTTGTCGATCGTCTCGCGCGCGTTACTTCTCGCTCGTTTGCCCCCCGCACGCCCGGAGGTCGCTGTAGCCGACCGGGGGTGCCACAAATCTACTGTCTAGGCTCGTACCTACGACAGAAGATAACTTTGATCCCCACAATCCTGTTTTTTTCTCAAATTTCTCTATGACTTGCTGAAGTGTTACCTCCAGAAAAAAAAATAGAAAGCACTATGTTGCAATTTGCAAATTCAGTTGTTCTGTGTAGTTATCTAAAATGAGGATGTTTTGCATCAGAAATTTTGAGCTTCTTCAAAAAAAAATTTGAATCCATATTATCATTGCATGTAGACATATTTATCTCGATCTTTTAAGCCATTGAGTCCTTAGTTCCTAACAGTAATTATTATCCAAGAAATTGTCTTGACTTATTCCTTTGTTTCCACTGTGAGGTCTCTGAATTTGTCAATCAAAATTGTGTCAAACAAACATTTTACTGGACTAGATAATAAGCATCCAAAGATAAGGAAAAGTAAAGTAAAGCAATATAGATAAAATTGTAATCAGCAAACAGGTCAAATGTGCAAATATCAGATACCGTAAAGGCAAACAATATTATAAATCCATTCGTATCACTAGAAAGATAAGCAAGCATCAGCTACAACAGCCTTGAAGCGAAAGGACACTGCCGATCCTAATCCTTTGTGTCTGAAAACCCTCCGGAGGCTCCTCCCGCCGCCACCCAACATCCCCCCCCACCTCCTCCTCCCTCGCCGCCGCCGGAGGAGGCCGCCCGGCAAGGCCCGCGCGGTGGACGGCGGCGGCGGGGCTCTCGCCGCCGATTCCCTCGGCTGCAGCTCCTCCCCGCCCTCCCGGTGGCCTTCGCGGTGGATCTGGCCGTCAGCCCGCCCCCTGCCGCTCTGCTCGCTCCGGGCACAACATCCAAAAAACTCATATAGTATTGCAATTCAAGCTACATGGTTGTAGTTTTAGGTGACTGAGAGATAAGAAGTTTTTATAGAGATTGAAATTAGCAAAGCTGAAAAAACCAAGGTACCGTCGAGCAAGTCATGCCTGACAACAATGACTTAGGGTGTTACAGATTTTTTTTCTTACCGTAGCAATGCACAGGCATCCAACTAGTCTCATAAAAAGGAAAAGGGAAGAAATATACGGGATGGCTAAACATCGATAGGCTGCTGCCCTGCTGCTGCTGCTGCTGCTGGTAGCGTAGAAGACTCCGACGCCTCGTCCCCGCCGTACGTGCGAGCAAGCCACACCCAGAACGCCGCGAGCCCGACGATGAACACGGCGACGACGCAGGTGCAGCCCGCCAAGACATGGCTGTCCTCGGCCGCGATGCCCAGGACGATGCTCACCATCAGACTGATAACGCCTAGGCCGATGCCCAACACTCCTATGTTGATGAGCTTCTCGACGACGGTCACCGGCGTGCGCGGCAGAAACAACACCGCATAGGACCTGATCAGGAAGAGCAGCGACCAGTAGGCGCCGAATGAGAGCACCAGCGGCAGCCGCCATGGGACGCTGCTGAAGAAGGAAGGAGAGCGTGATATGCAGGCGTATACCAGACACGAGGTGATGCCTACAGGGCACAAAATCTGGGCGAAGACAGCAATCATCCACCTTGTAGGACGGGATACGTGTGCCAGCGACTCCCCGAGCGTCAGCGCCGGCGTAGCCATGGATGTTCAACCTAGCAAATTGTGTGTGTATCAGAGAGAGAGAAAGAGGGGATCGATTTGTCCCGTACGTGTTATGTATATGGGAGCAAGTCTAGTTTGGACTAGGATTCACCATGAAGATATGGAAACAATGAACGCGGTTGATGCTTGAAGATAGGAAAGATGGCAAGCAGGGAAATTTACATGCCTTAACTGCGCAGGCATGATTCGCAAATATTTTGTCCAGTTTTGGTGGGCCTCCGAAGTCTGAATCTCAGCTCAATCTCTAGCCACCGCAATCAGCTGAATCTCAATCTCCATGGGCCGGAAGCCGACATATTCGTCTTCGGCCCTCGGCCACCGTTACTAGCGATCATGGGCCGGAAGTGGAAAGAAGCTTGGAGAGCAGCTATCTTGGAAAGTTCAGCCATGTTCTCCAGGAAGTCAAGGTCCTTCGTTCATGAAAGGAGAACCTCGAATAAGGAAGCTTATGGTCTGGCACGAAGTTCTGTTTATTTAGATTAGGAAAAAGTCTATTTTTAACCTCAACTTTGTAAAGATGGTCCAATTTAAATCCTCACCTTCAAATCCTGAAAATCATCTTTTTTTTAAACAAAAGGCAGGAGCTCTGCCTAATATATTGATAAAGAAGAAATAAACATTGACGGCCGAGGCCAAAAGAAAAACACACCCCTCTTGATTACATCTAGTGTGCTATTTGCTGTAAGTTTTCAAGATTGCATTGCTGGATGTGGTTCCAAAGGACGACGCATTCCTCAAGATGGATGTGGGTGACCTGAGCCAGTTTGAGATCGTGTATTCAAGCGTTGTCCTGTAACGCTTGGCAGACGTTACAACTCTTGTGCCGGGAGCAGGCAAGAAGGTTGGGCAAGGTCTTTTGGGTTGTTGCCTTAGAGCCAAGCCAAATGCCAGAAATCAACTGTATTGCCATCTCCAATGGTGATCGTTGTAGCTGCCTTGAATAGTTGCATATCGGATTCAACACAAGGTGTTTTCAAACCCACCCAGGTTTTGTTCGGGGACTTCCACTCGTGCCAAAGCCATCTAAGGCGAAGAGCTCAGGGCCGGCCCGCAGGGGGCGGCCGCCCCGGGCCCCCAAATCCCAGGGTTAAATTTTTTTTAAGTTAGTATGTATAAATTATTTGTATGAATATTATTGCTTTTGGATGTATTTAAGTGTTTATTAGTAAAATTTATATATATATGCGTATATTGATTATTATTATTGTTATGATATTTATATTAAGGGGCTCGAGTTTTAGTTTCGTCCAGGGCCCCCCAAAATCTTAGGATTTCGCCCCGGGCCCCCAAAATCTCAGGACCGGCCCTGGAAGAGCTCTAGTGAATTTCTCCAGGTCAAGGATTCCCATCCCGCCCAGCTTCTTTGGGCGGCATACTTTAAACCAGCTTACTTTACATTTACCGCCTGAAATGGATTCACCTCCCGCCCAAACAAAACTTCTACACTTTTTGTTCAAGAAATTTAAGATGCCTTTGTTGACTCGCAGCGCCGTTAGGAATAAGACCAGGAGAGCTGTGAGGACGGATTTGACGAGGGTCACATGGCCCGCCAGCAAAAGGAGTTTACCCTGCAAAACGGCCATCTTTGCGGTAGCTGACGTGGGGCCGGGATTATGAGTCAGCACGCCACGCGGGATAGGTCGGGTTGGGGTAATGCACATTTACTACAGGTTGAAGCAAATGGAAAATAAGAACAATAAGCTACTCCAAGCATTGCAAAATGCTGGTGCTGAGAAAATCAATGAAGCATAAAACTGGGTGCAAGATAACAAAAACATGTTCAGGGGAGAATTTTATGGGCCTGTTCTCCTTGAGTTTTGTTTAGTTGCATGCCTATCAACTGTTGTTTTTTTTTCTTTTTCTTTTGCATGCAATAACTTATCAGCATTACTTTCTTTGACTGTTCTAAGGTTAATATTCAGAACAAGACTCACGCTGCTTACTTGAAAAACCATGTCGCAAACTATATATGGAAGGTACTAATACTATGATAATGTTTCATGTTTTGTTGCTGAATCTTGTTGTGCATACTACTGATTGTTGTCCCTTATTTTAGCATTACCATAAAACATACTCCCTCCGTTTCATAATATGTTCAGCATGCATACCTAGGAGGCACACAACTGAAGTAATATTTGATGTAATTAGACCATGCTTGTCCCTGTCAGATAGACATATTACTATATCTAGTGGGAGCAAGTATGGTCCTATTCCATCAAATATTAAATTTTGTGCCCCCTAGGTATGCATGCTGGATAGCTATTGTGAAACGAAGGTAGTATAAAGCAAGGAGGGCACTTGTTCTACCAGTGTGTGCAGGTCTCCGTTGTTGTGCCATTGCACATTCTGCCCATGTCCTGTGCATGATTAATGTGCAGAGGCAGACTGATCCTCCAGTTACGGGAGATGATTAGTGTCCAATAGGACGACATCTCACTGTTTCTAGATTAAGACCCCTTGCTTATTGTCTTCATTCTTTTCTTTTTTTGTGAATCTTGCTTATCGTCTTCCACTGACTTGTAAATAACGGAACACCATCATCCTGCTTCTTTCTATGAGAAAACATTATATCTGCAAACAAATTAATTGCCACTTTGCTGTGTGGCAGTAATGCTTAATACATGCTAATCACCAAAGTAATCCCGTACTTAGCACAGACTCCAAGGCTGCATCAGAGAGAAGTTCAAATTGGCATTCTCTGGCAGCCCAAGGCTGCCTCAGAGTTCGAGCTAGCCTGGCTGGCTCATGCAGCCTAGGCGACCAATCACCATCAGCATGCCTCGGAGGCTCTGCTAGCCTGGCTAGCTGATGCAGCCCATGCAACTATTCGGCCCCAAACTGTTTCTAGATTAAGATCCCTTGCCTTTTGTCTTTATTTTTTTTCGAATCTTGCTTATTGTCTTCACTGACTTGTAAATAACAGAACACCATCATCCTTCTTTTTTTTCTCTATGAGAAAGCATCATATCTGCAAGCAAATTAATTGCCATTTTGCTGTGTGTGCCAGTCATTCATTACTCAGGATGCTTCCGACCGTGACCTCTTGGTTAGACAATTGAAGCAATATGGTATTCCTGTTCTGAACTACACAGGGGACAATAACATCAGGGTGAGCCATTTGACATTACCCCAGAGGTCAGCAGATATGGACCAAGCACATTAGCATTTGAGAACATCAATGTTGTTATTTATTGTTACTCCTCCCTTATGAGGGCTATTTTGTTTTGCAATCTTGTTGCATATTATAAGGAGCGCATGCAGATTTAATGCTAGTTTCTTTCTTTTGTGTTTGTTTCATCCTCTTTCCTAATCGTTAAGCATGAACAATTCACCCACACAAATCAACATCTTCATCTTTCCTACACACTTAATATAAGGTTATTATAGTCATCCTCTTTGACTTGTTCCACTGAAAAAACAAGTCTGCATTTGCAATTATCAATTCTAACTTCTTAATGAAAAAACAGTGCTCCACTGCTCCTGCCAGTTTCCCGAATTGAAAATTTTCTTTTTTATAAATCCTGGATCTTTCTTTACCATTGCGCTCAATCAAAATGTGCATAACAAAAAACATCTGAGAGAGTAATTTTGAGTGCTCTGTTCATTTTCCTTTTGACAGATGAAGCGACTTGGGATCAAGTCACGACTTGATCAACAACTTGATCAAGAATTTGAAGCTCCTCCTGCTGTAAAAAATGTTATAATTAGTCAGTCTTCTGTGGATCATTTGGTATAACACTGCTTATGTTCAATTCATGAATCTGTACCAAGTTGCACTGGTTATGATTTCAAAAAGTTGTGCTCCTTTTTATGTCCATGTAGTTTATCGGTACAGATCAAGCAGATCAAAGAGCAGGTGATGTGTCAAGGTTAGGTATTTCTGACCTTTGGACTCTATCTAACCATTGTCGGTGGTCCAGATCAAGATATGGTGGTCATTTGTCAGCATTTGTAGATGCAGTCTATCCTTCTCGTCTTTTCATGTGTGGTATGTGTTATAATCTCAGCCTTGATAAATTTGTTCACCTATGCCTAATGTTTGTCAGCTTTTCTTGCAGACTTGGATGTTAGTGACATTGAAAGGGATCGGTCTGAAAAAAGATGAACATATAAAAAATGTTGAAGGCATGGAGGAAGCCTTAAAAGAACTTCATAAAGATCAGAGGAAACTGGAAGATGAAGAGGCAAAAATCGGCAAGCCAAAGATTTCATATGTTTTAATTTTATTCACTTTATTATATTCAACTAAAGCCCAATTGTTTCTGATAATTCCTGTCTTTTAATCGTCATATTTCCAGGAAGGGATTACTGACATGATGAGGTCCCAAAAGAAGAGGCGAGAAGAAATACAAAGGCGTGTCGGTATGGTACCTTTTTCCTGTTCTTCTACATGTAACTTGTATTATATATTGCTCCTCTCTTTAGATATTAAAAGAGGAAAGCTGGAGGACATATTTAAAGAGGAAGATGTGGAATCCAGCACAAGAAGCTGGCTAAGTTAAATGATCATCGATTTCGAGCAGTGATAAAATTCAAGGTTAGTACTACTTAAGCTAACCACCAATATTTCGTTTATCTTGAAGATCATCATCAAGGATATATGTACTTACTTAAACTTGATTTTTCATTCTCTCAGAATTTGCTCGTTGAAGCTGTTGCTCTCAAGTGGAGTTCCACAGAAAAGAACATGGCTTCCATTGAGATTGATGCAAAGGTACGCTCTGTGAGAAAGTAGTTACATTTGCAAAAATGAACTTAGATGGGATGGCCCAAAAACTCCTTGTACTCCGTATTTCCCATCATATTACATAGTACATTACAAGTTTGAGGTTGTTTATTTAATTAATGTTGACGAGAGTTTTATCGGATCAGATCATATCCGTGGAGGAAATGACTGACGCGGTATGTCTCCTTGATGCAAATCTGAGCCATGGTGAGTGCATAGCAGCGGTCTAGTGTATATATACTGTTCATGCTTTAAAGGGGTTATGACCTAAAGGCGGAGTATTGAAGTAGGACCTCTAAATATTTGTGTATGCACGTGTGTGTTGTCAATACTAGTGTTTTTAATAAAGGTCCATGTGCTGGATCTACAGTACTTCTAATGATTATTTCCATATTTGCTATCGTTGCTAAGCTTTCTGGGTGTGTAATAAAGTAAGGAGAATTGTGTCGAGGCACGAGTATACTATATATGAAACTCAATATTGATAATGTTCCCTTCTATCAATTCCAATTTTTATCCATGATCGATACACGATTGAAACATCTGTTTCTTTAACCAAGAAAAGGTATTTCTATGTTCCATGCCCGACCGTGGATCCTGAAGTTTCTATAAGAAATTAGGTAGGTAGCCAAGCTATGCTTTGATTTAGTCTGAGTGGAGTGACGAAGATGAAATTAAGACATAGATGAATGATATTATACTTAAAAACTGTTGTATGCAACACGATACACCATTTGTGATAAGAGCGTGGATTTATTTATTCCTGGTGGGTTATACCACCCCTCTATCTATCACCGGTTGGTGCTTTGAAATTTATATATTTTTACCATCTTTATTGTAGCACACCGTTATTTCACACGCTAATAAATCCAATTTCATAGTGTTGATGTGTCTAAAACATGATCAATATGGTCTAAATTCTACTATCACTTAACTGTTAATTCATTTTAGTGCCTAGTATGTATAAAAATTGGTTAGTACAAGCTAAATATGGATTAGTTCCTCATGAAGTGTTGCATAGTATAGAGACATAAAATATGTGAATCACAAAACACAAATTGACATAGATAAAGAGATGATGTAGAGAACAATAGCATATTTTTCTATGTGATACTTGTCATGAAAGGACTACGTAATTTGAAGTGACGATCCACGGAAGCCGTAACGAAAAGTTTAGTTTGTGGTGAGGCCTAAAAAAGAATATCCATCTTTTTCCTCATTTAGGCCATTGCTAAATGTATAAATGGAGTCATCACTTGGGCAAATGAAAATGTCGTTCCCAATGTGCGATGCTTTTCGTTGCTTAATTTGGACTAACGATGCCATTTGTATTTACTGGCAGAGACTCATGCATTCGTTTAGAGTCTCAAAGGAAACAGGTATGCGATGCTCTCTGACTTCTCTGTTAACATATGTTTTGATACATACACTGCCTGTGCGAATAAAATTGTTACTCTAACAGTTACGTGCACAAAATTTGTTGCACGAAAGCAATGGTTTTTGGCTGGTGTATCCGGTGGTTCCATCCATGTGTATGACTATATCGGAACAAAACCCCAAAAAGTCAAGACACTTACAGCTCATTCTAAATTTCTCGACTCTCTGGCCATTCATCCTACCCAGCCATACGTGTTGTCATCGGCTTACAAATCTTAGCAACTAGACATATATTACTGTATTTTTATTCATTCAATGTATTTTTTATGTTTATGTGTTTTTGCAGTAAGGGGTGTGATTTTTTCAGTGCCTAGGGGATTTATGAACAATACTATCGTTGGAGTTGGAGCTATGGCTGGTAAACCGCAACAAAGTTGTATATAATTAGTAAAACAATAGTCGGTTTTTTCATTATGTAAGTGTGCATACTACAAAATAGTAGCTTTTTTCACCCAATCAGTTCTTTCTCGGCATACAAACCAGGCATAAAAATGCAATTCTTTGAGATTCAATGTGATGACAAGTAGTACAACTTTACTGTATACGATGGCTGTATCCGTATATGATACCTTAGAGATCTCCTAAATACTAGAAGAAACGTCGTATCAAAGAGGGACCCCGAGAGGTAAAAAACCATCTCTAGGTGTCCGAAAACCCCTTAACAAGGAAGTTTATCCCGACGTTTATGAACGACAGGAGTCTAGGAGGATAAGGAAACCCCTTAAACAAGGAGAATCAATAGACAAGCCTAAGAGGAACAATAGATGCTGCATCAGATCCACCAACACAAGAAGCCTAGTAGATCCATCCGAGGAGACTTCCGAGCCAAGTAGAAAGGAAGACACACCCCCAACATCAGCTTCCGACTAGTTGTAGATCCCATCTAGATTAGTTTTTTCTCTTGTACTTTGTCTTGAGATCAATATAAGACAAACATAGCGTAGGGTTATTATCCCCCGAGAGGCCCGAACCTGTATAAATTCTTGGCCCCTAACGACTTAACGTGGAACGACTAGGTGTCCACTATCCTCACACTTTCATCACGTTTTATCGTAAGATCGACGGTTTACCGATCGTCGACACAATGTATGGTTCTTATTTTCCCTAGTAAGGGTTTATGTTTGGGAGGCATACATGCATGATGATCAGGGTGTAGATGATTTCAATACCTAATTCGATGAGTGTAGATGGGTAGATCTGACCAGGGTGTAGATTATTTCTTCGATCTATGTTGATAGATATGTTTTTGATGGATCTATGTTGATGGATTGGTAGGGGTAGATAGATCTGATGTTGTGTAGGAGCTCTCATGCCTCCTTGCCGACAACTTCCATGGATTCCCATGAGCCTGAGTGTTTTTTGGTGAGTTGGAATCACGTGATTCGGTGGAGGATGACGTGATCCCGTGAGTGTTGATGGTGGTTCTACAAAGAAAAATCTAAAAAAGTTCGATTGTACGAAATGAATTTCTAGGAATCTAGCGTCTAAAGCCTATTAGCACAAAAGTGACGCTCCAGGACTTCCTGCGAATTGAGCTAGTTCAAATTTTGATTTGCCAGCTACTTGTTTCACCAGATAGTCGGGCCCTAAAGGAGGCGGAATTAGGGATAGACAGAAAGAAGAGGCACCAAGAGGGCTTTGCTTTACTTTTGGACCATGCTAAGCACAGCCCAACACTAACACAGCTGTTTGTGCAGCCCAACAAATTGATCTGCCACCATTCTCAACTCTTCTCCCACTATCCAACCATAAACTCTAAACCCTAAACCCTAAATATTATTTCCTTTTTGTAAGAGGCACTAGACGTGTTTTGGTGAATAAAGAAAAATTGCAAGGTTGATCTCCTGCTTGAGCAGACAGCACCTACCTACTAACCAATGAACGAATTAATGCCCTGCTACTACTCTTGGCCTTCATAGCTGCATATCCGGGACAAGCTCTGTTATCTGCACTAGCAATTCATTGTTCATTTCTTTCCTTTTCCACTCACTCATGTAGCCATCCATGCCATGAAAACCACCACCAGACAAACCATCTTCCCAACCGGCGAAGCTCCTGAGTACTGGAACCTATGAGATTGCTCTCTGCATTTCCACCAACATGTACTGTTACAACATCTCTCAACAAAAACACAAGTGTCTATATATATAGGGGTACCGAAAAAAGAGAAATGAGATGAGATAGTAAAGCAGCTCACTTTTGTAAGCTCAAAAGTGCACCGCAGAAAATTGTGTTATCCGCAAGAGGAAGCACCGTCTTGTTGCTGCTATCCTCTGGGTTAGCCACGCTCAGGTACACTTCTTGCCCCAGGTACCAACTGTCCAGGTTCTCCACGCGCAGGTTCCATATCCCTGCGTTGTCCAGAAACACAAGCACAGCCGTCCAAAGCCAGGAAATACCTGAACTCTTGTACAAAGCCTAAATTAGAACGTGACTAGGAGTCAGAAGCATTTCCTCATTGGATAGCTCTTCTCAAACCCAATGTAGTAAGTGAACCAATGATCGATTTACTGTCACTGTTTGCAGTTCATCACCATCTGTGAGATAGTGGGGCTTGCTATAACATCAAAATTGCAAAGCACAAAGGGATTGGCTGGCAATCTTTAGTCTTATCCATATTTGAAATCATATACTCCAGGCCCTACAGCATTTACTCTAACCAAACTATACAATACATACTCGCCTCAGTCAGGTCCACATAAACGGCTTTGCTAATACACTCACATATTAGCTCTCATCTGCCATTTCTGTGAATCTCCCAACAAATATTGGAACGATTGCAAATAATTTACCTACTGTACTTTTAGCAATAAGCACTTAATGTTTATGCAAGTTTGCAGATTAATCATAGTTTCCCCATCGACAAAAACAAATATATCCTCTACAGTTTCCTCGGGTTTCAACTTCCTATCAATCATACTACGACAGATGTAGTGTAACTTCTCAGGCTTGTGCAGACTATACAAAACCAGGTGTCGTGGTTAAAATAGACATCCATAAAGACAATAAGACATGAATTTCAGCACCTGGACTGTGGAGCGTGCCACACCATCCCATTTGTTGTAGGTACCTCGACTGTTCTCTGTCCATAATCCATAGTCCATCCTGAAAATGAGAACAACCAACCGTAAGTAACCAAAACATATCTGGATAAAGAAGAGGGAGAGTGTGTCGTGAGATTTACCCAACGACAAAGAATGCATAGCCATCCAAGTGATAGCTCTGCACTGTCGTGGCGTTGTTTTGAATATGATCTCCATAAAGCCTTTATAGGTGCCATTTATAATGGAGGTGTCAACTTTCGGTAGCCTGTTCATCGGATGGTTAGGAAAAATCCAATTTGTACACTCCCGGGACATTAAACAGCTGTGCAAGTATCAAAGGAGTCGACGGTGCAACGTAAGAAATCCCATTTATAGTAGAACGCAGTTGGCCGTCTATGAGCTCAGGTGATCGGCTCTGCAACAAGTACACATCAGTCACAGTAAGGTCACCATAATGGAATGAACCCTGCGGGTTGGGGCGGGCACCACTGGCGGTAACATTCCACCTGATACGATACAATTATCTGTGTGAGTAATCAATCATTAATCTCCCTGTTTTATCAATAATAGGATATCTGAATAGTGCAGCTGGGAATAAAAAAGGTAAATAAATCTCCCTGTTTTATCGATAATAGGATATTCTGAATAATGCGGCTGGGAATAGACAAGGTAAATAAATCTCCCTGTTTTATCAATAATAGGATATTCTGAATAATGCAGCTAGCAATAACAAGGGTAAATAATAATCTCTCTATTTTATCAATAATGGGGTATTCTGAATAATGCAGCTGGGAATAAAAATGGTAAATAAAATCTCCCTGTTTTATCAATAATAGGATATTCTGAATAATGCAGCTGGGGAATCAAAAAGGTAAATAGCTAGATGAAGACCAAAAGGCAGTGTAGAGGAATACCTGATGGATCTGGCTTGGTTTATGGAGAAGGCAGTGTCATACTGGTCATCTGGGGCATCAGGAAGAGGACCAGAGGCTGGACCCTGGGAGTTGGAGTAGTGGAGAGAATGGCAACACCGGTGAGCTTGTCGACAGTGGTGGCATCGACAAAGCGAGCACTTGCGACGACGTAGTAGTCAGTGCTGGCATTCTGATCCATGGTGACCAAGGAGGAGTATGACTGCCCGACATGGATGTCCATGTTGCTGTAGTTCTGCTGGGAGGTGTAAGATCCCTCGGTCTCGACAAGCAGCAGGTTATGGTTCTGAATCCTGAAATTGAGGCTTGCGGAGACCCCGACATTGTGGACGCGCAGCCTGTAGGTCTTGCCCGGGTCGACATTGATCCTCTCGTAGGTGATTGCGGGCGGAACAATGGAGTCGTTGTAGCGATAGGGGCCCAGGCCGTTGATGAGGACGCCGTCAGGAAGGGCGAGAGGCGTGGCGGCGTCGAGGGATCTCCTGAGGTCCTTGTGGGGTCTGTTGTACCAGTCGGCGATAAAGATGGTGATGTCGCCGTCGGGGAAGGAGAAGGGGATGGGGAGCCATGTCAGGAGGAGGGGCTCGTCGAGGTTGTTGCGGACGTTGACCACCACGTTCCAGTTGGTGGTGACGTTGAGCGGCGGACCGGGGAACTGGCCGTTGATGCCAATCACCTGTTGAATCCATGAGATTCCATTTCATTCCATGGATGAGGACGAGGGGAAGATAGAACCACGAGCTTCTCTTTACCTTTTGCTTGACGCCGAGGGGCTGCGCGGCGAGGTAGGACACCTCCCAGTCGAAGTAGGTGAAGGGATCCCCCGCCAGCGCCGGCGCACACAGACACAGGAGAAGCACCAACAACGGGAGCGCCATTGCGCAACTTGCTACTGGAGTGGGAAGCAGCAGCCACCGAGAAGAAGGCTTCGCTTTGCTTTACTTTTGGACCGTGCCAAGGGTGTGCTTCCCACTACATACTCAACAAGAACAAACTTGCAGAGAACGAACGGCCTCACCGGTTTGGGGCAATGTGTTGTTCACAAACACAAAAACCGCTGTTCCTGGAGACAGATGTAACCTCGAACGTAGTATGAAAATGAACTGCCCAACCGGCATGTCACACGGGACCAGGTTCCTGCAATGGCAAGCATGTTGTAGCTTCAGACTTGCATAAAGGTGCATGATCAATCGGTTTCTAGAAACATCAGGCACCCAGCAGCACAGAATAAGTCTTAAGAGAGTCATTCGTACATACTAGCTAGAAGCTCCACTTACTTCCTCTTCTCCATTTCTGGAAGATTACTCCTTGAAAACCTTTCAACAATGACCTGCAAATATGAGCATAATATCCAACCAACAGATATAAAAGAAGGGACCTTTGTTGATTAAGGAGAAAAAGAGAGGAAACGAAGGTGATAATCTAGTCTCTCACATGTCGTCAATTTCATCACATTTCTGGAGAGTTGAATGACTCGATGGTTCGGGTAACTAGAAATTGCCATTTTGTTTTAGTTTTCAAAATTGGTCGCCGTAAGGTCTATTGGATACTCACAATAACAGATTCGCATGAACAGAGCTCACTTGATGCGATCACGCCGCAAAAGGAGAGACTATCACTTGAATGTCTTGACATCAAATTCGCACACGCATACAGTCTGTTCTGACAGTAAAAAAGGACAGCAAGGACAGACAGAGCGCAGTCACGGGAACAAAGATTTGTGTACAGTCTGTTTGTTGTAAAGTTTGTTCCATAAGTAACATCTCCAATCATACGATTATTATTTTTGTAGCACAGTCGGATCTTTATTGAGGCGCATATGAAGATAATAGCGCTTTTACGTTGTCCCAATTACAAAGTCTGACTCTGACAGCAACAAACAACGGATCAAGCACAGCTGAGTAGACACATAGCTACTAGTAATTTGCTAGAATAGAAATAATTTCTTGTTATATTGTCAAATTCATTCAAGAAGAGTGCAGAGGAGGTTTGATTGAACAAAGGAAAGGAAATATAAAGAGTTGAATTGGCACAAGGAAATAAATTGTCCTATTTAGGTTGCATGGTGGTGTGCAATCTGTAAGTTGAAATAAAAGGGGGGAGAGAGGTAGAGAGAGAGATACAGGGATCCTGTCGGGGTAGTTGGCGATCATGGCGGCCGATTCATCCGTCCTCTCCTCTGCATCCATCAGCAGTTGAGCACCCAAACGAAAAGAAGAGAAAAAATGTGGAAGGAGTAAGTATCCAAGGTGAATTCCTTCTTGAAGGGTTTCATCCTCCTGCTCGATTTGTTTCTGTTGGAATCGGTTGCTTGCTTCACTTGTCGTTGTAGTTGGGGGTGGCAATGGCGAAGTCAGTAAAGTTTAACCCCTTAACCTTGCTTGGAACTCGGAAGAGGAAGAAGAAGACGAAGACGATGACCATCACGATACGGAAAGGAAAAGTTGGTAGCCCAGTAGCCCATATGACAGTGGCAGCCCAGTGTCAGTTTGCCCTGGACTGCTTCTCTTCTCTGCTCTATTACAATTTGGGAATAAAGCCACAGGAAAGGTTGGGCCACACGCCTTCCCTTCGTTTGAGCCACAGAACAGTTATATAGTGCTAAAATTTGTTCCGTGCTGTCATAATCTCAGGTATTCTCCAATACGTGATGCTCTAAATTCAGCTGGGCACCAGATATTCTACTCTTTATGCGAATGGTATGTCGCTTCATTCTTGGGAATTTTTTAAGCAGTCGTACGTTGTGCTTAGCCTCAAACCGTGCTAAATTCAGATTTGTGATGTGCTATCATGCTATTCTCTCTTAGGGGCCAGGATGATCCTGCTTTATGGGCTAGCAAAGTTGGAAACAGTTGGCGTACAACAAATGACATTCAGGATACATGGAAAAGGTGATTCATGCTCCTTCCTGAAGAAAAATAAAAAAAAATGTCAATTTGCTGATGTGCTGCGAAACTGACTTGTCTATGTCTTCTGTTTAAAATAAGCATGATTGACATTGCTGATAAGAACAACTGGTGGGCGTCACATGCTGGACCAGGTGGATGGAATGGTAACTATGTTAGTGAGGAGTACAAGCTTTCCACTACTTTTGACACTGTAAGAGACTGTCAAAAGAACATGTTCACTTTTACTCAACCAAGTCTTTTTTGGCAGATCTGGACATGCTGGAAGTTGGGAATGGTGGCATGACATTTCAGCATCTGGACACTAATGAAGTTAAGAATCCGTCGAGCGCATTTGTAATCACAAGGATTGGGCAATGGTGTATGGCCACATTGATTCATTCCTTCACTTATCTGTAGTGTTATTGGATCAAGGAGCAAGCTAAAGAGTTTCAGAAAAATGAAAGGCTCATTTTTCTTTTCTAATTCTCTGTGAAGTTTAGGATAATGCCATAGAGAAATGTGTAGAATGAGCATAACTTATTAGATAGCAGTAGCACAAGTTGGTTTTACAATCAGTTTTATTTTACCTATTGCGTATATGCATAAGGCAGGTAAAACACAAACTGAGTAGTGGACACACATTATCTGTTATTTTCATTTTGTTTTGCTGCATCTTGAACGTGATATGTGACATTTATTGGGATTATATTAGAGTAAATATAACTTTCGAATTTAGAAAGGAGATCATATTGTGTGATATATATCAGTCGTATTTTAAAATGATGAAATTGTATTATGAATATTATGACTTATAATGTTTTATAGTTGTAATTTTCATCGGTCGAGACCTGCGTTGCCCGTGCACGCTTACTAGTTACTTGTAATTACCCACAGGCCATAGCTGGTATGGTATAGTATGGTATGGTATGCATGACCACTCTGCTGTTACTGCTAGTGGTATGATTTAATTTGTTTTTTCTTCACGTAAAAGCTGCTTTACACTTGCTTTGTCTGCGCATGCAGTAATGTAATATCGATCCTACTATAGCACAAGTTTGTTAGGTTTGCTAAACTATTTATACTGCTAAGAACAACATAAAAGAAGAAGGCAATGCAACAGTCAACTCTAGTGTTGTCGGTCCTTTTGGCAATCATTTGTACGTTTAGTCTGTTTGTTGTTTCCAACCAGTACCGATGATAAAGTAATATATATGTATACATATATGTATGTCATAATGTTTGTTTGTTTGCTTGTATACCTGATAACTGTTTGTTTGTCAGAGAGAAAATTAAGTAAAGTAGTAATTGCAAATGCAGGTGTACCGGTTGTCGATCGGCGCGGCGTGCGGTCTGTGGTGGCCGTGCGAGAAGCTGGTGATCCAGGTGCTGGACGACTCGACGGACGGCGTGGTCCGGTCGCTGGTGGAGGCGGAGTGCTGGCGATGGGCGAGCAAAGGGGTGCGCATCCAGTACGAGAACAGGAGCAACCGCAACGGGTACAAGGCCGGCGCCATGCGCGAGGGCCTCAAGAAACACTACGCCAGGGACTGCGAGTTCGTCGCCGTGTTCGACGCCGACTTCCTCTACCGCACCTTGCCGCTCCTGCAGGCCGACCCCACCGTCGCGCTCGTGCAGGCCCGCTGGCGCTTTGTCAACGCCGACGACTGCATCCTCACCAGGATCCAGGAGATGTCCCTCGACTACCACTTCAAAGTGGAGCAGGAGGTCGGCTCCGCCTGCCACGCCTTTTTCGGCTTCAACGGCACCACGGGGGTGTGGCGCATCCAGGCGCTGGCCGACGCCGGCGGCTGGAAGGACCGCACCACCGTCGAGGATATGGACTTGGCCGTCAGGGCCAGCCTCAGGGGATGGAAGTTCATCTACACCGGCGACGTCAGGGTCAGGAACGAGCTACCTAGCAACTTCAAGGCCTACAGGTACCAGCAACACCGGTGGTCGTGCGGGCTGGCCAACCTGATGAGGAAGATGTTCAGAGAGATCGTGGCGAGCAAGCAGGTCTCGCCGTGGAAGAAGCTGCACCTTCTCTACGCCTTCTTCTTCGTCAGGAAGGTGGTGGCGCACCTCGTCACCTTCCTCTTCTACTGCGTCGTCATCCCGGCGTGCGTGCTGGTGCAGGGCGACGTGCGCCTGCCCAAGTACGTGGCCATGTACGTGCCCGCCGTCATCACCCTGCTCAACGCCGCATGCACGCCCAGGTCATGGCACTTGCTCGTCTTCCGGATCCTCTTCGAGAACGTCATGTCCATGCACCGCTCCAAGGCCACCATCATCGGCCTCCTCGAGGCCAGCCGAGCCAACGAGTGGGTAGTCACAGAGAAGCTCGGCTCATCATCATCATCTAATATTGTCAGTGCCAACAAGACCAAGAAGAAGAAGGATCAGAGCCATAACCTCCACGCGCCGGAGATCCTCATGGGGCTCTGCCTGCTCTACTGCGCCATCTACGACATCATGTTCGGCCACGATCACTTCTACGTCTACCTGCTCATGCAATCCACCGCCACCTTCATCGTCGGCTTCGGCTACGTTGGAATCCAATAATCATATACTGCATCCGCAATCTCCATGCCAATCAACGCTACCTAAGCTAATGTATACCAAAAACCGTCAGCTTGCGCGCATCAATGCATCTAGAAACAAAAACTCTCTTTTCTGCTGGGTCATCCACAGTGTAACCAACAAGATGCCATACATTTCAATAATTACTGTTGATGCATGACTCATATTCATCCATAGATGAGGAGAACTAGTATCATTCGCATGTACAGAAACAAAAATAATCGCTTCAGTCAGGACCAACAAGGGCAGCAAATGAAGTTGACATACATTCTATGAATGATATGACTTGCAATGTATCTACGAAACTGCACACTGCAGAGGAAGGGCTAACAATAGGAAGTGATAAAAGTAGGGCTTGGTTTGGAAGTTACACTAGCAATTACTCTAGTTCGCCTGCCTTGACCTCAAATTCTTCTCTGGTTGATAGTACCTTCACACGGACCATGCCTCGTTCCCATTCGGATTTTCCAACCAAAATCAGCCTACTAGCATTTATCCTTTCTGCGTGTTTAAATACCCTAGTAGTAGCCAAAAGCAATTAGAGATAACTATCTAGTAGCTACACCAAGAAAATTTAATACAACGTCCATATAGAAATTAATGAAAGGTATACCATTTCAGACGCTTATCTTCTACAAGGTCTACAGATCTGCCTTTCTTCCGCAGAGAGGATGCAACACTAGATGCTGGTCCCTCAAGCTCCTCATCCAATGGGAAGACAATGTCATCTATTTGACGTGACAGATCAGGCAAAAGACCCTTATCTTTCAGCAGCTGCCAGAATGTAAATTATAGTCTTGGTGTTACTGCCTCTCAAACGGTATCACATAATTTCACAATGATGTGTAAACAGTGATAATCCTTTTCACATGAATTTATGTTCCTGGTACTAGACACCTTATCTCGTACTCAACTTTGAAAATGTTAGCCCAACCTTGCTGTGATGCTTGGCTTCTGAATTTGCTACTGTTACTTTTTACTTCACATTAGCAGGTGTTTCTTATATCTTTGTTAAAATATAAATCTAAAAGGAGATTTAGGGGGTGTTTGTTTGTGCTTTTTTTGGCTTTTGGACTTTGGCTTCGAAGCCAAAGTCCAAAAGCCAAAAAGGCACAAACAAACACCCCCTAAATCTTCCACCTAGTAGCTTGCTTCACTACCAGAAAAAGGAACCAAAGAAGGGATAAAACATTTCATACTTCCACTATAACAGCATCTCCAAATCCAAAGCCACAAGCTGGTACATCTTCACTCCCAAATGTTGAAAGTAGTCTATCGTACCTTCCTCCACCACAAATTGCTCTCAGCTCTCCTTCTCTATCAAAAGCCTGTAAAAATGGATCAAGAGAGTTCAGCATGAAACAAGAGTTGGTAGCAAGAAAAAATGGAATGCCATAACAATACAAGCCTAAAGAACAAAATTATACTCTTGTCATAGCATGAAGCTATATGATCAGGACATCAATGTTTATCAAATTGTAACCTGCCATCTGCATTACCTATCGTGACATATAGCTTAAGCACTCACTATGATGCTAGGAACAGAAATTGAGATAAATAATTTGAGGAGCAAAAACTAGAAATATGCAACATAATCTCACAAAGATTCATAATCTCACAAAGATTTATGGGCAATTACAGAACTTTCTGTTTCGAATATCTTTTTGTGTAATAATCATTGTTTGCTGAACATGAAGGATATATCATCTCATGTCAAATGTAAAATATATCTTGTAGAATTTGATGATATAGACATTTCACTGCTTCTGAGCAGCCCAGTAAATTGTTGAATACAAAGATATTTTGATTTCATTTAAAATAAAGAGATGCATCAACAACAACCTCGAAAACAATCCCTGTGTAGTATGCCAGGCCACGGACAACAGATGCATCGAAACAAATCCAATCAGCATAACCGTATTGCTCAGCAAATGAGAAGAGCTTCTTCAAGTCAGCAACAGCTTCAACACCAGAGCCTAGCACCTCTGCATGGGAATATGAAGACATAACATGGAAAATGACCACCTTTACCAAAGAATCAATAGACTTCACTTTTTCTAAAAAATATATATGCAAATACGGATAACAGAAGTGAAAACTGTCATATCAACAATAAATTTAACAAAAAGATGCCACAGAACTGCATAACACCATGTCGAATGCTAAGTCAGGAGAAAACCTTCAAGTTTGGACAGTGACTTGAGAGAAAGCACTTCAATGATACCCTGTACAGCTTCAGATGACAGCCCAGTTGAAATCAGCTCCTTCTCAATTTCTTCTCTACTCAGTTTTCCCAACTGCATAATTATAAAGTCATGATGCAAGATACATACATAATACCAACATGATGATCTGTTGCACTTCACAATCAGAGGATAAAAGGATTGGGGTTGTGTGATGACTAATTTACTGGTTATTCACAGGGTCTCAACACAGAGACATGAGCACCAAATTTTATCACTTTATGAGAATCAAGAATGGGGAAATGGCCCATGTGACATGTACAAAGCGCTCCATTGGCCGATAAATTCCTAGATCTCCACATGGACTGCATAGCTCAGAAGAAATATGCAGAAGTCCAAAAAAAAATCAAGATCTTATTATTATTATTATTATTTTTTACTGAGTGATCTTCTAGATCTCCAACTGGACTGCGTAGCTAAGAAGAAAATACACAGAGGTTAAAAAGAATCAAGATCTTATTATGTTTTGTACCGAGTGATGCAAAGACATGAATATGAACCTGTTTTCAACTGTAACATCCCAAGAAAAACAGTTGACTTATGTATTCTCATTGCAGCAAGCTTTCAAACTACGTCATTACTTTTTTTTAATGAATGTAGAATGCCAAAGGTGATAGTTATCCTAAAACATCAGGATCTTATTGAAGACCATTGCTGTTGATGTGTCATAGTTCATTAAACAATCTTTCGGACAAATACTCATATTCTTTCAACACTTTCTGAATATGTTGTAAAAATGTTAGTCCATGGATCAATTTGTAATGAGCCGAAGAAGAGATATTATCCTCCTACTTTGATTTGAAATTTGATGCTGTTAATTACCGCAACTTGCCAACTGTGAAGCGTCAAACGAAGTACAATGGACATGAAGACATCATGGTACAACAATCAAAGGTGGAAAGTCATTAGCAGGATTTGGACATACTTTATCAACAATAACACAAACTTCAGTGATCAAATGTTCTGGTATGGAGTACATATTCAACACAGCTTGGAGAACCTGCAGAAAACAGAGGACAGTGAGCCACCAAAACGGAGATGCTAATAAATATATGCAATGACATATATGAAGTTATCAAGTAGCAGCCACTGCACCATTTAGGTAACCCGATGGAGTTCCACCTTCTTGAGAATATAAAAATGAAAAAAGATGTGCAATTTGTTCATTTATTGATTACCATGAAGCAAGATGATTATGGATAACATCCGCTCACACTAACCTAAGTGTTAACTGTGATGAATGGAATATTGATACCGAACAGATTTGTTTACTTTTAGAGGTAAAAATACACAAGAGAAACTAGATCACAAAAAGCAAATATTGGAAATACTCTTGAGGATGGAACAATAGGTGAGTTATGTGGATAAAGGGCATATGAGTGAAAGGTTACCTTTCGGCTGGACAATCTGATGCCCACATCTGAAGATGTAATGCCAAGACGCTCAAACAAGAGAACAATAGCTTGAAGGAGTTCAGCCTCGGCCTGATTTAGAAGAATGAGAAGTCAGTTCTGAATCATTCAAGGTGCTGAGTTGAATGAGTGAGTGAGTAAATTACAAAAGGCATGGGCATACCCGAACTTTAGGCACACCAAAAATATCCATGTTCCATTGATAATGCTCACGGCGCCTTCCTCTGGTCATACGCTCATATCGCCAGCATTGTCCTATAGTAAACCATTTCAGTGGAAGGGAGACTGATTTTCTAGACAGAAGAAAGGTAAGCGAAGATCACATATTGACGCACAATTGGGAAAGACGAGAGGTTGTTGTTGAACATGAATGAATTGAGAATGCTATCTGGGTTGAGAAAAATATGAGGAGCAGATTACAAACAAATGAGATCGTCTGGGAAAGGCGTACATACCCTTGCTTGATGACTAGGCGTGCCAAGGAAGGAGTGATTTCGGGCCTGAGAACAACACGGCACCCCCCTTTATCCTCAAAGTTATAGAGCTGCAGAATGAATCAAGTAGCAAAGCAGATAGTGAAATTGCATTGGGGTGATAGGAAGAGGAAGGAGGGGTTAGCGTGGGTTTACCTGCTGCGTGATCTCCTCTCCGGCCTTGCGGATGAAGAGCGCCTCCGACTCGAGCACGGGGAAGTCCACCTCCTCGAACGCCATCATGCGGGACACCTCTCTGAAGTTGTGGAAGAGCCAGGTGCGGAGGCGCATCTCCTCCGGGGGGAAATCCCTGGTGCCGCGCGGCGGGTTCACGTCCACCACGCCATGGGTCAGCGTCGTCGAGGAGGAGGCGCAGAGGAGGCGGCGGTGGAAGGTGGGGCGAAGGGGGAGGCGCGGGCGGAGGAGGAGGAGGCTACGAAGCGACGCCGACGAGGCGGACGCAGATTTCTCAAAATCGCTTGTTCGGCCCCTTAAACTTGGTGTGCGGGTGCAAATACGGTCCAAATCACGCCACGCAACCGTATTCCGCCACCGTGGCGTGCTGATCTGGATGAATTTTACAAATATGTCCTTCTATTCTTCTCTTCTTCATCGTTTTCGTCCTCGGCACTTTACTCACGAAACAAAACGAAAAAAAATCAAAAAGGGGGCCAGAGATCGGCAACATCTCGTCGCTGGTCTTCCTCGACCTCTCTGACAACCTGCTCACCGGTGCGATACCCGCTGAGGTGGCGCAGCTGAGCCTCCTCCGGCTGCTCAACCTCATGTGCAACCACCTCGACGGCGCGGTGCCCACGGCCATTGGCTATATGCCGAAGCTGGAGGTGTTCGAGCTATGGAACAACTCGCTGTCGGGGCCGCTCCCGGCTGCGCTCGGCCGGAACTCGCCGTTGCAGTGGGTGGACGTGTCGTCGAACGCCTTCACCGGCCCCGTGCCGGGCGGGATCTACGACGGCAAGGTGCTCGCCAAGTTGATCATGTTCAACAACGGGTTCACCGGCGGCGTCCCGGCCGGCCTCGCGTCGTGGAGCTCTCCCTCCTCAACCCCACAATGCACCACCACCACCACGGCATCTCCTCCAAGCCGGCCTCCCACCTCCCCGGCCCCGCACCCCGTGCCTCCTCCGCCGTCCGCTTCCGCGTGAGGGCCTCCGCCGCCGCGCCGCCCGCCCCCGCCGCGAAGCCCGGCTCGCCCAAGAAGCGTGGCAAGACGGAGGTCTCGGAGACTCTGCTCACGCCGCGGTTCTACACCACCGACTTCGACGAGATGGAGCGGCTCTTCAACGCCGAGATCAACAAGCAGCTCAACCAGGGGGAGTTCGAGGCGCTGCTGCAGGAGTTCAAGACGGACTACAACCAGACCCACTTTGTCCGCAACCCCGAGTTCAAGGAGGCCGCCGACAAGATGCAGGGCCCACTCCGCCAGATCTTCGTAGAGTTCCTCGAGCGCTCGTGCACCGCCGAGTTCTCCGGGTTCCTCCTCTACAAGGAGCTCGGGCGCAGGCTCAAGGTTCGTTCGTCGTCCAGTTCTTCTCTGTTTCTGCATGTGGGCATTTCCGCGAGCACCTGTTGGGCGTGCGCTGATGCTTCGTTTCTTTGCAGAAAAACCAACCCGGTGGTGGCCGAGATCTTCTCGCTCATGTCTAGGGACGAGGCTCGGCACGCTGGGTATGTACTTACACTCTTATCCCCATCATACAATTCGATTGTGCGCAATCAGAGGCCAAATGCATTGTAGTATCATCAGAAACGCCTTCTTCTCTCATGTCAAAGTTTAAGCTTTAATTTTGCGCTTTCAGTTCAACTCAATTTGGCAAGAAATTCAACTAATTAGTTTAATTCACATGATTTGTGCTATGCAGGTTCTTGAACAAGGGACTATCTGATTTCAACTTGGCGTTGGACCTCGGGTTCTTGACCAAGGCAAGGAAGTACACCTTCTTCAAGCCCAAGTTCATCTTCTACGCCACCTACCTGTCGGAGAAGATCGGGTTCACCTGCTTACCTCAAGTAATTCCTTTTAGTAGAAGACGGCGCAGGGTGCTGCGACGACGAGAACCTCGGCGGGGAGTCAGGGGCGTGGCCGTGGCAGCTGACGGCGTTCCAGCGGCTCGGGTTCACGTGCGCCGACGTGCTCGCCTGCGTCAAGGAGGTGAACGTGGTCGGCATGGGTGCAACCGGCGTCGTGTACAAGGCCGAGCTTCCGCGCGCGCGAACCGTGATCGCCGTCAAGAAGCTCTGGCGCCCGGCGGCGGCGACGGACGGTGACGCGAGCGCCGCCAGCGAGCTCACCGCGGACGTCCTAAAGGAAGTAGGCCTCCTCGGGCGGCTTCGGCACTGGAACGTCGTGCGGCTGCTGGGGTCCGTGTCCGTCGTCGCCGGCTCCTACGGCTACATCGCTCCAGGTGCGGCGAATCTCTGATTTACAATCTTTGTTAACAATGGTGAAGGATTGAGAGTTTGAGACTGATTTTTACGGTGATTGCGATCGATGCAGAGTACGGGTACACGCTGAAGGTGGATCAAAAAGGGCAGAGGAAGGCCCGGACGGCGGCAGACCTTGAGGGCGGTGGCGAGCTGAGGAGAAATTGGATGGGGCAGCGGAGGCGGATTTGGGGGCTACGGCCCCCTTTTTTATTTTTTTCGTTTTGTTTTGTGAGTAAAGTGTCGAGGACCAAAGCAATGAAGAAGAGAAGAATAGAAGGATGTATTTGTAAATTTTATCCAGATCAGCACGCCACGGGTGGCGGAATATGGTTGCATGGCGTGATTTGAACCGTATTTGCACCCGCACACCAAGTTTAAGGGGCCGAACGAGCGATTTTGAGAAATTTGTACTGACTTGCACGCACCTGCCAAGTTTATAGACTGCCAGTGCAATTGACTCTTTTTGTAGCACAGTCGGATCTTTATTGAGGCGCACATATGAAGATAATAGCGCTTTTACGTTGTCCCAATTACAAAGTCTGACTCTGACAGCAACAAACAACGGATCAAGCACAGCTGAGTAGACACATATCTACTAGTAATTTGCTAGAATAGAAATAATTCCTTTTTATATTGTCAAATTCATTCAAGAAGAGTGCAGAGGAGGTTTGATTGAACAAAGGAAAGGAAATATAAAGAGTTGAATTGGCACAAGGAAAGAAATTGTCCTATTTAGGTTGCATCGTGGTGTGCAATCTGTAAGTTGAAATAAAAGGGGGGAGAGAGGTAGAGAGAGAGAGAGATACGGGGATCCTGTCGGGGTAGTTGGCGATCATGGCGGCCGATTCATCCGTCCTCTCCTCTGCATCCATCAGCAGTTGAGCACCCAAACGAAAAGAAGAGAAAAAAATGTGGAAGGAGTAAGTACCCGAGGTGAATTCCTTCTTGAGGGTTTCATCCTCCTGCTCGATTTGTTTCTGTTGGAATCGGTTGCTTGCTTCACTTGTCGTTGTAGTTGGGGGTGGCAATGGCGAAGTCAGTAAAGTTGGTAGCCCAGTAGCCCATATGACAGTGGCAGCCCAGTTTCAGTTTGCCCTGGGCTGCTTCTCTTCTCTGCTCTCCTCTCCACCCTCCTACCCCTCTTCCTCCTCCGCCGTCGCCGCCGCCGCCGCCGTGCCAATCCTGCCTTGAGAGATATGGCGGACGCGCTGGACATGTCCCTCGACGACCTCATCACCAAGAACAAGTCCTCCTCTCAGCACCGCCGTGGCAACCGCAACCCCTCCGCATCGGCCTCGGGAGGTCCCGCACCCACTGGCCGCCGCTTCCACGCCCGCGCTGCCACCCGCGCTGCCGCCGCACCCTACCACCAACTCACCTTCCACCACCAGGTCTACTCCCCTCCTCCTCCTCCTCCTCTTGATTTGATTAATAAGGGAGGAGCTCTGCTCACTCAATCTAATCTTACTCTCTTACGCACAGGCGCCGCCGGCTTATGCATACGCCCAGCCGACGCCGACGCCCATGCCCATGGACACGCCCACCAAGCTCTACATCTCCAACCTCGACTACAACGTCTCCAACGAGGACATCAAGGTAACAACTGCTCCTACAACCCTAGTGTCTCTCTCTCTCTCTCTCTCTCCATGCTCTCATACCTCGATAACATCTTTGTCTTGCAGCCCCTGACCAACTCACCATACCTTCAACTTAGGGGATTTCTATTTTTGAACATACTAATTCATCCTAATCAACTCAAAAGAAAGTCTATTTAACATTTTACTTTTATGGAAAGGAAATTCTCACAATTAATATTTATCTCCAGGTCTTCAGAGCAACCAACCTGTAACTTCTATTCATTATCTTCTAATCCTCCTAAAGTTACTCTCCAATGTGTTGCTTACTTTGATCAGGAACTCTTTTCTGAGGTGGGTGATCTCAAGCGTTATTCCATTAACTATGACAAGAGTGGAAGATCAAAGGTCCCCACCCCCACACTTCTTAATTTTGCTGCAATATCTGCCTTTCACTTTGTTCCAACTTCCGAGTGCTCACAGTTCAGCTCATTACTGTAACTCCATTCTGCCAGGGAACTGCAGAGCTTGTATTTGCAAGAAGATCGGATGCTCTGGCTGCTCTTAAGAGGTACAACAACGTGCAGCTTGATGGCAAACCTATGAAAATTGAAGTCATTGGAACGAACATTGAGGCACCTGCACCTGCACCTGCTATTTTTACTCTCAATGCACCAGCACTTGGAAACTTCGGTTTTCCTTCCAAAAGGTTAGTACGATCTATCACAGGCACTGCATTTTTTTCTCTCCTGAAAATATCACCTGTAAGACAGTGCTTTCTCAAAATTGCTGCCAAGTTAAGCCTACCTACTATGCTAAGCACAGTCCTTACCCTTTAGGTTGATTAGCATTTGTACAATTAGGCAGCAGCTGGTAATGGCTGTTAGAGGTTCTCCAGCAGGTTTGTATTGTATAGGTAGCGACTAACTTAGTGTGGCATGGGACTGTCTTCACTCTTCAAAGTTCAAGTAAGGCAGGAATCGCCTTCCTGCCTCATTTTTATCAAGAATCATCTGGAAATTTGTATGTTGTAGTACTATTGAATGTAATACCCTGTCTAAATGTTGAGCATGTCTGGATGCTTTGCCCAACTTGCCTTGCGAGACAAGGGAAGCTTAGCCTAGATAAGCAATAGTTCAAAGAAGCAAGGATAGCAAGGCTACGTGTTTGGTCCTGTTGCCTTGGAAACGTAAAATGAGTGTGTGTTTTCTAGAAAAATATAAGTATTGCTCAAAATGTTGTTTGATATATTTATTTAGCGGACCACAACATGACAGTAGGGAGAGCAAGCAAACCTTGCCCACATGGGAGAGACAATTTGACTCTCCTCAATGGGCAAATTTCCTTGCCCAAGCTTCCTTGGATGCAAGCTTTTTGAGCTCCACCAAACATCTAGCGTGGCCAATTGCTTGGGCTAGCGAGGGGGACCAGACATGCTTGTTATGTACATATAGATGCATATGCTATTAGAGAGACCGTAAGGTATGAGTTAAAGTCTAAGTTGAATATTATTAATCATAGTGACTAACTTAAAGTTGCATTGTCATATAAATGAACAACTTGAACCGTATTGCCCTAGTTTATCCTGAAGATTTTGATCAAGTGACAAATCTAGTAGTGAAATTTGCAGTGCACCTGGAAGGGGCGGTGGTGGTCGAGGATGGCCTCGGGGCGGAGGTGGATTCGGCGGACGTGGCCGAGGGCGTGGTGCTGTTGGCCGTGGGCGAGGGAGGGGAGGACGTGGCAACCAGCCAGTTTCTGCTGATGATCTGGACGCTGACTTGGACAAGTACCATTCGGAAGCAATGCAGATCAGCTAAATGGTTCTGGCACGCCGCGGTGCGTGCATTGAGCACAACCAGTAGGCCTTCTATAACGATAGATGCAGACATATATATTAGAATGTGATTTGTGACTTGTGTTACTTACCTTGGAGAATGAAGGTAACTAGCTCCATTTGCATTCATCCATGGTTTTGGGTGATGCAACGGAGAGAGATGCGTTCGTGTGATGAGGTCGTGTGTTCGATTGTACCTCTAGTTCGTTTGCAGTGTAGTAGGGAGGGTATTAATTAGTTGAGACGATATGTTCTGAGATGAGATTTTTATTGCGCTCTAAAGTGGGATCACGCCGCAGTTGTCATTGGGTGCACCAACTGCTACTTGATATGATAGTACCATCCATATGAAGGGACAATCTGTATGTTTTTCCTTTAACAATATATGATAGGTAGGTAGCACAAGTACAAGACTTTGCGTTGCAACGAAATGTGTTGCGTGAGATGATGCTAGCTAGATTGTAGTGTCTTCTTGTTTTAACAAAAACAAATGCATAGATATAGATAGTACTAATTACTAAGATGTAGTAGTAGCAGCTAGCGTTGTTGGAGCCTGAGGTCCAGCATGTGTGCCTGCAGTTGCTGGGCCTCCTTCATCATCTCCCCCATGCAGAACCCAATCGAGCCCAACAAAACTGCCAATTGCTGCACCTCTTCGTGTCTTCCCTGTTGGTGCTGCTGCTGCTGTAATGCCTCTCTTGCATGGCCAAGGAAGGACTGCACCACAGCCATCTCCTCGCAGCACCCGCAAAGTCGTTTGCCGCCGGCCTCAAGGTCCTCGAACAGTGCAGCAGATGGCTTGCTCATCTCCTCCAGGGAGGCAGAGAGGATGCTGTGGAATCGCCTAATATCCGCGTCTAGGCTGCCGGAGGTGGTGGCGATGGCTCGTGCGTGCTGGTAGAGCCCCAGCAGCTGCGCCATCCTGCTCAGGCTGCCATGCACCTTATCGTAGCAACTCGCCGGGAAGGGCGCCAGCCAGAGGAAACTAGGCTCGCTCGCCACCTCCGGCCTCCGCCGCGCACTTGTTGAGAAGGCCCACCTGCTCCTGCAACATCTTGTGCTTCTGGTGCCCCGAGTCATCTTCATCTGCAGTACAGATGAAGTGATCCCTTAGCCCGGCGATGCAGCGGGCGAGCTGCGCCTTGGCCCTGGCGGACGGCCTAGCCTTGGGCTGAAAGGCGAGGTCCGCCGCGACGGTGCAGGAGAGGCCGATGAAGGTCTCCACCAACCGCGTGATGGTGAAGGCCATCGGCTGCTCGTCGTAGCGGCGGCCGACGATGATGATGGCGGAGAGCGCGGCGGCGACTCCGCCGGCAGGGCCGTAGGCGCGGCTGCGCTTGAGGAAGGTGGCGAGGACGATCCAGGGGAGGAGGGCGAGGAAGCGGAGCTCCATGAGGCGGCGCTGCTGGGAGAGGAGACAGCCGAGCACGCCGTAGACGGAGCCCAAGGCGGTGCCGTGCGCGCGCGCGCGATGCCCAGCGCCCACGTCGACTCGCGCCCCGCCGTCATGGTGGTGGCCACGATGAGCCCCGACCAGAAACCGTGGTCGTTGTTGAAGAGCAGGCCCAGCAAGACGGCCAGCCCCAGCGACACAGCACACTTCACCGCCGTCATCACCCTCTCCCATCTCACTAACTTTTTGCTCTTCTTCTTCTTCTTCTTCGTGGTCGCCAGGGACGACATCGCCGACTTTGCCGCCGGTCGTTGCTCATCCTCTTGTTCATCTTCTTCTCCTCCGCTGCTTTGTAATTTTTCTTCTTCTTCTTCATCATCATCATCATCATCATCACCGGATGACAGGTAGAAGGCGTCATCTTCTTGGGCTGCTGCCGGCGTTACCTTGGTAGTCGTAGTCTCCGGATTAGAGGAAAGCTTGGTGGCGCCACGATGGAGAAGATCGATGGAGAAGAGGAAGAGGAAAGGAGCCAGCTCCTCGTGCCTCTCCGGCAAAGACGTCGTTAGCAATGGCACTGGTGATGTGTTGATGATCATCTTCATGGCGTTGGCGCTGGCGGGTTTGATGGAGCGGGAGCTGCTGCTGCTGCCGTGGTGGTGATGTGTGAGCATGGCGAGGCGTATCTGGTCTCTCATCTGCTGCAGCCAGCTGCACGTCACAGTGATCATGCTGGTGGTCGTGGTGATGGTGTTTGCGAGTGCAATTTCCATTCCTCTGATGGGCATCTCGATGCGATCGTGCAGGTGGTCTGCTACTGGTAGCATCGCCGCCCACCATCTCACTACTGGCACTCGCTCCCACTGCAAATCTCCCTGCATATATCCGTACAGTAGTACGTACGAGTTCCAAATTCAATCAGTTCATTGGACATACCAATCTGAATTTAATTCGCATGCATGCATGCCGTGCCGTACTACTTAATTGATTGCGGATGCATGCCAGAAGACCCATCAAAGTCAAATACCCATGCATGTTTCATTTATGGTTTCTGACAAGGAGTCCAGCAGCTCAGTATACTTCAGTCATCTAGTGTAGTGCAGTAGCACTACGCGTGCCCCTACTTTAATTCTGGGTCTGTCTTACGCAAGCAAGCGCGAATTTAGCATTAGATACGCATGCCTACTTATACAGCACTACCACTAGGACTATATTCTCGTGCATGATCTGATCTCGTTAATTAATACCTTGACGGAGCTTATGCGTTGGAGGAGGCCGGCGCTTGCTGTCGCCAGACGGTGGGCCTGTGACATGCACGCTGCCATGCACCATCGCCGCAGTCTACCACACGCCGCTGTCGACAATCTGTTGCCGTCGACACCGTCGTCCTCGGCGCAGGTGTTGCCCGTGTCGTTGTTGCTGACGACGAGGAAGGCGTCGAAGAGCACCCTCACCCTCTCCGCCGCAGTCTCCATGTACTCCCTGCTCTTGTCCGCCACCTCACGGGTGGCGAGCCGTGGGCAGGGAAGCAGCACGGCGAGCAGGGCGGCCACCACTCCCAGGGCGGTGCATGCCACCACGTTCGCCGGGTGCACCAGCACAAACTCGTGGCTGGGGTGCTCCCCTCGCCTGAACCTGGCTACGTAGATGATGATGATCTGCCCCAGCGCGATCCGCTTCGCCACGGGCCCCGGCGACTCCGGCAGCGCCACCGCGAACGTGCTGAGCGCCACCACGGCCGCCGTGGCCAGCACCGACTCCCCGGCGCCCGTGCGGTGCGCGAGCCAGAGCGCCACCACCGACGGGACGGCGCCCATGACGGTGGCGTGGAGCGCGCTGGCCGCGGCGCGCAGGGCGGTGCCGACGGTGGCGTCGGTGACGATGATGACGGTGACGACGTAGGAGAAGGCCGGGAAGGTGAGGTGGCGGCGGAGGGACGGCGGGGAGTAGACGGAGACGAGGCCGACGATTGTACAGGCCAGGGCGGCGCGGAGGCCCGAGGCGAGCGACGAACGCCAGCGCCGGCTGCTGCTAGGAGTCCACGACGACGGTGCCATTGCGCTAACGTCGTTGCTAGTTGCAGCCATGCACATGCACATGCCTATATGGATGCAATGCGATTCGATCAATCGCATGCAAGTGAAGACAGACAGGTGTTTAGCTAGTGCAGTACATAAATGTATGCGCGCAGCATGTTTTTATATAGGATGCATGATCGATGTCGATCGTCATCATCGTATATTGCTGCTGGCTGCAAATTAGGTGCATGCTTGGTGCTAGCTTAGTGGCCATTCTGGTTGCTCCACTGCTTTTCACACCCTACGTACGTACATATATATATGGATCTGGACGTCACCCATCGATGTGACATGCATGCTGCTACCTAGCTACCTTAATTGGCCGCTCCTCCTTCATCCCATAATTTCTAACTAATACATACATATATAGTAAACACATGCTAGCTAGATATTGCGAAGTCCAATACAGCTTATGAGAACTAGTAGCTCAACTAATTAGAGCATCTTCTTCACTAATGCATATTAGCTTCAATAGTAGCTTCGAAGAGAATGACAGGCCTCTTATTTTGGATTGTCTTACTTTCATATAAATTTTAGAGAATTCTAGTTCTTCATTTTTTTCCCTACAAGAGTCTTTTGGAACATAGAATGTAGTTATTGATTTCCTATACAAAATGCATTCCTAATTTCATAGGAAAATAAGCATGAGCTCGAGCCTCATGTTTTATTTCCTATGAAAAGTCCAATATGCATTCAATTAATTATCCCTTGTCTTTCTCTCTCTAGCTACTCTCTCTATCTCTTCGAGAGATGCTATCCTCTAAAAATCATATATTATTCTCCGTGAACCATTCAAATGCATCATCTCTAATATTCCTATGTCTTGAATCCGGATTCCTTAAGATGTGACAAATTAGTTGTTTCTACATTTTCCTGTACTACTGAGTCTAATTCCTTCGTGCCAAAGAGGCACTGAGTGTGCCACGTTAATATCGAAGCTACCGTCCAACAACCGTTTAATGGATGACTTACAATAAGTCTTCTTACAAAATCCGAAGCTAAGCTACACCACTACCCAGCGGGTATCTCCCTCCCGTGCGGATAGCTAGAGCGATTGTCCACGATGCTATATTTTAATTTTTTTACATAAAATAATTCTTTTAGTATTTTAAGGAAAACAGTAGAAAACCATCCTACTGATAATTAAAATGCTCTTAGTTACCAGAACCATGTCCTTAGTTCTATATATATATACCCCACTCGATCATTTCCAATCATGACCATTCAACTCTGCTATGAGGTGGAATCTCAAGTTAATGGGACCACATATTATGCTAACTAAAATTATGTCCAATATGATTGGCTCCATTCTTCAGATATGACTTTTATATATCCACTACTACAAAAAAGGTCATCCGCCTCTGAAAACGTCATCACTGACGGGTAAGAATACTTCACTCGTCAGTGATGACTCACATCACTGACGGGTTAGATATTCTACCCGTCATTGATGACTTTTTTTGCGTATCTGAAAACATCATCACTGACGGGTAAAACATTTGACCCGTCAGTGATGACCTTTAGCTCTGACGGGCCGTGAACCCGTCAGAGATAACTTGTGTTACCACTGACGATTGATTGCTGACGGGCTGCTCACCCGTCACAAATGGGCTATATCTGCCCGTCAATGATCACCTTTTCTGTAGTAGTGATGCTAACTCTATGCCTGCTAAATCAACACGTACTCCCCCTGTTTATAAACGTATGACATCATTCTAGCATATATACTTTAGAGTTTAATCTTCGTATTCAAATCAAAGGTGTACAAATAAAAAGACAAATCTGTAGTGAATAGTTTCTTTTTTCCTTGTCCTTTTACTTCTGATTTTTCGATCTTTCATTTGTCATAATTTCCTCATTTTAATTTGTTACTTTTAGCATAGAATGAATTTGACAGTATTATATTACCAATTCCATTTTATCTTCATTTGATCCAACTATTTAAGAGTGTATTAAATAATATTTTCAGGGAAAAAACCCTTAAGTATCTCAGTTTGGCTGTTTGCTTTCGTTGCAAAATGATACTAGTATGATCTATGAGCATGGAAAATATCGCTCCTTCCAGTTCACGAAACATGTCGCTTTAGACATTGACGCAACTTTGTTTGACCAGATTTTTGCTGTAGTAAAGTTATAATATTATGAAAATGCTTTTAGAGACAGATCTTGATTATACGGTATTTTGTTCTGACATAAATTAAATCTCGATTCATATGTACGTAGGTATATGTGTACACGTTGAAATATATTGCCTACCTTTCTCCAATAGCTTGAGCTTTTAGGTGAACTAGTTAGTACATGTGGCCCAATATGATACTAGGCCAAGAGGTCTAAAGTTCAAGACAAGGGCAACACAGTGTCAATAAAAATATTTTCGGCTTACATCGATCCCACATTTAACACCTGGAGGAGCGTAGATGTGACCGGAGTGTTGAAATATATTGCCTACCTTTCTTTAACAATTTAAGCTTTTAGATGAATTGGTTAGTACATGTAATTTAATATGTCATGTATTACTAGTCTGTTTAGTAAGACTTAAGTGTATGGTTGGCATGTATAGTTAGTGTATAGATGGACATGAACGATGAATGCGTTCCACCTCAACAAGCAGACTGGGAACATAAGTGGATGACGTTTCTCCAGCAATGTTTGACGTATCATTTATGAAAGCAATTAAGCTGATCGAGAGAGTGAACGATGGATCGATCTGGGATGCGGCGACTAGATGAATATAGTTATAGAGTGACCGAACTAATTAACCCATGAGCTAGCTAGCTGGATGGCCGCAGGAGGGGATGAAAGGCTGAAATGGCGCAGCACATCACAGCAGGGAAGGGTTAAAGTGATGGACCGGCTTCGCTTAGCAAAGCAAAGCAAGAAAAGAAAAAAAAACTAGGCAGGAAAGTCCATTTCACTTTGTTCTCTAGCTTTATATGGAATGGAATGGAGCATATATGATATTGCTGTTTTCTGACGTGATGGCACGAGAAAGAGATATGGCTAGCGAGAGAGATCATGAGAGAGAGAGAGAGAGAGAGATCTGGCTTGCCGTGCAGTCGGCCACGTACGGCATGTCGTCCCTAGCTGGTTGCATCCGTAGCTGAGCGAAGAAGACGACGAAGAATATGTAAGCCAGGGGAGGTAGCTAGCTTTGGCCCTTGGGTTGCATGGAAGGGGCACCTGATGTTCCCTACCTAATTTTTCTTTCTCCCCCGGCCTGGCGAATGCATGGTGGCCAGCATACCTAGAACAGAGTTGGTTAAAGACAGCCTTCCTCCTAGCTTAGTGCACCTTGCACACACACCACATATTCCCAACTGATCGACGACTATGCATGCATTCGCCATGCATATTTCTAATATTTACATGCATGCATGTTCCATATATCCTCTTTAATTTGAACCGGCCTGCTAGCTTCCTAGCTCCACTTGTATTCGTTCATTTATCAAACCATCCTTGACCACCTGTTGCCTATATGTAAAAAGTTAATTTCTCACAACGCACGTCTCCCTTATTACTTTATAATATGTGCATTCATGTCCGCTTTAAGTTTTTTTTGGAACCAATAAACTCTTTAAGTTCAAGAACGTTAATATTGATTTGTAACTATAATCTTGATATTGATCGATCTAGCTGGGTTATTAGTGGGAAATCTGGTGCAAGCAGACATTTAATGTGTAACAGATATCTGATCTAAAAGAATTTAACTTCGCAACATTGTTTCATGGGCAAGCAATGCCCACATCATATGCATATGCATATTCTTGTGTTAACTGCATACATATGTACTATGAGTGTGGATTTGCTACCACCGTGGGTAGCTACACACCCATTGCTGGTCGTTGGATGTGCTCTAAGATTCATGCATGCCGTGTGAGAAAAGTCGCCTCTTTCCCTCCGTCTCATCTGCCACGCCTCTTTCCCGCTCGCCCGCGCCCGGCCGCCCGCTCGCCCGCGCCCCGCTCCGCTGCTCGCTCGCCCGCGCCGCCGCCTGCTCGCCCGCACCCGCTCCACCCACGCTGCCGCCCGCGGTTCGGCGACCCCGCGGCCGAGAGGCTCGCCGCCGAACTGCTGTGGCTCGGGTGCGGGTGCGGCATGCGGCGGCTGGGAGGAGGGGAGCCCGCGACGGCTGGGAGGGGGGCCCGTGGCAGCGGTAGGCTCGTCGCCGAGCTACTGTGGCTCGGGTGTGGGTGCAGCGTGTGGCGGCTGGGAGGGAGTGAGCCCGTGGTGGCTGGGAGGGGGAGCCCGTGGCGGCTGGGAGGGGGGCCGCCGAACCGCGGGCGGCGGCGCGGGTGGAGTGGGGCGTGGGCGAGCGGCCTAGCGTAGGCGTAGTTGACCAGGTGAAAACGCATGGACACGTGGCGCTCAACGAGTACGTGTTTTGCTACCTACGGGAGCACGCAGATATTTCCGTATGTACTATATAGTTCACACATTGTTTGGTGCCATTTTCAAAGACAACGCACTGCATTGTTAGGGATGTGTTATAGGAAATTTTGGGTTCATCCTAATCTCAATTCCTTCTACGCCGTTGGTTGGCAATTTGTTGGGCCAATTGATGGAACCCATCGTACTCAATCCATATTGGGCTTTCGAAACTAGTCAGGCCAGCCTGCATATCTGGTTAGTTTGGGCCAGCAGATGGGCTGTTCAATCTGCTTCCTAATCTGGTTTTCGAAAAACCTGCTTCCATATATAGCTAGTATCCTTAACAGATCCAGCGGTTGCAACATATGAAAAACCACAGTGAACACCATGAATGTATTTTCATAAATTGAATAGTACCGTATCTATTATCCTTTACAGATCCAAAGATTGCGAGATATATAGCAGTATAAAAGAAGCCAGCAAGTAATGACCTTGCTAGCTGGAGTACTAAGTAATTTGCAGCTAGCAGCACTACTTTCTCCATGCATGCATTTGTTTGATCTGTTCCCAATTAATTAAGCATGTATGTATCCAATAATTAATAACAGTTAGATTAGTTCGAGTATCATTTTTTGTCGAAACCCTGTTCATCGTGCTTGGCCTTCTGCTCCATCTCCGGCGACATCGTCGTCATCTGCCCGTCCATGACTGCTGCTGATGAGGATGATGATACGGAGGAGCCGGAGCCGGACCTCTGGTCGAGCCATGCGATGATGTCTTGGAAGACGGCGTGGATGTTGTCGGGGGACTCGCCGGAGGTGAGGGCGTGCCACATGCCCGGGTAGAGGTTGAGCTTCTTGTCCTGGCTCGCCGCCGACCGGTAGAGCAGCTCGCTCACCGACGGGTCCGTCACCTTGTCGTCCCCTCCGTGCATGATCAGGAGCGGCAACGACACCTGCTCCATCCATCACCACCAATTAATTCCCCTTTCCCTTCATTAACTAATTAGCGAGGACAACAAAACAACCATTAGTTTGACAAACTAAACGAACACCAACGAATTGATTAAAGCCAATTAATCACACATGAGAAAAATACCTTGATTGTGAGGTGAGGAGATTAGGACGGAGTATCGATCAAAGACCCAGCTAATTGAACAAGGACGTTTAATTTGATTGGAGAAAGAGAGGGTAAGAGAGAGGTGAAGATAAGGACACGTCTTACGTGTAGTGAACCAACCTAGGTCTTCCAAGATCATACCCCCCTCATCCCTCTCACTGTCTCACATATCCCCTTCCTATCTCTCCTCCCTCCCACTGTCTCACATATCCCCTTCCTATCTCTCCTCCCTCCCACTGTCTCACATATCCCCTTCCTATCTCTCCTCCCTCCCACTACCGCCTATCGGTGATTTGTCACCGTCTCTACGCTTATCTTTACATGGTTACATCCTCTAAGGCAAAGAATTCCTTAGCCCGTTGGATTTAAAGGAAAGCACGGTGGCATCAAGTACAACGGTGGCTGCTATACGCATGCAATTAATACAACAGTAGTATTCTCTTGGCTTCGACTTGTATTGTTGGTTTGCTTAAAATATACTATTAGAGCCTCTTTGATTCAAAGGAAAAACTAATAATTCTTGACTCCTCAGGAACGATAACTGTTCATCCGTTTGACTCATTAATTCCATAGGAATACGACCAACCTGTTCGCACACGAACACGTCACCGTGTACCCCGGAGCCGAGCGCGATGCGCGGGACACGGAGCCGGGGGAGACTCGCCGGGAGCGCGATACGCAAGACACGCCGGCGAGTGCTTTTGGGAACCCGAAACCCCACACCCCCGGGAGGGACCCCGTCAGGGAGTGCGGCGGCTATGGGCTGCCCTAGGTCGACCTGATCGCCCCTAGGGCCTCGAGTTTCGTTGCCGTGTAACACGAAGAACAACGAAGAACGAGAAGCATAAAACAAAGGGAGAGAAAATAGTAGATGAAAAAGATAATAGATTGATTGCGTCGATTGGGAGAGTTCCACCTTAATCGGCCATATACCCTTCATATTTATAGGGTATGCCCGGTCTTTGAGCTACAATAGGACTCTATCTCGTACAAAGATATATTTCCATACAATCTTGAGATAACTTCCTAATCTGATCGATTTAACCGCCGTGATCCGGACTCCGTCTTGTATACGGGATATCCTTCCATATTATCCGGGAGTCCTTCCGAATCTCAGACTTTCCTTTAAATGCCACGATCAACTATTGTTCCTTGAGCCCCAAGTCAAGGCCTCCAGAGCAGAAAGTCTTCGTCTTGAAATCCAATGCCTCGGCCCACCTGTAGGAAAGTACGGGAACGTTACGGCTTGGCAACCGACCTGGCGTGGCTGGGACTCGGATGCATCGTTCGGAGCCTGGCTTGGACCCATTCGGGAAGGCGAGTACTCGGGCGCATGAGAACTTAAGAAACGAGCACTCGGGAACACGAGTACTCGGTAACACGAGTGCTCGGGGACGAGTACTCGGGGACATAGAGTGCTCGGGGTCCGGCACTCGGATCTCGTTAATGCTCGGAAACGAGTGCTCGGGGACATGAGTACTCGGGGCGCGAGTGCTCGGGGATATGAATACTCGGGGCACGAGTGCTCGGGGACATGAATACTCGGGGCGCGAGTGCTCGGGGATATGAATACTCGGGGGCACGAGTGCTCGGGGACGAGTGCTCGGGGGCGCGAGTGCTCGGGGGCGCCAGAACTCGGGACCGCGGGTACTCGGAAACGGGTACTCGGGATTCGGGGACGCCGCACCACTCGGCCTGGGCCACGATTCGGTAGCATTGCAGATCTTGCCCGACGCACTCGGCCCATCCGGGGGTACTGCCCAATTTGGTCGTCAACACATGCCCCCCTGTTTTCGGTATAAAGATGTATTTTTACCGAAAATAATAAGTCATGTTCTTAGGGCGATGCGGACCGTCTCATCGGCCATTTCTTCTCTTAGGGCGATATGATATATCGGCCACAGCACTTGTTATGCTTCTTGCCACACGCTCGGGTGGAACTTCTTCAGATATCTGCCATTGAGAGCTCGCGGCAGCAGAGTGCCCTGCACGGATTCTACTAAGTATGAGTTCCCAGGAACCACTCTCACAATTCTGAAAGGACCTTCCCAACTCGGCGACCATTTGCCAAACTTATTATCCTTCGAGCCGATTGGTAGGATGACCTTCCATACTAGTTCGCCGACTTGAAAGTTCTTCGACTTGACCTTTTTGTTGTATGCTCTGGCTACCCTTAGCTTGTCCCTTTCTATGGCCTTTAAAGCAACCAAACGCTTATCGGCGACTTCATCAAGACCATCCATCATCAAATTGTAAAAGTCGACCGCCGATAAATCATTCTGTTTGGCTAATCTTAAAGCACTCAGATTTACCTCTACGGGTAAAACGGCCTCTTGTCCATACACGAGCTCATAGGGAGTCACCTTGGTAGCACTGTGTCTTGAAATCCTATGCGCCCACAACGCCTCGGACAACACCTCATGCCATCTCCTTGGGTTGTCTTCGATCTTCTTCTTGATGAGCTTGATTAGCACTTTATTGCTGGACTCGGCTTGCCCATTGGCTTGGGCATAATATGGAGAAGAATTGAGCAGCTTTATTCTATAGGACTCGGCAAACTCCTTTACTTGTCCCGCCATAAAAGAGGTACCTTGATCTGTCGTCAGAGTTTGAGGGACGCCGAACCTATGTATAATGTGCTCGGTTATAAATCGAATCACTTCCACATGTGTCATGTTCTTGAGAGGCACTGCTTTAGACCACTTGGTAAAATAATCAGTTGCTACCAATACGAACCGATGCCCTTTCGAGGAAGAAGGATAGATTTGTCCAATGAAGTCTAGTCCCCAACCTCTGAATGGCCACGGCTTGATAATAGGATGTAGCATGGCAGCAGGAGCGAGCTGAATATCACCAAACTTCTGACAGGCTTCACACCCCTTGTAATATCTGAAGCAATCATTGATCATAGTCGGCCAATAGAACCCGGCACGCCGTAATAACCATTTCATCTTGTGAGCCGACTGATGAGTGCCACAGATGCCTTCATGTACCTCTCCCATTGCAACTCTTGCTTGATCCTCATCCAAGCATTTCAAAAGAACTCCGTCGACCGTTCGGCGATAAAGATCATCGTCGATCAAAGTGTATTTGAAGGCCATCCGCCGAACAATTCGGTCTACCCTCTTAGTCGGATCTTGTAAGTAATCAATGATCGACTTCCTCCAGTCTTCTCTGTTATTCATACTTGGTTTTCCACTGGCGACCGAGTCGGTGATTTCTGACTCGGCCTTTCCTACCGAGTTGGGCCCGAGCATCGGCTCTTGAGAAATATGAAAGACACCACGACTAACATGGTAGCCGGATGCTTGCTGCGCCAACTCGTTTGCAACCCAATTTTCTTGTCTAGGTATATGAGCAATACTAAAATAATCCAAGGTAGAGATTATATCTAGACACTTATCAAGATAAACATTAAGTGATTCATCAAGACATTGATAAACTTTGGACACTTGTTGGACTACTAATAACGAATCACCGAAAGCCTCAATATGTGTGGCACCTATTGCAATCAGAAGCTCTAAGCCGAGTAGCAAAGCTTCATACTCAGCTTGATTATTTGTGCAAAAATATTCTAAGCGGCATGAGGCTTCGTGGGTAGTACCATATGGAGATATGTAAACAGCACCGACACCTTGGCCACTGCTACAGACTGAACCATCAAAGTACAATCTCCATGGTACTAGCGAGACAAGATCAACGTCAATGCTATGCTCGTCAACCCGATGTTCAACAATGAAGTCGGCAATGATTTGGCCCTTCATAGATTTCAAGGGTTCATAAGCCAAATCGTACTCGGTCAGCGCGTAAGCCCACTTGCCGACTCGGCCACTAAGAATTGGCCTATGCAACATATACTTGATGACATCGGTTTGACAGGCTACAGTGCAAGTACTAGACAGCAAATAGTGTCTCGACTTCGTGCAAGCGTAATATAGGCATAAGCATAACTTCTCAACGAAAGAGTACCTTGTCTCGGCGTCGAGTAGTCGCCGACTCAAATAAGTGATAGCATGTTCCTTTCCTTCGGCTTCTTGGGTTAACACAGCTCCAATTACGCCTTCCTCTGCTGCGATGTAAAGTCGGAAGGGTTCCCCATGCCTAGGCGCTTTCAATACCGGAGGGGTAGATAAATAGCCTTTGATCAACTCGAACGCCTCCTGTTGCCTTGCCCCCCAAGTGAAATCGACGTCATTCTTCAACCGAAGGATAGGAGTAAATGCGGTGACCTTTCCCGACAAGTTGGCTATGAATCTCCTCAGATAATTGATTTTACCAAGGAGTCTTTGCACGTCCCTTTTGCATGTCGGAGCTTGTAACTTCTGAATAGCTTCTATCTTTTTAGGATCAATTTCTATGCCATGCTGATGTATGATGAAGCCTAAGAACTTCCCAGCCGATACGCCAAAAGCGCACTTCAAAGGGTTCATCTTCAGGCCGTACCTCTTCATCCTCTCAAAAGCTAAGCGCAAGTCGGCCAGATGAGATTCAAAGGCGTCCGACTTGACAACGATGTCATCAATATAGACTTCTAGTATGACGCCGAGTAGATCATGGAAGATTAGATTCATAGCTCTTTGATACGTGGCCCCAGCGTTCTTCAATCCAAAGGTCATCACTGTCCACTCGAATAGGCCAAGGAACCCGGGGCAACGAAAAGCCGTTTTGGACATGTCCTCTTCGGCTATGAAGATTTGATTGTACCCCGCATTACCGTCGAGGAAGCTGATGACCTTGTGTCCAGAAGCACTGTCAATAAGCATATCGGCTATAGGCATAGGGTACTCGTCTTTGGGTGAGGCTCTGTTCAAATCTCTGAAGTCGATGCACACCCTCAACTTGCCGGACCCTTTCTTTTCTACGGGCACAATGTTAGAAATCCAGTCGGCATACCTGCAAGGTCTAATAAAGTTAGCTTTGAGCAGCCGACCGATCTCTTCCTTGATCCGGTCATACATCTCGGGGTTGAATCTCCTGGCCGGTTGTTTAAAAGGTCTGAAACCGGCCTTGATAGGCAACCGATGCTCTACTAGCTCTCGGCTTAACCCGGGCATCTCATGATATTCCCATGCAAAGCAGCAAACGTATTCTTTTAGCAAGCCGACTAGCTTAAATTTGCAGTCGGCTTTCAAATTCTTGTTTACAAAGGTCGGCCTAGAACTCGATCCATCCCCTATGTCTACTTCCTCTAATGGATCGGCCGATGTGAAACCTTGCCCTAACTTATCCATATCATCTAACTCTTCTATAGACTCGTGCACATCGTTCTTACAAGACCGATACTCTGCGAGTCGCTTTTGTAGCCATTCCGAGTTAGGATCCATCTAATTGCTTCTTGTTTTGGAGCCGATTGCCATCAACCGGCTTTGAGGGTACGGGTACTCGGCTATCTCCTTTAGTACTAGGGAAGTCGGTCACCGAAGAGTTGCCGGGTTGTTGCCGACTCGCCAGCACATCAACCAAGGCAGTTAAAACCGAGTTGGCCTGAAGCCGGTCGGCACTGACTGGCTTTAAAGATACGGGTACGAATCCGTTCTTTGTGGCGCTAAGGAAGTCGAACCCGGAAAGGTCTCGCCCAGACAGACACGTCGCATTGGGGTGCTGCCAGTCCACCAGCGCATCGGCTAAGGCGACACAAGCCGAGTTGTCTGCGTGAATGACTTTGACTTCTTCATCAATCCATTGTATAAGGCATTGGTGCATTGTGGACGGCACGCATTGGTTGGCGTGAACCCAATCGCGGCCCAGTATGACGTTGTAATTTCCTTGCACCTCGGCGACGAAGAAGGCAGTGGCCAAAGTCTTGCTTCCGATGGTGAGCTCTACGTACATCACGCCTTTGGCCTCTGTGCTCTCTTTGCCTTCAAACCCATTGAGCACCATATTGGTCTTCATCAACTCGTTATCATGCAGACCTAACCTCTTGAAGACCGAGTATGGCATAAGATTAACCACGGCACCGCCATCCACGAGCATCCTCGCCACCGGTGTTCCATTAATATGGCCCTTGACATATAGCGGTTTTAAGTGCCTCACCGGCTCTGTCGGCTTCTCGAAGATGGCGTTCTTGGGGCCGAAGTCGAACTGGGCTACCTCCCCATTCTCATCTACAGCACGGAACTCGGTAGGTAAGTAATATACCATGTTTATGTCCATACCTGCGTGAACCGGTGTAGACTCGTAGTCCACCATTTCCTCTTCGCTATCTTCCGTGGTAGCTACCGACTTCGGCGACTTGCCGAGTAGAGGAGACATGTCTTCGGGAGTCGTCGTGTCCTCTGCTCGCTTAGGCTTCCAGACCTGCTTCGCGGGTACCATGGGCCGAATCTCGTTAAAAGATTCGTCCCTCAGCGTCTCAGCCTCTCGCTCAACCTTCTCCTGGTTCCTCATGCGCTGCAGCCTTCTTTTCTGGGTTTTGGTCAACCCGGGAGGACACCAGGTAGGCTGAGTGTACTTGGGGTCTCTGGGCCTGCTCTTGCTTGTACCGGCTTCATGGTCATTGGCCATGGACCCCTGCTGAACAGTGATTATGTTGTCATTAGAATTGACCAGATTACTGATAGTAATCGGCCCCTTGCCGAGCTGACTGATCTTCATTCTTGGCCCGTCGTTCGTTGGAGCATCAGCATTCGGTGACTTAGCACGCCACACCTTTCTGGCTGGTTGGCTCGGAGACGTCGGTGAGGACCGACTGGTATCGCTACCGAGTCGGCCTTGAGTAGGGTAGTTGGCCTTCTGTGTCGGCCGACTGGCATCCCCGCCTAGTCGGCCCCGAGTAGGATGAGTGAGCCTCTCACGGACGGGTCTTCTCAATGCCGACCATCCTGGATGGAAGGCGTAAGGGACCATTGGGTGCTGCCCCCATCTTCCGCTGCAGTCGTTCATGTAGGGCGTGCATGGAGGTGGCACCATCCACGGAGTCGGCATCCATGGCCCCTGTAGTCCGGCCTGATACTGGAACTCTGGCCTTGGAGGTGACCTTGGGCGTTTTAAGCACGATGGCCGGTTAGGGATGACGCCGGCCGCCTGGTTGGTGTATTTGGAAAGCAACCTATCGAAAGTCGGCTTTACTCTTTTATGCTGAGCTCTGGCTTCGTTGGTCTTCCACTTGCCGACTTCCGGACTCTTGGGTTTGATGAACTTGGCCCGGGTACTTTCTGGAGTCGGTGGTTGCCCCCCGAGTGCACTGATGTGATCTTCCTGCACTCGGGATTGCCCCCCGAGTGCGTGGTTTCTGATAGTGATCTTCAATGTTTCTTTGCCGCCGGGTTGTTTCTCGAGCACGACTTCTCTTCCTGGGGTTTTACCGACTTCTTTCTTCCGGGGTTCACCGAGGACTACATTGTCTTTGTTAGCCGATTCGGCTATGTCGGGCCGAATCAAAACTTTCTTCCCTTCCAGATCCATAGCGTTCATTGGGAAGGGCTGCTTATCGATTTGCATATCGGCGAAATTCAATCGTCCCTCATTAATAGCCGATTGTATCTGTCGCCGAAAGACATTGCAGTCATTAGTCGCATGAGAAAAAGAATTATGATACTTGCAATAAGCTCGCCGTTTTAGCTCTTCAAACGGCGGTAAAGCGTGAGATATCCTAATGATCCGGTCTTGCAGCAAAGAATCGAATATTTTATCACACTTGGCTACATCAAAGGTGAATTTCATCTGCTCTTCATGATTCTTGCGAGTCGGCTTGAGGGCATCACAAGTATATGGTTTGGTCTTGGAGGACCAAACGAACTCGGCAGCGTATATGTTACCCTCATCGCCCGAGCTATCGTACTCGACCATGTGCATCCTAGGTCGATCGGGCTTAGACCTAGGGATTTCTTTGACTTCCACACTTCGGCTTTCTTGAGCCAAAGCTTTCTGCAAGACTTGGTTGACACTTAAGAGCTCATAATTTTCTAGCCGTTCTCTAATGTGGGTCTTCAACCCGGCCAGTACCAAGTCGGCTAAGTCTCTCTCTGTTATCACCAAGCTATAGCATCGGTTCTTTGTGTCCCTAAATCTTTTGACGTAGTCGGTGACCGACTCGTCGTGCTTCTGCTTAACCGATGTAAGATGTGTCAACTTGAGTTCATTGTCGCCGCTATAAAAGTGATCATGGAACTTCTGCTCTAATTGTGACCATAAGAGTATAGTGCCAGGCGGCAAAGCAGAGAACCATGAAAAAGCGGTGCCAGTCAGTGACAAAGGAAATAGGCGTACCTTCAACTCGTTTATAGAGTTCGCTTCACCTAACTGTGCTAGATACTGACTGACATGCTCCCATGTAGTCTTCGTCCCCTCACCGCTAAACTTAGCGAAGTCGGGAACCTTGTAACCCGGAGGGTACAGGATAGCATCATAGTAGTCGGGATATGGCTTCTGATACATCCGACTTCTAAACTTCGGCTCGAGTCCGGACTCGGTAAACATCCTTTTCATGTCTTCCTGGAGCTTGGCTAAAATTTCGTCCGTAGCGGACGAAGTCGCCGTGGGACGACTGGCCATGGGTGCGGCCTGTGATCCATACGCCGAGTCGTGACTCGGCATCGGCTTAACCATGGTTGTGTTCATGGAAGGTGTAATCAGGCTCTGGTTCGGCGCTACCGCCGGACCGGGTATACTCATGATCGGACTAGGGCTGGTGGGTACGGCTATGAGTTGGTTGGTCTGACTGGGGTGTAAATTCAATGGCACGGGAAGCGCCGATGAACCTACTACCGAGGTCGGATCAGGGTTTAACACACCTACAGCCGTACTGGCAATACCACTAGATGTTGGGCGCGTGCTCCCCTTAGCACTTGTGTTTTCCATGAACGTGTTGTAAACAAGAGTATTGCCTTCCGAAATATAACCTTGTATTTCGGCTATCTGTTCTGGGGAAAACGTGCTACTTACCGGGGTGTCAGCCTTCTTGCCGTGTAGAGGAGGGAATTTGATTTCTCCAACCGGAGTAATGTTCCCTTGACGATCCTTCTTGAAGTTTGCGAGGAACGTCTGCAGATCTTCCTCCTCCCGCTTTTTCTTGTATGCTTCGAAAGCTTGGCGATGTTCCTCCGATAGCTCATTGTAGTCTGGCTTGATGATGTTATCGGTGCTGATCTCGCCGAGTTATGGAATCTGATGGTTGGACATGATGATTTCGTCCCCAGCGGAGTCGCCAAAAAGTGTGTTCGCACACGAACACGTCACCGTGTACCCCCGGAGCCGAGCGCGATGCGCGGGACACGGAGCCGGGGGAGACTCGCCGGGAGCGCGATACGCAAGACACGCCGGCGAGTGCTTTTGGGAACCCGAAACCCCACACCCCCGGGAGGGACCCCGTCAGGGAGTGCGGCGGCTATGGGCTGCCCTAGGTCGACCTGATCGCCCCTAGGGCCTCGAGTTTCGTTGCCGTGTAACACGAAGAACAACGAAGAACGAGAAGCATAAAACAAAGGGAGAGAAAATAGTAGATGAAAAAGATAATAGATTGATTGCGTCGATTGGGAGAGTTCCACCTTAATCGGCCATATACCCTTCATATTTATAGGGTATGCCCGGTCTTTGAGCTACAATAGGACTCTATCTCGTACAAAGATATATTTCCATACAATCTTGAGATAACTTCCTAATCTGATCGATTTAACCGCCGTGATCCGGACTCCGCCTTGTATACGGGATATCCTTCCATATTATCCGGGAGTCCTTCCGAATCTCAGACTTTCCTTTAAATGCCACGATCAACTATTGTTCCTTGAGCCCCAAGTCAAGGCCTCCAGCGCAGAAAGTCTTCGTCTTGAAATCCAATGCCTCGGCCCACCTGTAGGAAAGTACGGGAACGTTACGGCTTGGCAACCGACCTGGCGTGGCTGGGACTCGGATGCATCGTTCGGAGCCTGGCTTGGACCCATTCGGGAAGGCGAGTACTCGGGCGCACGAGAACTTAAGAAACGAGCACTCGGGAACACGAGTACTCGGTAACACGAGTGCTCGGGGACGAGTACTCGGGGACATAGAGTGCTCGGGGTCCGGCACTCGGATCTCGTTAATGCTCGGAAACGAGTGCTCGGGGACATGAGTACTCGGGGCGCGAGTGCTCGGGGATATGAATACTCGGGGCACGAGTGCTCGGGGACATGAATACTCGGGGCGCGAGTGCTCGGGGATATGAATACTCGGGGGCACGAGTGCTCGGGGACGAGTGCTCGGGGGCGCGAGTGCTCGGGGGCGCCAGAACTCGGGACCGCGGGTACTCAGAAATGGGTACTCGGGATTCGGGGACGCCGCACCACTCGGCCTGGGCCACGATTCGGTAGCATTGCAGATCTTGCCCGACGCACTCGGCCCATCCGGGGGTACTGCCCAATTTGGTCGTCAACACAACCCCTAATTTCAACGGAATTTCACAGAAAATTTAACATTTCAAAGTTCTCAACGGCTACAAAAATTCATACGTTTAATTTTCTAATATATTCTCCGTTTTGCTGATGCATCAGTATCCTATTATGTGGTTTTTAATTAGAATCATGCATGCATTCGAATCAAAGAGCTAGGTCAACGACTCCACTGTACCGAATACATTGCATCTGTCCTCTCGATCTCCTACTTAGGCCCTTAGCATATATCATACCCCCTCATCCCTCTCACATATCCGGCCCCTTCCTATCTCTCCTCCCTCCCGGTCAGTGATTTGCTACTGTCTCGACTCTTATCTTTACATGATTACATCCTCTAAGGGAAAGAAGTCCTTAATCCATTTTTAAGGCAAACAGGCCCTCGGATCCAAGAAGTTGCTGGATTGTATTAACTGAGTTTGGTATACCACATATTTACAGAAAGCCCTCGAAAGATAAAAAAAATTACAAGAGAACTTCTCTGTATTACAGACAGGACCCTGAAATAAAAAAGAAAACACAAAGTAGTCCTTGTGCCGTCGATCTCGACGGAGAAAGAATCGTCGATAGTGGCTGGGGTGCTTCTACCTATGTGCTTGGGACTTTGAGCTCAAATTTCCATGGCAAGTGGCTACTATGGATGGCGAAAAGAAAAGGGCCTCCAAAGCAAAGGTTGAAGAGTGTGATGGTGGGGATTGACCATGGGCAGGGTGCCCTAGTGATCAACCATACACCAACACTACAGCTACTAGAGGCATCACATGAAGAGACCTTTAGCTCTGGCAGCCTCCCAGCTCGACGATGCGAGTGTTTGAATCGGAGATGCTCTAGCTCATCGAGAGAGAGCGCCATGGCACGCCATAGGAGAAGGAGCAACAGGAACAAAGGCGACCAGTGCTAGATTCAGCCACAAGAAGAAGGCGGAGAAGCTTACCAGAATTGTCAGTGCCGAGAAAGCTGAAGCCGCCGCAGCGAGGGATAGTGGTTCTTGGCAGAGATCGAGGACAACCGAGAGGGCTTCATCTATACAAGCACCCAGCTGACAAAGGGAGGAAGGCACCAGCACAGGAGCTGATAAGAGGTGGAGGACTGGCGGAGGCAGACGTCAAATCTAGGGAGAAAACTACCGGAGAGAGGGAGGATATACACCTCGATCTACTGCAAGCAAAGGAGAAAAACAGTACAGGAGCGGGATCCTCACCCCACTCGATGCCAACCGAAGCCAGAAAGAAGAATTAAAGGGAAGGGACGGTAAGGCCCTGGTGGAGGGAGGCAAGGGAGAAAGATAGGAGCGGAGTTCACAAGAGGTCGGTGTTTCACCCACCTATCTGCTACAGTTTGGATCGAAGTCCCTAATTTGTTGGATTTAAAGGAAAGCACTACTTCCGTGAGACATGGACGTACGTCAAGTCCATAACATACGACTGTGAATGCAAATAATACAACGATAAGTATTATTTTATTGGTTTTGTGTCAGGCCCGAGCTCACCCTCTGCTTCCACTTCTACCTGGACACACACGCACAAGCACAGCACAGGAAGAGATGAACTCCAGCGGGGATTCAATCAGAGAACACAGGAACGCAGAGATTTGGTTTTTGGGTTCAGTTCCCCTTCAACATTGGGGAACCCCTTTTTTCGTTTTTCTATTTTCTCAGGCTTGCTCTGCTTTTGCTGAGAGCAGAGAGACCTTATACATCTGAACGCGTTTACTTTTGTGCGCTACAGTGTTTTTCTTGATTACAACAATGCCAGCTAAAGCCTGGGCTGCTACAACGTTTTGCAGCTCCAGTTGCTTATACTATTGCCCAGGTGCTTATACAATTGCAACCTGACAATCTTTACAAGAAACAAAATACTCAATGTTTATTTCAAACTGAGGAGCAAGAATGAGATTAACCCAATATTCTCCCCCTTAATCTTGTTCTTGTCACCTCACTTCATTGACTCCAATCTTGTCCCTCATCTCCTGAAACTTCACCCGTCCAAGCGATTTGGTCAAGATGTCAGCCAGCTGATCTTCAGTGCTCACATGTTGCACATTGATCTTTCCTTCTTCCACACAGTTTCTAATGAAGTGATATCTAGTATCTATATGTTTGCTTCTGTCATGATGAACAGGGTTCTTGGTTAAAGATATTGCAGGTTGTTTATCTACCCTGATCAACACTTGCTGCGGCTCAATGGACTTCAGTTGAGCTAGTAATCGGCTGAGCCAAATTGCTTGACAAGCAGCAGTACTAGCAGCAATATACTCCGCTTCACAGGAGGATAAAGCCACAACTTTCTGTTTTTGAGAGACCCATGTAATCAAGTTTGAACCAAGAAAGAATACTATGCCAGTTGTACTCTTTCGGTCATCAACATCCCCAGCTAAGTCACTATCGCTATAACCATGCAGGTTTGCTCCCCCCACTTCATCCCTTCTATAGTGACAGCCCAGGTTAACAGAACCCTTTACATACCTGAGAACTTGCTTAACTGCTGTCATATGCTGAATTGTTGGAGATTCCATGTATCTGCTAATCATGCCAACAGAGTAAGCGAGATCAGGGCGAGTGTTCACCAGGTACCTTAGGCTTCCAACTATACTTCGATAGTAGGTGGGATCCACCTTTGCTTCAGTATCTGACTTAGAGAGTTTGAGTCTTGGTTCCATGGGAATATGACATGGATTACAGTTTGCCATTCCTGTCTTCTCAAGAATCTTCTTTGCATAGCTGGTTTGGCACAAAGTAATACCAGTTGTACTCTGAACTATTTCAATGCCCAGATAGTAGGACAACAGTCCCAGATCACTCATCTTGAATAAAGTCATCATCTGTTCTTTCAACCTGACAATTTCCTTTTCACAAGATCCAGTGATTACCATATCATCGACGTAAACGCCAACTAACAACTTGACAGTGCCTGAGCTTCTCACATATACATCATGTTCTACTGGGCATCTGTCAAAACCAAGACCTAACAGACTTGCATCAAGTTTTTCATTCCATGCTCGAGGTGCCTGTTTCAGTCCATATAAGGCCTTTTTCAGCTTCATTACCTTGTGCTCCTGTCCCTGCACTTCATATCCTGGAGGTTGCCTAACAAATACATCCTCCTGGATCTCCCCATTCAGGAAAGCAGATTTGACATCCATGTGATGTAGCTGCCACCCTTCCTGTGCAGCTAGAGCAACCATCAATCGAATTGTCTCAATTCTTGCCACTGTAGCGAATACTTCATCATAGTCGACTCCATGTTGCTGAACATACCCCTTTGCAACTAATCTGGCTTTGTGCTTTACAACTGCACCTGATGGGTCCTTCTTCAATTTGTATACCCACTTAAGCCCAATAGTCTTCTGTCCTGTAGGTTGATCAACCATAACCACGTTTCATTATCAGTGATTGACTTGATTTCTTCATCCATGGCTTGCTGCCAGCATCCTTCCTCTTTTGCTTCAATATGTGATGTTGGTTCTTCTGCTCCCAGTAGACACAAACCAGCCTCCAAATCACAAGGTGGCAATGCATCAAGTAACTCTTGTACACTTCTGTACCCTTGAGGACCAACACTATCTGGTGTTTCAGTTCCAGGTGTGTTTGCATTTTCACCGTCTGCCATATCTGCAGCAGGACTTGCTCCTACACTTAATGGAGTTTTGTTTCCTGGAGGTGTCCCTGCAGGAGTGACATCTTCTGCATCCTCCTTGTCTTGCCCTGTGATTTGAGTAACTTCTGACTGAGATTTAACACTGGAGTCTTCAGTGGCACTGGCTGATACAGGATATGCTATACTGAATACATCTCCTGCATGTTCTGCTTCATCTTCAGTAACTTTGCTCCAGTCCCATCCTTTACCTTCTTCGAAAACAACATCACGGGATACAATTATCTTCTTTGATTCTGGATGATATAATCTGTACGCCTTTGACCCAGCTTCATAGCCAAGCATCACTGTACGAATACTCCTGTCAGCTAACTTTGTGAGATTCGGTTTGGTTACCTTGGCATGTGCAACACAACCAAAAACTCTCAAATGCTGTACTTTTGGTCTTCTATTGTACCAAGCTTCATATGGTGTTTTGTCAGCCACGCTCTTTGTCGGTGCTCGGTTCAACAGATATACAGCTATTGTCACAGCTTCTCCCCACAATGCTCCAGGCATAGACTTGCTTTTCAGTAAGCTCCTTGCCATACCAACAATTGTTTGATTTCTTCTTTCTACCACCCCATTCTGTTGAGGTGAATATGGTGCTGTCAGGTAATGTACTATTCCACGCTCTTCACAATAAGCTGCGAAATCCCTTGAGGTAAATTCGCCACCCCTGTCAGTTCGAAGTGCTCGAACTTTGCAGGCTACCTTTGCTTGTGCTCTACTGCAGACTTTGTGAAATGCTTCGAGAGCTTCATCTTTTGTTCTCACAAGCACTAACCACATGAATCTGCTGAAATCATCCACTACTAATAGGAAAAACCTTTTTCCACTTGGTGTAGGTGGAGAGATCGGGCCACAAAGATCTGCATGGACAAGGGCCAATGGTGTGTCTGCTCTGAACACTGCTTCTGCTGGAAATGAGCTTCTTCTCTGCTTTCCAACCAGGCAGCCATCACATACTTGTTCTACATGGCTGATTCGAGGCATGCCAATCACCATTTCATCCACGGCTAACTGTCGTAGTGATTTGAAGTTTAAGTGACCATATCGACCATGCCACAGCCATGCTGCCTCATTGCAATGTGCCATCAAGCACACTGGCCTTCCCATGTTCAGATCAATCAGATACAGACGGTTCACTGACCTTGTTACCCTAGCCAGCAATTTCTTGTCCCGATCATAAATCCAGAGCTTATCCTCATCAATTACCACTTTGCATCCATTTTCAGATAGCTGACCAATGCTGACAATGTTGCTCTTAAGTGAGGGGATCAGATATACATTTGCCAGGGCACGGTGCTCACCATTTTGACACTGGAACAGGACAGTACCTCGTCCAATAATGGCAACGGTCGAACCATCGCCAAACTTTACTTTACCGTTTACTGATCTGTCAATGTCATTAAACTTTGTCTCATCACCAGACATGTGATTACTTGCTCCAGTATCTAAATACCATACACCTTCCCCATGCTTCTCAACATCACGAGGATGAACCTTCTCCTCGTTCAGAAATACTTCCCCTTCCACTTTTTCTGCAACATGATTCAGCTCACATGTTTGAATCATCAGCAACGCTTGGCCTTCTCCATCTTTTACTGCAACATACGCCTTCTCTTTCTTGGGTTTCTTGCAGTCTTTTTTGAAGTGACCATACCTGCCACAATTGTGACATTTTACCTTCTTGATATCAAACTTCCATTCCTTATCTCTAGTCTGCTCACTTTTCTGATTAGCATTGCCATGCTTTTGTGTGTACTCAGACTTGTACTGCTGCCCACCACTGCTGGAACCCTCTGCTGATTTCTTCTTGCCAGAGAAGTATTCCCATTGAGAGCGGGACAACATGAGGTGTTCTCCATCCTTTGGATCACCAAACCTGGAGCGTATGCGCTCCTCATATGCCTTATACCTCCCAATCAGATCTTCCACTGTCAGAGTATTCAGTGGAACACATTGCTCGATTGAAGTGACAATCTGCATAAACCTGGCTGGAGCTGCAGCTAAAAATTTCTGCACTACCCTGAGTTCAGGAATTACCTCACCGAGAGATCGAAGTCCTGCAACCAGTGTGTTGATGCGCTGTGCGAATGCATCGACCTGCTCATCATCCGCCATCTTCAGCTCTTCGAAGTCCAGCCGCTGCGACTGCAGACTAGCTTCGCGGACGCGCTCATGGCCAACATTTGCCACCTTGATGGCATCCCATGCTGCCTTCGCCGAGTCACGGCCGACGAGCGAAGCCATGATGGAATCAGGTACTGCCGAGTAGATCCCCAGGAGCGCTTCACGGTCGACTTCATAGTCAACATCCGTGCGCTCGATTGCTTCCCACACGCGCGCTGCCTGAAGAGCGACTCGCATCTTCATTGCCCATATAGCATAATTTGAGCGGGTCAACTGAGGCCACGAGACAGTCGGTCGCGCTCGGGACTGCTGTGGTGCCAAGGTTGCTAATGGCAGAGTGGAACCAGATCCACTTCCACCATCAATTCCAATCCCCTTTAGCTTCTCCGCCGTCTGTGCCCAAGCCTCCTTCTGCTCCGCCTCCAGCTGCACCAGGCGCTCCATCTCTGCTGCCTCCGCCTCCAGGCGTTTCTGCACCGCCTCCGGCGTCTCTGCACTGGCCATCTCCTCCGCCGCCTCTAGCCCTAGAGGCTTTGATACCAAATGTCAGGCCCGAGCTCACCCTCTGCTTCCACTTCTACCTGGACACACACGCACAAGCACAGCATAGGAAGAGATGAACTCCAGCGGGGATTCAATCAGAGAACACAGGAATGCAGAGATTTGGTTTTTGGGTTCAGTTCCCCTTCAACATTGGGGAACCCCTTTTTTCATTTTTCTATTTTCTCAGGCTTGCTCTGCTTTTGCTGAGAGCAGAGAGACCTTATACATCTGAACGCGTTTACTTTTGTGCGCTACAGTGTTTTTCTTGACTACAACAATGCCAGCTAAAGCCTGGGCTGCTACAACGTTTTGCAGCTCCAGTTGCTTATACTATTGCCCAGGTGCTTATACAATTGCAACCTGACAATCTTTACAAGAAACAAAATACTCAATGTTTATTTCAAACTGAGGAGCAAGAATGAGATTAACCCAACATTTTGACTTATGTTGTTGATTTGCTTAAAATATATTCTTAGAGGCTCTTTGATTCAAAGAGAAAACTAATTAAGAATTCTTGACTCCTAAAGAACAAGAAATTATATGAGTTACCTTTTGGAGGAGGTAGTTCTCGAGGAGGAGGCTGACCCTGAGGAGCTCGTAGGCGGTCTTGAGGCGCGGCTTGCCCTTGTAGCAGTGTGGGTTCCCCCTGATCTCATCACGCTTCTCCTGCGTCTTGTAGGCCGCATCGATCACGTCCTTGGTTGGCACGATCTTCCACGTCGGAATGATGCTCGTCATGGCCTTGAGCACGTTCACCACGACCGGGTGCGGCCTCATCTCCTCTGCGATCTGTGCACTCAATTAAGATGCACTAATTAAGTTCAAAACTTAATTAAGATGTAGCACTAATTAAGGCATGCACTTGAGGTAATTTAACAGAACGTGCACCATGCATGCATCTTGATTGGACACGTACAGTGAAATTAAGCTTCAACTAACTTTGCATATAGAACGTGCATCGATCACCCTGAACACAGTGAAACCCATCTGGCATATATATGTCACGCTTGCATGTGATCCATCAGCACAACCACTGCCAAAGGGGTATTGTTGTTGTTGTTGTTGTTGTTATTATTATTATTATTATTATTATTTCATTTCTAAGGATGGATATGCATATATACGTACATAGAGATAGCTACTATTGGAATTGGTGGAAATGCATGAGATGTACGCCGGAAGAGTCTTTTACTTTGAAGTGGTGGAAATGAATGGCATTTTTGACTAACTCCATGCATGAATGCATGATATAGCTAGCTAGGGAAGAGAAGGTGGCCGGCCGGGTCAAGTGCGCGCACAAGGATGGATATGATCGATTAAACAAGTGCAAGTCGCTAACGTCCTGCCGGGCATGCCGCATGCATCTTCCGTCAAAAGTCAAATGGTGATCTCAAACGACTACATCGATCGTAGTCGGTAAGGTCCAAATAAAAGGTACAAACCTTGCACATGGGCGCGACCAAGATGGCGCCGTTCCAGTAGGACGGGCGCGCCCGGTGGAGAAGCAGCGCCACCGCCCCTCCCGTGGACTCGCCCAGCAGGAAGCGGGGCAGCTTCTCCGGATAACCCGAGGCGACGCCGGTGAAGAAGGCCTCACAGTCGTCGACGAGGGTGTCGAAGGAGGGGATGTAGCCCTGGAGGCCCTCCGACTTGCCGTGCCCCTCGTAGTCCACGCCGTAGACGGCGTACCCGGCCCCGGCAAGGCGAATTCCGGTGCCGCGCATCGTCACGCTGCACTCCACCGCATACCCTGCCATTTTCATCGATGATGAATGAATGAATGAATGTCTGATCGATTGAGAGATCGAAGAACATACGTACGTACCATGGCAGATGAAGACGATGGCCTTGATTGGTTGGCCTTTGCCGGGGAGCCATCTGCAGGTGAAGAGCCGCATCCCTCGAGCATTCTTCACCAACTCCTCCTCGTACTCTACCACCGCGCCATCATCCACGACGGCGCTTCTGCTGCACTTGCTCATCGCGTACGTCTTCCTAGCTACCGCTAGCGAGCTCTCTTGATAACTGATACGCGCGCGCGGCGACGTCGTCGCAGGAAGAAGATCGAGGCCGGCCGGCCGGACGAAGACGATCGACGGGACGGGTAGTGAAAGAAAGGGATTGCGGGAGGCGAGAGGAGAGGATGAGGGGATTACAGCTATATATGTGGACGCCGTAGTAAGCCGAATCACCCGTTAATTTTCTTAATCCAACTAATCCAGATCAATCAATCCATCCATCACCACTTTTAATTACTACCAAAAATGACCCATTCATCACTGTATATACTTAATTATATAGACGGATTAGTTGGACTCCGCGCGTTCCAGTCCATCATTTTCTATATATAATATACTTTCCTTTAACCAGAATAATTCCCTATAAGTTAATTAATATCCATCACATCAATTAACAATAGGATGATCATAACCGTCCACGACAGCGACATGTCAGGTTAACTGCATCCCGCATATGTCACCCTATACTTCATCTGCCATGTCACCTTCTTAAATTAATACCAACTACTAACAACAAATTTACCGTCCCTTCCAAAGAAACAACAACACAATATACTTTAACCTCACAACCAAAACTCATGTTGTAATTCATGGATATGCCAAGAAATCCTTATTTTTTGTTTTAAAAAAAGAAATCCTTATTTCAACAACCACTTACATCTGGGATATACATGTACTGTCGATGTATGGAAAACGTGCTCGAACAGCACTGAGATGAGAAGAGACGGAGCGTCGCCTCAGGTCAACTCGGCGTCGCGACAAGGATTTACCCAGGTTCAGGCCCCCAATGCGGGTAACAGCCCTACGTCCTGCTTTGATGGTATTGATATGGGTAAAGTACACTGGCTGAATACAAGGGAGGGCACGGCGAGTAAAGAACTCGACGAGATTACAACGGTGGACTTCGGCGAGTAGGGAACTCGGCGAGATCGGATCTATAAATCTAAGGCTTACTGGAAACTCTAGGCTTCTGGCGACAAGGCTAATCTTCCAAGCTTGATCCCTCCAAGGAGGTCTGGTCCCCTTTATATAGGTGAGGATGAGGGGGTCTCCTCCCCGATTACGAGTCCTCCTCCAATCCGAGTAGGACTCCGCTCTTCGTATAAGGCAGGGTTGCCTCCGATTTCCTTGCGCGTTACTTCTTTCCATGCCAAGTCGTTTGGGCCACGAACTTCTCCTCATGGGCTGCAGATCATCTACTGGCCCGTAGACTTCGGCCCACCGGTAGTCGCACTACCCATCGTCAAGCCCCCCATCAGCATTCGCGAGGAAGTCGCTGAGAGGTTTGATCAACTCGAGTTAAAGGAAGTCTCACTACGGCTCGACTTGCTCAGGAAGCCGACGCGTTGAGCCCTCGACTTCTCCTCGGACTCCCCTAAAGTCGGACCGTTAGTGGTCAAACCGCCCGGCGGATTCTCCGGATGGTGATGTCATGACGCCGTACGGTCCCTCGAATCGCGCGAGACGTGGGGCACGTCGCCCGAAAAAAGCGCCCCTTCGGCGTTACCTTGTCAGATCACTTAATGCCGGTCATTTCACTTTGTACCGCAGTCATTCTCTCCCCTGCCTTCTTGCCCTTCCAGCGACCGCAGCGCTTCGTCTCCTCCGCTTTCCGCCGCCAGCCTTTGTCTCCTTTCCTCCGGCGGTCATCCTTCTCCCTGCTCCAATGGCGGATTCGTCTGCTCCCCCGGAAGTGGCTGCGCCCCAGGCGGCGACGACCGCGGTAACCTCCGTGGCTCCTACCGTGACTCCCTCCGGTGATATCTCCTCGGCCCCTTCCTCGCTTACTGCCGGTGGAACCTCTGCGACGGCGATGGCCACGGCGGCGTCTCTGGAAGCGGCGGCCGCGGCATCCGGGAGCGCCGGAATGAGCGCTTGTCCCGGGCTTTCCCGTTTTCCAGTTACGCAGCTCACCGCCGAGGAGCTGGTCCGGATGATCCGGGAGGGCGAGCTCCCCAGCTCCATCGGCTACAAGCTGCCAGGCGATACGGGCGCGCCCTTTCTTCTGGAGGAAGACATAGCGGTCTTCGTCGACTTCTTCAAGTGCGGGTTCGGGCTTCCCATGTCCAAGTTCCTCCGTGACGTCCTTTCTTTCTATGAGATCGAGTTGGTAAACCTTCCTCCCAACTCGATTTTATTCCTTGCCGTGTTCGCCCATCTCTGCGAAGCGTTTGTTGGAACCAAGCCGGACGTCGAGACTTTCCGATACTTCTACATCCTCAAGGCTTCTTCGAGGGGCCAACCCTACAGCGCCTGCCGGTTCTCGCTCCGAGAAGACGCGAAGGTGGTGTACCCTCCCTTTTCGCCAAGGGACTCGTGGGGGAAGTGGGCTGCCTTCTGGGTCTTCTGCTCCAAGTCGGCGCATGACCCGGCAACTCGGTGCGACGTTCCGGCTGTTCGCGACTTGTGGAAGGAGCAGCCCCGCTTGACGCAGCGAATTCGAGCGGTGAGGGATCGTATCTACGAGTTGCGCCGGGCTGGTCTCACTGCCATTCACGTGGTCGGCGACTTCATCACTCGTGGAATTGCTCCGCTCCAGGATCGCCAACTCCCCGGGTGGGAAGATGAACCCGGGCTAAAGCTGACTGAAGAAAGTAAGGGTACTTCTCCCCTTGGCGCAGACACCTTTGCTGGTTTTTTGATTTGAAAATGATGAAATCGTGTTGTCCTGCAGGGTTGGTTCCGAGTCGTGTCGACGACTTGTTCAAGGCCGATCGCTCCGATGATGGGACTCGGCTTCCACCCTGGGACTCCCAAGTTCATCCCGAACTCGGGTCATTGGCTTACGTGAGCGAGGAGACTCGCTCTGCTATCCTCAAGGTACGCCATTTCCGACTTTATCTTCCTCTGGTGACTTGTGGAAGGTTACCGATTTGTTCCGATTTCGGTTTCCAGCGCCCTTTCCTGGGAGTCGGGCCTTGGGAAGGTGCCGGAATATACGTGGAGGAATCGTCCACCGTGGGGCCCGTTCGTCCCCGAAAGGATCCGGCCGACAAAGGCAAGAAGTCTGCTCCCGCTCCCGCCAAGAGAAAGTACGTATACAAGCGCCCCTCGAGTTCAACAATCTCGCAGGGGCCGGCTAAGAAGTCGGTGCCACCGAGTTCCGGGTAAGCCTCCATTTTCTTTTTTTTAGTCGATCTCCGTTTTCTTCGAGTTCTTTCCTCAATGGCAATAAATCGGTTGCAGTTCGGCTTCGGGCCAACCCTTGTCCCCCCTTCAATCGCCGAGTTCGGGCGCTCCGCGGATGACGGACGAACCGATCGACTTGGAGGTTGAAGTCACTGAAGAGGGAGGGACCTCCCGAGCCGAACCTTCGGCGGAGGCTTCCCTACGTCGGGCCATTCCCCTTCCAGCGGGGCCTTTTGTTGGGGTTTCTCGGGACCTCGAAGCCGCGGCCGCGGGGGTGCGCGACCCTCATCTGACTGGGGTCGAGGCGGTCCCGCGTGCCACCGAGAATGAAGGGCTGAACCAATCACCCCGCACTGAGATTCGCACCTATATGGACTACATCGGCCACTGGATGATGGTAAGCGTTTATACCGGCCGCCGTGCTTCTTATGTCGAGTTGAATCTGACTTTCGTGTGTGTAATGACAGCGAGTCCTTCGTGCTTCTGATGCTCGAGAAGAAGTGATTCTGCAACGGGTTCGCGATGCGGAGGACGAGAACCGTCAACTCCGCGTGGCCTGCCTTAACCTTAAATCGAAGCTGACGGACATGACTCAGCGGCGCGCGCGACGCCGAGGCCAGATCCGGGCAAGCCGGTGAACTCGAGGCCGTGAAGAAGGCCTTGGCCGCCTCAAACAGCGGGCGCGAGGTTCTGAAGAATGAGAACGCCGAGTTGAAGGGGAAGCTCGCCCAGGCTGCCCGCCAGGCCGAAGAGGCTGCCGCCGTAGCCAAGTCGAGCTTCGAGCAGCTCGAGAGCCAGAAGGAAGAAGTTGCGCAGTTCCAAGAACGCGCCCGAGTTCAAGCCGAGGCTGCCTTCGAAGCCTGTGGTTTGCTTGATCAAGTCATGGTGAGCACGGACTTCCGCAATCGCCCCGACTTGTCCAGGTACTCGACGGAGGAGGCTCCCACTGCGGTGGGGGAGTACAAGACTCGGGTTGCCACCTTCCTGACTTATCTGAAGGAGGATGCTATTCTGCGTGCTCGTGGGATGGCCTCAGCGGCCATAGCCTATGCCATGGCCCTGGCTAAGGAAGCTGCGCCGAGTCTCCCCGCCGATCTCCTTCAGCGAGAGTTGAGCGCGTTCTCGTCTGAGGAGCCTGGAGCCGCAGACCCCCGGGTGGACATTTGGTCCGAGGCTGCGGAAAAGTTTGTTGTTGATGCTGGGTTTGATGCCATTGAAGAACCCGCTGCTGAGCCCGAAGCCGAGAGAAGTGACTCTGAGGATAATGCTGAATAGGCCAACTTGTCCAATGTTATGTAAAAAACTTTAGCTTCGAATGTCTGTTGTATCCGACATATCTAGTTATCTATTTGCCCTGAATGTGCTGTGTTTCTCCTTGTGTGATATGTGCGTCCCAGCCCCCGGCTGTCTGATCGAGTTGTAAGGAACTCGGGCGGGCAGACTTAGAAGGAAATCGCGAAGTCCCAGCCCCCGGCTGTCTGATCGAGTTGTAAGGAACTCGGGCGGGCAGACTTAGAAGCAAATCGCGAAGTCCTAGCCCCCGGCTGTCTGATCGAGTTGTAAGGAACTCGGGCGGGCAGACTTAGAAGAAAATCGCGAAGTACCAGCCCCCGGCTGTCTGATCGAGTTGTAAGGAACTCAGGCGGGCAGATTTAGAAGAAAATCGCGAAGTCCCAGCCCCCGGCTGTCTGATCGAGTTGTAAGGAACTCGGGCGGGCAGACTTAGAAGAAAATCGCGAAGTCCCAGCCCCCGGCTGTCTGATCGAGTTGTAAGGAACTCGGGCGGGCGGGCGGACTTAGAAGAAAATCGCGAAATCCCAGCCCCCGGCTGTCTGATCGAGTTGTAAGGAACTCGGGTGGGCCGACTTAGAAGAAAATCGCGAAGTCCCAGCCCCCGGCTGTCTGATCGAGTTGTAAGGAACTCGGGCGGGCAAACTTAGAAGAAAATCGCGAAGTCCCAGCCCCCGGCTGTCTGATCGAGTTGTAAGGAACTCGGGCGGGCAGACTTAGAAGAAAATCGCGAAGTCCTAGCCCCCGGCTGTGAGATTGTACCGGATGTCGGGAAGACGAAACGGGTTGTGGAACCCGCCGTGCCTGTCCCGCGCAGATGCATGGTGCTTGTCCGTCGTAGCCGGTAGGAAGGGGTGAAAACATCGAGTCCATACCCATCTTCTTTCCCAAGCTAGACATGCCTCGCCGGACCCGGGGGAATGCTCCGTTGAGAAACGGGTGGCAACTCCCTCCATCGGGTGGTATTTGGGGCGTTATGGCCTGTGTGCCTATGTCGGGGACACTATGCGGCAAGGCCGGTGGACGGTTGACTGAACCCGAGGAGGCGAAACGGGTTGCGAGTCCGTGTACGTACCTCCCCCGGGCGCATACGGGGCGACCATCACGGTACCGTGCTCGAGTAAGCGGAACGAGGCGCAAACTCGTCGTCGACGCTTCTCTTGTGAGCGCATATTGCTTGGTGGGGTGGAACATAAAAATCTTGAAAAAGTGTTATTGAAAATATGCTGTTGTTTACATGCCGGACGGTCGGGGATATACTCCCTGGGGTGTGCTTACACAAAATACTTGCAGAGCTGGTCGATGTTCCATGTGTTACGCAGGGTGGAACCATTCTCGGCCAGTTTGAAGGCGCCTGGTCGTGGGTTAGCCACGATAGTGTACGGTCCTTCCCATTTCGGGGATAACTTGTTCTGATGTTGAGTCGTCTGGACTCGTCGCAGGACTAGGTCGCCAACTTTCAAGCTGCGCGGCTTAACTTGCCGTTCGTGGTATCGGCGTAAGTCTTGCTGATACTTGGCCGCCCGGAGATGTGCGCAATCACGTTGTTCTTCTAGGAAGTTGAGGTCGTCCGCGCGGTGATCGGCCGTTTGATCCTCGGAATGGTGGGCCACGCGGGGTGACTTGTACTTCAACTCGCATGGCAGTACGGCTTCGGCGCCATAGACCAGGAAGAAAGGAGTGTCTCCTGTTGCTCGGCTGGCTGTAGTCTGAAGTGCCCAGAGGACGTTCGGTAACTCGGTTACCCATGACTTGGCGTGGCGCTGGAGTGAGTCGTAAACTCGTTTCTTCATGCCAGTGAGGATGAGGCCGTTGGCGCGTTCGACTTGTCCGTTAGTCTTAGGATGTGCCACCGAGGCGTAACTAACGGTGGTGCCGTAGGACTCGCAGAATGTGATGAAGTCGGAGGAGGCGAATTGCGGGCCATTGTCAGTGATAATTCGGCTGGGTACGCCAAATCTGGTGAAGATATTACGCTGCATGAACTTTTGAGCGACGGCTGTTGTGATTCCGGAGAGAGGCTCGGCTTCCATCCATTTGGTAAATGTGTCGATGGCGACGATCAAGTACTTGTGGCCTCCGCGGCCAGGTGGAAAAGGTCCGAGAAGGTCTAACCCCCAAGTCGAGAAAGGCCAGGATAATGGTATTGCCTGGAGGGAGTAGGCGGGTTGATGTACCCGGCGCTGGTGGAACTGGCAAGCCTCGCATTTCTGAACCAAGTCGGCGGCATCGCGCAAGGCCGTTGGCCTGTAGAACCCTTGGCGGAAAGCCTTACCGACTAGTGTACGGTGTGCTGAATGTGCTCCGCAGAGGCCACTGTGTATCTCTGCCAGCAGATGCTTGCCGTCTTGAATGGGGATACATTTCATGAGGACGCCGAGGGCACCCCGGCGGTAAAGTTCGCCTGCGACGAGTGTATATTTCATGGCTTTGCGGGATATTTTTTCGGCTTGTTCTTCCTCCTCTGGTGAAACTTTGTCGAGTAGATATTGCCGTATAGGAGTTCTCCAATCCATGACGGGATCGAGTTGTGCGACGACTTCGCCCGCTACCCCTCTAGGAGCGTCGAGTTGGGAACCGGGGCGCTCGGTCATAACTCTCCTGATTCGTAGGGGTCGTGGTCTCACTATTTGGGATCTGAACGGAGGGTTTAGAGAGTTGCTCCACGAAAGTGCCGGCCGGAGGGGGCGATCGACTTGAGGCACATCGGGCCAAGGCGTCGGCGACATGGTTATCGCGGCGAGGTAGGTAATGAAACTCCAGCCCATGAAATTTTTTCTCCCATGTTCGAACCTCTGCTAAGTATGCTACCATAATCGGGTTGGTGGCCTGGTAGTCTTTGCTTGCTTGTCGGACAACGAGCTGAGAGTCCCCTTTGACACTTAAATATCGGATGCCCAATGCTGCCGCAATACGTAACCCTGCGAGAAGTCCTTCGTACTCGGCTTCATTGTTTGTAGCTCGAAAGTGTAACTGAATGGCGTATTGAAGGGTTTCGCCGGAAGGAGCAGTAATCACGATGCCGGACCCGGAGCCGGTTAGTGTGAGGGAGCCGTCGAAGTGTAATGTCCATACTTTATCATTGTAGTCGGTAATCTCCGGGCTGAAGTCGGGGGTTGTCCACTCGACGACAAAGTCGGCCAGAGCCTGTGACTTAATGGATGTACGGGGAGTAAACTCGAGATCGTACGCGCCCAACTCGGAGACCCACTGAGCCACGCGCCCCGAAATCTCCCTATTTTTGGTAATCGGGCCAAGCGGATAGATGGAGGGGACAATTATCTTGTGGGCCTGGAAGTAGTGCTTCAATTTGCGAGAACTCAGAAGAACCGTGTAGAGTAATTTCTGGATATCCGGGTAGCGCTCTTTGGGTCCATGTAAGACTTCGCTGATGTAGTAGACTGGTCGTTGGATTTTTTCGGATCGACCGAGTTCATCTCGTTCGACCACGAGTACTGCGCTGACCGCTCTAGGACTGCATGTGACATACAGTAGTAGAGTTTCTTCGGGTTCTGGAGGGACGAGTACCGGAGGACTCGTCAAATATGTCTTGAGTGCCTGGAAGGCCTGCTCGGCTTTAGCGGACCAGGTAAAGCCTTTGTGCTGCCTAAGCAATTTGAAGAAGGGGAGCCCTTTGTCCCCTAGCCGGGAGATAAATCTGCTGAGAGCTACCATGGATCCTGCCAACCTTTGCACCTGGTTGGTAGTGGTCGGAGACTTCATTTTGAGAATAGCGTCAATCTTCTTTGGGTTGGCTTCAATGCCCCGCTGCGAAACCATGAAGCCTAAGATTTTGCCTGACTCGACGCCGAAGACACATTTTTCTGGGTTCAGCATGATTTTGTTCGACCGAAGGTTGTTGAAGGTCTCGGACAAGTCAGTGAGGAGGTCGGACTCGGTCTTCGACTTGATGACCAGATCGTCTATGTAGACTTCCATGTTGCATCCGATCTGAGATGCGAAAGCCGTCTGCATCGTGCGCTGATAGGTGCAACCTGCGTTCTTTAACCCGAATGGCATTGTTTTGTAACAAAAGGTCCCATATGGAGTAATAAAGCCCGTGTGCGGGACATCGGACTCATGCATGCGGATTTGATGGTATCCGGTATACGCGTCGAGTAGGCACAAGAAAGCGCAGCCTGAAGTCGAGTCCACGATTTGATCTATTCGAGGAAGGGGAAAGTTATCTTTTGGGCATGCTTTGTTGAGGTCGGTGTAGTCGATACACATCCTCATCTGTCCATTCTCCTTTCTTGCAAGAACCGGGTTGGCTAACCATGTTGGATATTGGATTGGCGTGATGAAGTTGGCCTCCGTTAATTTTTTGAGCTCTGCCTCAATGACTTTGCGTTGCTCGGGACTGAATCGTCGCAGCTTTTGTTTAACCGGCTTGACCGTCGGATCGAGGCCCAATTTGTGCTCAGCCACTTCCCTTGGGATTCCGGGCATATCGGATGCCTTCCATGCGAAGACCTCCGAGTTCACCCGAAGGAAAGTGGTGAGCGCGAGTTCCTATTTGGGGTCCAGGGAGGACCCGATCTTGAGCGTGCGGTCGGGTTCATCTTCTCGGAGAGGGATGCGCTTGATCTCGCTGTGAGGCTGAACCGATAACTTGGGCTTTGACTTGGCCGACTCCCCGTCAGGTATGGGGGGTGGTGGGAGTTCCGCGTTGTTGCTGGTGTTATCTTGTCGAGCAGTGAGGCCATAACTCTGCATGTCGCACTCCACCGCAGTGGGTAAAGATCCTTTGACGGTGATAACGCCATTTGGTGCAGGGATTTTCATGATAGGGTAGGCATAGTGTGGGACCGCCATGAACTGCACGAGTTGCGGCCGGCCTAAGATGGCGTTGTAAACCATGTCGAAGTCGATGACTTCAAAAATGCATTCTTCTGTTCTGAAATTATCGCGAGTTCCAAATGTCAATGGCAGTGTGATCTGGCACACCGGATCATGCTTCAACCCGGGTACTATGCCGTAGAATCGCTTGACTATCGGCTTAATGCTCGAACTGGGGACCTGCATCTTGTCGAGCGTGGAAAGAGGTATGAGGCTGAAAGAACTCCCACCGTCGATTAAGACCTTGTGCAACACAATGTTCCGAACTCGGGGGGACACGATCAACGGGTATCTCCTTGGGTATGGACAATTATTAGGGCAGTCACTTTCGTCGAACATGATCGGGATCTTGGCCCATCTCATCTTGGACGGCGCCGGGCGCGGGTGAACCGCCAGGACGTCCCTGCATATCTGCTTGGCGCGCCGTTTAGAGTCGTATGTTGCTGATCCTCCCCACATGTGATTGACGTGGACGTCTTCCTCTCCCGGGTAGACGTCCCTCGCGTTATCGTTGGGAGCTCTGGGTGGCTCTTCCTGGACTCGGGGCTTGTGCTTAGCGGCCGACTCGACCGCGGATTCTTCGTTTAGTATCTTCAAAAGTTCACGACATCTGGCTTGGCCATGAGATCCGCTGCGGTGGTACTTGCACCAATTTTGGCGGGTACGCTGTTCTTCGGGTATCCAATTTTCATCTAAGAGTTCACCCACCGAGTTCCTTTTCGGCTTTGGCTTCCATTGCTTACGGTCGCCGCGGTACTCTGGCTGATTTTTATCCTGGAACCCGGCAAGGACACCGTCGGTGGGTGGGCGACTCCTTCCTGGTTGCCGACTTGTCCTAGGAGAGTGCCTGGTATCTCTCCTCGGAGAACGTCTGTGCTTTTCCCTGTCACTGGATCGATGAAGTCCCCGGTCCAGCTCGATGTTATGTAATCGTTGGTCTTCATAATTTGCCCGAACTCGGAGGATTTCCATGAGCTCCGCCGTGTTACGGGGTTGAGCGGTATACACGTGATCTAGGCATCGTTCATCACGTACCGCAGCCTGGAAAGTCTCCAGGATTTCGGTGAAGGAGAGGCCTGGTACGATATTGACTTTACTCTTGAACCTGGTAACGAAATCGCGGAGGCCTTCATCTCGACCCTGGCGTATGCGTTTAAACTCAGATCTAAGAGTATACGCGTCTCGGGTTGTAGAAAAACTCTTTATGAAGATGTCCTGGAATTGTGCCCAACTGCGGATGGAGCCTTCTGGGAGATTTTGAATCCAAGTCGCCGCGTCATCGACTAGGCAAATTGGTAAGAGATTTGCCATGCATGTTGTGTCGCCTCCAGATGTCAGGATATCTTGAGTAAATCTGATGAGGAACTCTCTGGGATCACTTTTACCATTGTATTCGAGATTTTTGCCGGAACGTACGTGTCTCGGGATGCGGATGCGGCGCAGTCGAGATGATAAAGCGGGACACCCCGTTATTACGCCTGGGGCGAAGTCGTCGTCTTCGGATGAAGAATTGCTCTGAGAGAGTTGTTGCCGATCTCCTCGTTCTCGGGAACGCTGAAGATGGCGATCGTGATGTCGATGGCGTCGGTGGTCCCCCTTCGGGTTGTCTTGATCCGAAGGTCCCGACCAGCTTCTCCGAGCGTGGTCGCGACGAGGCAATCGCGAGTATTCACGTTTCTCGCGGGAAGGGTCTCTATGACGTTGGTTCTGATCAGGGTTATCGAGTACCCTGTTGTCCTGGCAGGCGGCTTCCGCTTCGCACTGGACGTCGGCCAGGGCCTGCTCGTGCTCCTCGAAGAGCTGGCGTGTTGCATCGTTAAAATGCTCGGAGAGCGCTTGCTTGACTTGTGCGGCTAGAACTCGGGAACGAGCTGCTTTCTTCGCGGCTTCTGAAGTCGGGGCTTTGGAAGAGGAAGCATTGGTATCGATGACTCTCGGAGGGGTACCGTCTCCAATAACGTACACGTGTGGGAAGTCGAAGTTAAACCCCCGGGGGGTTTATATTTCAAGGGGATCTCCATCTGGCTCATTGGACCCCTGGCTGCTGCATGGAGATGCCAGCCGCAAGCTTCCATGCCCACAGCGAGGATTGCGCCTGGACTTCTTGATATCCAGGTAGCGGCGTAGATCAGTTGGATGCAACTCGGGAGTAGTTGGTTGACGTGCACAGTGGCAAAGCCTCCTGCTTTGGTGATCATGTTCCTTTGGAACGTGCGAATACCTCCTGTCTTGACGTCCATGAATACGTGGAGCAAACTGGTGTGGAGTCATTTGATGATCTGGTGTTTTCAGGCAAAATTTGCGGCAACTGGTCGCGGGGTGGCGGTCGAGGCGACGCCGAGTTATGGCATGCCTAAGATCACGAAGATCCGAAGCAAACGGGTTGAATGTCGAGCGTCCATTAGCCGTGACTGATACCCGAAGCGCGGCGGGCAGAGCGTGATGACGCGGCCCAGTTTGTTGATGATGAGTTCGTGAGCCGGTAGGGTACTCGGACGGGACGAAGATATCGTCATGCGTCCGGGTGAAAGCGTCGTAGAAATCTTCGTCGTTGAAGCCAGAGTACCCCATCTTGTCGGGTAGTATTGTCGATGAAGAACCGAGTTGACGTGAGGGCCCCACGGTGGGCGCCAGCTGTCGATGTATGGAAAACGGGGGGGGTGCTCGAACAGCACTGAGATGAGAAGAGACGGAGCGTCGCCTCAGGTCAACTCGGCGTCGCGACAAGGATTTACCCAGGTTCAGGCCCCCAATGCGGGTAACAGCCCTACGTCCTGCTTTGATGGTATTGATATGGGTAAAGTACACTGGCTGAATACAAGGGAGGGCACAGCGAGTAAAGAACTCGACGAGATTACAACGGTGGACTTCGGCGAGTAGGGAACTCGGCGAGATCAGATCTATAAATCTAAGGCTTACTGGAAACTCTAGGCTTCTGGCGACAAGGCTAATCTTCCAAGCTTGATCCCTCCAAGGAGGTCTGGTCCCCTTTATATAGGTGAGGATGAGGGGGTCTCCTCCCCGATTACGAGTCCTCCTCCAATCCGAATAGGACTCCGCTCTTCGTATAAGGCAGGGTTGCCTTCGATTTCCTTGCGCGTTACTTCTTTCCATGCCAAGTCGTTTGGGCCACGAACTTCTCCTCATGGGCTGCAGATCATCTACTGGCCCGTAGACTTCGGCCCACCGGTAGTCGCACTACCCATCGTCATGTACCACCTCGGGATTTAAATGTGTACGGAGAGAGAAAAACAAACTTTTGCATTCACCCTAGATAGCTGTAGGTATTTCTACTAAATTTCACATTGATGAACCTTCGACAACTACCAGAGAAAAAAGAAATTGCATATATTCTCGGAGCAACAAATACCAAAGGTGTTGATTTTCTAAAACTGATAGCTTTTTTTCAATTAACTTTGCAAGATATATAGTCTTTTGATCCTGCTGCATTTTATTTTGAACATATGGGCTTTACAAGGATGATGTACACAATATTATAAATAATCCAAAATTCATATACGATTCCCATGTTCTAGATGGGCACTTACATTGTGTGGTCAACCATTGACAAACTAGTGAATGCTAGTTCTTGGTGATGGACCCTCTAAAGGGAAGGGATGGCACAAGATACAAGTCATAAGACACCTTAAATGGTATGGTGCATTTTTCTCCACAGCAAAGCAGAAGAATCTCTTACTTTTGCACAATCTGTTGAACAGTCAACACCTAATATCAAGTACATTTGTCAATAGTTATTAACATGTACACGTAGAATTTAAACATGGAATATATCAGAACAAACTAAATATAAAAGAAAAAAGCTACTCTGCCTTGCCCTTAAGATACAATTAACTACTGATTTTGAGAATTTAATATTAGTAAAGCTGATTCCAGAAAATGTGGAAAAGCATTCTAGACCTTATACTTACTTCTTTGGCAAGAGAGGACATGGGGGCATTATTAGATCATGCACTCTCTTACATTAAGGGAAAAAAACACTTTTAGCGTCTCTGCCGAGTGACAATAGTAGATCTAGTCCCCCTAAAAGTTTCAATGTTAAAATTCTAGCAACCTATTGCGCCCCTAGGCCACGACACGCTGCCTCAAAAATGCAAAAGCTAAACTAAAACACTGTTTGAAATTATTTAAATAACGTCGAATAATATCAAATAGTGTTTCAGATAGTGAAAAACAGTGCTGGATAGTATCAAACAGTGTTTTTTGGCACAGACAGGCTGGCTATCGCGGCTCGAGTGCGACACTTCTTCCGCATGTCGCCTTTCCGTCGCATCACGGTGACAATTTTGGTATTAAAATTTTTAGAGGGCTAGATCTACAATTGCCACTCGCAGAGGCTTTTTTCCTTATATTAATTGTGATCGATTGGAGCTTATGAAACACATGCCCTGTCATCAAACCACTGAATGATGTCTGAAAACACGATGTCGATGTTGCTCTCTGGTTCACCGGACGTCACTAGTACAGAATCGATTTGTACAGACAGTTCGGAAACACCGTGCGGGATGGTTTTTCGAACCGTCTGTATGAAACCGTCAGTACAAATCAGGTTTGTACAGACGGTTATTGAACCGTCTGTACACATACTTAGTACAGACGGTTCCACACTAGAACCGTCTGTGATATTCGCTGGAACAGTACCCCAGCAGTATTTGTACAGACGGTTCCGTCCACAAAACCGTCTGCACAAATGCATTGAACAGTACCTCAAAAGCATTTGTACAGACGGTTCCATACGTAGAACCGTCTGTAGAAATGCTTTGAGCAGTACCTCGGGAGCATTTGTACAGACGGTTCTTCCCCTGGAACCGTCTGTACTACTGGCTGCGGCAGGACGACAATGCTGCCGCGGCAGTGGAAAAAACCGTTTCTGCTGCCGCTGCCGCGGCAACAGTGCGGCAGGGCGACGGTGCTGCTGCCTGCTGCCACGGTAGGGGAAACAGCTGCTGCCGCGGCAGCAGTTCGGCAGGGCGACGGTGCTCCCGCCTGCTGCCGTGCCGCTTCGGCTGCCGCAGCAGCCGTGCGGCAGGGCGACGGTGCTGCCGCGGCAGCAGTGCGTCATGGCGACGGTGCTGCCGCCTGCTGCCGCGGCAGCGGAAACTGCCGTTTCTACTGCCGTGCCAGCCGTGCGGTAGGGTAACGATGCCTGGTGCTGCCGCGGTCCTGCCGCGGCCACAAAAACGCTAAAAACAAAGTGATAGATCATAGGCATAGCATACACAGACACACAATGTAGTCATTGATCTTAGACATAGCATTTAGAAGCAAACATGAAACGTCATTCTCAACCACAAAGTCATTCAGAAGCAGTAACTCATCCATAACCACATTAAACGTCATTCTCAACCACAAAGTCATTCACATGCAGTAATTCATCGACAAATTAGAAGAGAAGTCATTGTTAGGGAAAAAAACTCTTAAGTCATTAAGGAGCAACATTTTGAGGACAATGGAATTCTCTGGTTTCCTTCAACAACTCTCTAAGTATGAAAGCTATTAACTATTTTTGAACAAACCGGACGCCCTCACTGTCAAGCTCATTTGTAGGAAACTTAAAAGCCTGCAGAAGGAAATTAAATAGCTAGGTTAGGCACAACGTCCGAACGATGAAAAATGCAACTATATATAGTGTAATGATACTAGCCTCCACATGTACCGGACTAGAGCGAACGATCTGCATCACATATGTCACGACATAGTATCCACAGAGATTGTTGCCCGGCGGCTGCCTGTGGCACTGTAGAAATCATGATTACGTGCAGGGTAATTTAGTTTTACCAAATACATATTAGAACGTGCGAGGTGATTATTCATGGACGAGAAAGGAATTATTACCGGAAAATGAAATCGGTGGCTCGGTTTGGTTTGTGTTGTTTTCGCAACCCCCCCTTGGCAACATACTTCTTGAACGCCCCGTTGAGCACCGTCGTCAAATTTGCGTAGTTCTCTAGTGGGTAGTCCCTAGAGTCGAAGTACGTAGCATGTAGATGTTGTGGCTCGAGGCAGACGAGCATCCAGTGGAATCCATAGTTGTACGGTAGAAGAATGACGCGCTTAGTACAGAGAAGGAGCATGGCATCCGAAATGTATTCCTCGACCTCCTTCGGCTGGAATTGGACCATTGTGCATATGACCACTTGTGGATCGAGGAATCCGATATTATGATTTTCTACCCTAGCCTCTTGAATCATATGTGTACACATAAAAGTAATGTTATTGAAAGAGCGTATCAATAAGTTAAGTAATTCATTTAGCATAAACAGTGATTGAGAACACTTACAGTGTCCAGCATCTTAATAGGCTGACATCGAGGGTGTCATGATGGTAGAGGTCGGATAAATCCTTGAACTCGACTGTAAAGGTTCCACCTGGATGGAGGAAATGTTGCCGCTTGTACGTGGCGCCGATATTTTGAGGACGCGCTGTCTCCTCGTTGGACCTCTTCATGTAAAAATTGTGCACAATCTGAGCTGCCAAACCAAGTCGTTCTAACTCCGCCCGCGTCACTAGCGGCTGTCTTTCCGTGTAGACTCTTATATCGGGTTCTTCGTCTACCTCTTTGCCCTTGGCCGACTTTATGCTATTTCTAGTGGCCCTACGCTGAGCTTGAGGAATCGATTTGGCAGCCTGTTGGCTAGATTTACTAGATTGCTGAGATTGTGCTGAACCGGATTTCACCTTCGGTGGAGGAGCACGGATTGAGAAATCTTTACCGTAACGTACTGGAGACAGCGGCCATGCAGGAGGTGTAGGGGCAACCAGCAAAATGTACTTCTTCGGCCACTGGATGAACGTGTGGACGGCCTGCCCCAGTGTCGTGGCGTCATCCTTCGGACGTACAGGAAGTGTAAAGGAGGAGTAATTCGCATGCACCATGTCCACTGCCACCTTGGCTTACCCGCCGCTAGCGGAACTCTGTGCACCGTCGAGTCTTCAACACATGGAAATGCTAACCCCGTGCCAGCCTCAAGCATGTCAGTGGGGCCAAAACAGCTGGGCACGAGGAGCTTGCACTTAGTTGCCACCTGTATGTCGTCGACAAGGAATCTTTCGCTGACGTCTTCACGCGGAAAGTCCTCGACATTTAAGTTGTCGGCGCGGACGTCATCTCGAACGTGGTCATGAGCAGCTTGTTCACGAACGTCTTCGGCATTGTCATTTTCCACAGATGCGCAGCTACTCCAGCGCCGAGCATGTGGGGATGAGCCTGCGGGGCTGCGTTCGACCGCGGCGGCTGCATCCTCCTGCCTTATCTGCCATACCCGTTCTTCGACCCTTGCATCGATCCTCTGTTCTAGGCCTGCATATATTTCTTCCATCAGCTCTCTTTTCATCTATTCATGCTCAGCTGCCTCGCGCTCTGCTTTCATTCTCCTCCGACTCCTGTACGAACCCACATCGTCGGGGAATCCCAACTTCCATGGAACCATCACCCCCACGCCACGCGTTCGACCCGGGTGCTCTTTGTTTCCCAGAGCCAAGGTTAGTATATCCTTTTCCCTGGCTGCTTGGAAAGTTCCTTGCACGGATTGTTCTGATAGTCGCAGGATGTTTTTAGCCACTTGCACGGTTTCGGGCTTGCTGAAGGCGACGGTGCCATCACCCGGGATGTTGGCCCTCGCGCGATACCAGTTCCGGGCCCGCCTCTCTGGGATCTGGGAGAACGGTGTCGCGTGACTCTCATGAGATGCCTGCTTGTCCTCCCTTCTCCATTCCAACTCTTTGTGCGCATACCCACCGGTGCCGAACCTGTGGGGGTGAACGTTGCATGCCTGGCGCGCCCTGTTTGGCTGACTCCGCTGCACAAATTCCTCCGACGTGCACCTCTCCACAAATTCCGTCCATTGATACTCAAGTACTCGTAAGTGTCCGGGTCCTGCCTGTAGGGCATAAGATCGTTCTTCACTGTACTGTTGTAAGCTCGCTCTTGAAGGTTCTTCCCCGCCTTGCCATCTGCTTTTGCCTATCTTTCCAAACGCCTTCGCGGGTACCTTCGGGGAAGTCGATACTGTGCTTTGATGTTGTTCCGGAGGAACTCTTTCTCGTGATCCGGCACTGACGGCCAGCTCGCGTACGGTTCCGTACTTTGTCCTCGCCAGTTGAAGCGCAACGCTCTACGGAATGCCGCCCTGAGCCTGCGAAGGCAATGTGGGGCACAACCCTCATCACATGACATCCTTTATCGTGTAGTGACCCTTTCCGCATTTTTTCTTGCTCGCCACCCTCGCTTTTCCGCTTCTGCCCTAACCGATTCTTCGTTTGTGTCATGAGCTAGGCCTTCTGCATGTTGTTTCGGTCAACTGGTTGAGCTGGTTGAGGAGTTACTCGTCTAGCTCATCTTGTCGACAAGAAAGATGCCGGGGCACTTCAACTTTCATCTTCCGTACGCCATCTTTAAAGAGGGAAATTCATATTATTTTAGCGATGATGAAATCGAAAATACAATTCCAACTCAAAATAATTGCTCAGTATATTATCTTTAGAAGCGCAGATTGCTTGAGGAAGTAGAAGAGCCACCGGCGGGCATAGAGTCTTGTGTAGGTGCTAGGTATATTTGATGAGTCTATTCTAGTAATCTCTTAGCCAAACTTGTGTATAAGGAAGCATACTAACACAACACTCCACAGCTTCTAATAGGCAATGGGCAATAGAATAGTGAGAAATCAGTCCTATGTACTCTCTCAGGTTAATACATAATCCGTTATCGATATAATCAGAAAGAACTCCAATGTTTCCACACCACATTGTGTATGGCAGTAAAAGAGGTATCTCAATAATCCTTTGCTAAAATAACCAGAATGAAAGGTAAACCCAAGCAACCAGGAAGGTTAGCTATGGTCCATGTCTCTTGTGTATCTCTTGGCGGCCTGCTCTGAGGAACCTAACGATTGCTGGCCTGCCGGCGTGATCACTCCCCGCACGTCCCGTCTCTGTCCCGTTGTGTCCAGGTGACCCGGGAGTTGCATTAACACACACATCGCAAGTAAATGTATAGCCTCACAATAACTTTAATCTATACATAATCATTCAATACTTTATGTTTTTGTTCTTGTGTGACCTGTTGGTCTGTGTTTGATCGTACTAGAGAGCTCCCCACGTTTTGGCAACAAGTCAGGGCCACTAATTAACTTTAATGGCCACAAAGATACCGAAATATGTTGCATATGTTAGAAATTCCTTTACCGCATATTTAATTTTCATATATTATTTATCTATTACTCCTTTACTATAAAAATATTTGCATGCTTGCTATCAAACTTTTTAAACATTAACCCCGTATATAAGTCCTCAAAAAGTTACATGTGGAAATTTAACTAAGAATATGTACTTATCAACAGAAGTTAACACTGACGCAGGGGTTTTAGCATTTTAGTACACATCAGCTTGTTTCTTTGGATGTAATTTTCCTTAGCACACTACTTACTATGGCGAGAAATGAGCAATGCAAACACAAGCAAAAAAGGTTATTGAGGTTGGCTATGAAAAATGAATGTACTCACAAGCATATGAGACATCAAAAGTCTTGCAGGAACGTAATATTTGCAACTTATAGTCGATCAGATAACTAACGTTAAGTTTTTCTGGCAAAAACTGTTACCAGTAAACTTCAGGTAACTGAAAACGGGATGTGGTCTTTTTCCTTTTCTATTGTCTTTTTCTTATTTTTTGAAAAGGAAACACGTATGGAAAATAATGCTTCTTATAATTCTTATCTACCACAGAAAGCATCTATTCTTGTTTTCCAAGAATACGTCTGAATAAATAGCTACATTTACTAAATATATACCTTATCCACGCACAATATATTAGTATAATAAACACATATTAAGTCAATAAAAGCAATATCATTGTAATATACGTACTAAGTATTAACAACACAAAGGAGAGAACAACACCTAATTTCTAGTCTAAAATGTGGAAACAATATGTCTACAAAGAAGACTTGACAATAGCTAATGAGTCACAACAAATTATAGATTGAGGGCTACTATTGATTTCTCAGTCAATCATGGACAATGCATAACATTTTCACAAACCTGTCCAATTCTCTCACATAGAGGAACCTTAAATTTGAGGAGAGGGAGGAGGTCGGATGTACAAACCGTTGCAAGTATGGCGGTGACTTCCAGGGATGTCTACAAAAGCGGCTGGGGTTGGCGGCCGTACTCATGTTCGGGGAGCTCCGGGGCGGCGGAGCTCGTCCGGGATGGTTGGGGGCGGCGAAGCTCCTCGTGTGGTGACGCTGGGGGTTGGGGGCGGCGGTCGGCGAGTGAGTGGGCGCGCGTGCAATGGGCGGCGGCTGAAAACCTAGGGTTCGGGGGAGATACGTGCTACGGCGCGGGTTTTGGAAATGACACACGTCGTAGAGTGGTACTTATAAAAGTGCTAATATATACGGTTTCCTGAACGTCGAAACCGTCTGAACTATAATATTACCGCGGCTCTAATAGGAACACGTCCTGTACTATTCTTTAGTACAGATGGCGCTCATATAAAGAAACCTCCTGTACTACTAATTGCAGGTGGGACGCCTGCAATATTAGGAACCGACTGCTTTGTAATAAATAACCGTATGTACTTATTCAATAGTACAGACGCTCACCAATAAAGAACCGTCTGGACAATCCTGCACATATTAGTATCCAGTATCGGCTCATAATAAAGAACCGTTCTGTACTAATTACTTCTAGTACAGACCTGCTACTTATTGACAACTGTGTGCACTAATTATTGTAGGACGGTTGGAAGGACTGCCTGTAATAGTTTGCCCCACTTGTCATTCTCTCTAGCTGGATAGGATGCTGAGTATATAAAGTATGGTTTCAGCTGCTAATTTGTCATTTGGAAAAAGCCCCTTACACCCTAAACTTGTAAAATTCTAATAATGCATACAAAACTCCAAGCTGACATGCCTTTTTTTGGAAATGTATGGTTTTATCTGTACTACACCTCTGTATAGGTTCATTCAATGCATAACAATCAGGTTACCATCAGACAAGATAACCTAATCCCTTTAACACCAGCCCTTTTCTTGATGATCGACCCCCACGCATTAGCAGGTGGTCAACCTGTTACGGATAGTTTGTTGTTCGTTTCATCGTCGGTGCCGTCTCCGAGAGTGAACTTCATCAAATTGTATTGTACTCTTCTTCGTCCACGACATTCTCCTCTGACAATCCTTCTTTTGCCCTGAAGACTACGTGAAGTTTCTGATTTGCCGGGTCTTGACAGAAAAGTGCCGAACATCTTGAGAGTGCGACCGCAAATGGCACCGAAAAGAGGGATCTTGAAACGTACATATTCGGTTCCCAGATCTCCTCACTGTACCCTCGTAGTACCACACAACCCAGTACGTTTTTGTCCTGACACAGGCAATCTATACGGGCAACCGCTGTTACTGTACCGTGCTTTTCGGATCCTGTGCTCTTGGTAAAAGGTGGATACGCCATTTATGTCACTGCTCATTTTCAGGGGGTAGGTGGGGTTGTGGGGGGGGGGGGGGTTGTGTGACATTAGCCATCTGGCCAACCAGCAATATTCTCCTCTTTGTACTATTATTTACTTCAACCCGCAACCATTTTTGAATGCTGCGGTTGTGCTGGCTGGTAAGCTCAGAGCTGTTATCTGGTGCTACCTTGGATTTCTCTCTGGCATTTGCTTCGTCCTTATGCATGTTGATATGGCGTGGCTACTTTCCGTCTGTGTGTGCAAGACTGCGAAATGGCTTGAGATAAATGCCTTCCGATTCAGGAGATTAGCGACTTTCCTCCCTATGTCCCTTTGCCATCCATTCTCCCCCTCATGGCGAACATAGGCACACTCTTTGATTGAGCTGGTCCATGTAATCGATGCATGAACTCGACCACTCTCTTACGGTTGTGTAACCTAGACGATGCTGCCCTCTGGGACGAGATCTATTTCCGTACGTAACGCTGCTTGAAATTCCCTGTACCGCTCACCGGGTACATCTTCTTAGAAATAACCGTCCACAGATCTTTATCTCTCTCCACTCGAGGTGGAACAGATAACATCGACCTTGAATCAAAAACGACGAGGAAAGTACATCTCAAGATGACATAAAATGTCCTTTCACCACATCGGCCTGCAACACATCTATGTGCTTCGGGATCGATGCTCTTCTGAGAGATTGTGTTGAAGAGTAACACCGCATAATGATTGTGTGTCTTTGGATGATAGCTCGCTGATATTTTGTGATTAGCACAGAATCACCTGCTGCTCATCAACATATGAATCATGGGACTGTCATGCCAAGTATTTTAGATCTTCCATCGAACAAGTTTCGAGATGTGGCGGAGTCCGGACGGAAAACTTTCACTACCTTGCAAGCACCGGCCTATGCTCGGTCCTCTCGGCCTTTTTTCAGGTTATAGTAAGGCCAGAAAACTCTTGTCTGCCTTTTTGGGAAGGGCTCAGGTGCCAACTCGGGCCTTGATCGTGTTGTCACACCAAGTCGAGGACTGCGTGAGGCCCGTCCTTGTAGATTTTTATTCGTCTTCCCTGGAAATATTTAAGTAAAGACCAATCAGGCTAGTCGCCCAGCGTCTTCTGTACTCTACATGCATAACGTTCGATGCAGTGTCGACCTTCAAGTGCTGCCAATACTGTAACTCCCAAATATTGATTTCTT